>CM074519.1:1200000-1577532 GCA_037379345.1 Perna viridis
TTCTATCACAAAGTTGGTTCCTATTGCATAACCCTCTCCCCAGGTCTGCCATTGATAACTATTTCAGTAGTAATTTAACATGACACAACTCTGAAAATTCTTTGAATTTTAAACCACAGAAGTTAATAATTGAAAATTAAAAATCGTTTTTGTTTTTTCAGATTCATTTAGTGTTACTGAGCAAAGCAATACCAATGTAGATATTTACAACATTACATCAACTGGTCCAACTGACCTGAGTATTCATCTTCATCTGGGATTTGGTGACATTTACACTTCATTAAGAAACCAAGATTTACATTGCTGTATACTTGAGGAATGTATCAATTTTGCTTTTGATAACTACTTTTTTAGTGGAGACAACTATACAGTTATTGCAGATGTTAATAAATTGGCGACAGCAAAGGTTAATTTCAATGAATTAAGCAAGCCCATTGAAAATTCAATGTTATACCATTATTTTGTGACAGAAAAGGATGTTGCTATAAACAGTTCCACGACTGTGATGGGAGTCTATTAGACAGGACAAATTTATACAGTAACACATGTTTTATGTAAGAATGATTACTTACTAAATTAATTCTATATAGCTTCTTATGTTGTAATGAATGGAGTAACAGATTTCTCCAATCGAAGTACATGTAGTCTAATGATGGTATTTTCAGTACGAGTCAGAGCCACATTCATGAATTTGGCTCAAGTATTTACAACTCTTTTACATGGTGATGAAACATATACAATGTTTCATTCAATTCTTATAATTACATTTCATAATTTCCTTAATTTCATATCTGTTTTTATTTTTAGATTTACATAGAAAATAGGCAATTCTTATTGCCCAATAAAATAAGTCCATTAAATTGTGGGTGTGGTCTGTGCACATGGCTTGAAGTATAATGTTTTATTAATACATGAAACATCACATATTAAGCCAATAGTTGAATGAGATTAGTGTATTTTAATGGTATGCACAGTAAATGTAATTATTAGGATATACATGTGTATATTCTTGTAAAATACCAACTGAACAAATTTTGGATTTGGGACAGAGTTGCATATACATGTAAAGAAACACACTACACTGTACAGTTGGTTGGCATTTGTACAAACTTCCAAGCAATGAATAATTGTAAATTATTTCATGATAGTTGTTAATTTGTCATAACTAGTCATAAAATACATGTAAACTAACCTTTCAGTATTTTTCAGGCTTTATCCAAAACTACAACATTTCTCTGATAACTTATTGAATCTATTGGATAATGAAAAGAAAAATGATTTGAAATACCATCAGTTATTTATATCATTTGCACAAATTTGTGGATTGAAGATTTTGTAAGTATATCAGTCCTCAACCAATCCACTCCACTTCCATGTATTAGTTGAATTGACAGATCTTTACCCAATCTTTTTGAGGGGATTGGGTAGGGGTAATTTGGACCACATTTTCATAACTTCAATATTTCTTCATCAACAACTTTGAACACATGTGCTGCTTCCAACAGGAACCCCCCTCAGTCCCCTGAAAACAGGTCAAGTACTGTCAATTTTGGATTTTAATGTAAAACTGTGGACAATGGATTTATCTAATTTCATATGTCTCATTTGAAGGAGTTCAATACTACATGTAAAATGTAATTAAACTTTCACTCAGTTATTTTAAATGTTCTTTAAATTTCTGTATTTGTTTGAAAGATGAAATACTTGAAGTTACAAAGTAAAATTTTGTAAATCAAAGAGAAAGAAATCTGTAAAATATGTGAATCCATCAGTAGTCATGTGATATTAGGAGTCATAAAATATGTGAATCTGTCAGAAGTCATGTGATCTTAGGAGTCATACAGTTGCGATCACTTCTAACCTCTCTGTCAGAATCTGTCAGGATTTCTGTTCTATGACAGCAGATAGGTCAGGACACCTTTTGCCCTATTCCCTGACAGATCCTGACAGAAACTGTCCTGGGTCGTGACGAAGAAAGTATGAAAAGCTGTTCTAAACTGTCATACCCTTGGACAGTTCCTGACACCAAATCTTTCTATTCTGTGTGATGTAATTTAGAACAGGAAGTCTGCTATTAATAAATGAAACTGTGTGACTAATTAATGTAAATTAGCTAACACGATTAGGAAACAAATCTTGGTTTCAAAATTTACCTTGAATTTCCAATTACATATAGAGAGCTCATCGTGATCATCATCCTCCCACAATCACTCAATCGTTGTTCATGTTCCAATTTTCGTCGATCATGGTCCAGTCACTCATCATTCAAAAATTATCATTGTTTACATGTATAACTTTTTTACATTCTGTCATACACCTGTGATATTAATGAAATCAAATTATTTAATCATAAAATTAAAGGTCTATGTTTCTGCTCTAAGTGTAGAAGTCGTAACAGATAACTTTCAAATGTTTGGTAATTCTCATGAAGTTCAAGATTGACAAAGTACTTTTTGAGTGAAAGCTACTTTTAATAACTTAAGTGTCAGGAATCATTCTAAAAAATATTGAAATTGACAATTTTGCATTAAATGGGTGACTGATACGTGTACCTAAATATTTCGGTCAAAATTCTTCAAAATGCCACTTTTAGCAACAAAAATGGGTGATAATACTTATAATTTCCCTACATAGTCTTATATGTAGAAAATGTAGAAACTAAAAATGCTAGTTTCATATTAGTGACTGTGATACCATTATTTCAGTAAAAATTCTGCAGAATGTATGAGTGCAGGCAGTTTCATTTTTCATGAGGGTCTAAAACTATTAACTGAAGTGCTTATTTTTTTCAATACAACTATCATGTGGGTGACTGCGACTCATATATTTCTGTCAAAATTCTACAAAAATGTCATATTCCAGCATATGTACGAATGCCCACACTTTTAATTTCTATGAGGGTCTAAAATTAACGACTAAAATGCTAAATTTTTCAATATAACTATAATATAGTGGCTCTGACACATTAATTTGAGTCGACATTCTTTAAAAATGTCATATTCTTGAAAAATGTATGAGTGTGCACACTTTTTATTTGCTTGAGGGTATAAAATTATTGACTAAAATGCAACATATTATTTCAAGTCAAAATTCTTTAAAAATGTCATATTCTTGCAAAATGTATGAGGACACACATTTTTCATTGGTATGAGGGTATGAAATTATTGACTAAAATGCTAAGTTTTTCAATGTTACTATCATATAGTAGCTGTGACATATAAATTTGAGTCAAAATTCTTCAAAAATGTCATATTCCTGCAAAATATACGAGTCCCCACTCTTAATTTGTTTGAGGGTCTAAATATAATGACTGAAATACTAAATTTTTCCATATAACTATCATGTGGTGGCTGCCACATATTATTTTGAGTCAAAACTCTTTAAATGTCATATTCTTGCAAAATGTACGAGTGGACACATTTTTCATTGGTATGAGGGTATGAAATTATTGACTAAAATGCTAAGTTTTTCAATATAACTATCATGTAGTGGCTGTGACATATAAATTTGAGTCAAAATTCTTCAAAAATGTCATATTCCTCTAAAATGTACGAGTCCCCACTCTTAATTTGCTTGAGGGTCTAAATATAATGACTGAAATGATAAATTTATCAATATAATTATCATGTGGGTAGCTGTAACACATTTGTTTCAGTCAAAATTCTTTAAAAAAAAAATCTTATTCTTGCAAAATGTATGAGTGGGAGCATTAAAATGCTATTTTGTTGTAATATACCTACCATATGGGTGACTGTGACTAATATATTTCGGTCAAAATTCTTCTAAATGTCCCATTGTTTCAAATTGTATGAGTGTGAACACTTTAAAGTTCCATAAAGGTCTAAAATTTCTGTATAAATTTTAAAAATGTCAATATATATATAGGTAATCTGTATCATACCGGTGTCTAGATCTGCGTCCAAATTCTATAAAGTCAGGAGCATAGCAAGTACGGCAGGCAATATTTTTGTTCGTACTGCATGCCATACATAAAAGTTTGGTAAAAATCAAGTTTAAACATAGAAAGGCTTCCTTCCCGTCATACGAATCGGGATTCGGGTGCTACACCTTTTTTTTTCTTAATCAGGTACATGTACTGTATGTAATTCAGACAGAGAAGTATTCTTGAACTAATGACTGTCAGAATCTGTCAGGAACTCTTCTAATCCAGGTATCTGTTCTACTTAGAACA
The DNA here is from genome assembly GCA_037379345.1 of Perna viridis. Lineage (NCBI taxonomy): Eukaryota > Metazoa > Mollusca > Bivalvia > Mytilida > Mytilidae > Perna > Perna viridis. The sequence goes on from CM074519.1 coordinate 1,204,193, forward strand.
GTTCCTGACAGGAGGGTGTCATGACCCATGACAAATTATAACAGACTTTGTCCGAAGTCCTGACAGACCCTGACAAGATGTGTTGCGGGTCAGAACAGTTTCTGACAGTTTAGAACTGTTCTGTGACATGGAATCCAAACAGGATCAAAGAGAGTGATCGCAAATGTAGTAAACTTTTTACAAAGAAGTATTATTTAGTGTTTTATACAAATGTAGAAAGTAATTGAAAAAATAAATAAGTCATGAAATCTTAATTATGTACTTAAGTAAATTTAAACTCTCATCTGTCTGTTCTTCCTTATATTTGATTTATTCTTAAATTTGTTTAGATAACATTTTAAATTTCATGATATCAGTTTCCGCTATATAGATGATGTATTATCTTTAGACAATCGTAATTTAGGGGATTTGATACATCACATCTACCCAAAAGAACTTGAGATAAAGGATACTACAGACACTGTGAAGTCAGCCTCATATCTTGACCTACACTTAGAAATTGATGGTAAAGGAAAACTATTGACCAAACTTTACGACAAACGTGATGACTTTTCATTCAGAATTGTCAACTTTCATTTCATCTGTGGCAACATCCCTTCGGCTCCTGCACATGAAGTTTTCATATCACAACTCATATGTTATGCCAGTGCTTGCTGAAACTACGCAGACTTTTTGTATCGCGCTAGAACTCTAACAAATAGGCATCTGGAACAGGGTTATGTTGCTACAAGATTGAAGTCATCACTACAGAAGTTTTATGGTCGTCATCATAAACTCATGGATCGTTATGGTGTATCCATCAGCACCATGAAAACTGATTTATTCAACGGGTCATAGTTTTCCTTTCCTCGTTTGTCTACCCCGGACTTGACCTTTTATGAGCAACTCGGCGGGTGTTTCTAGAAAAGCAGAGGACACTTACCCTACTGGTGCACCTGGTCCATGCTCCCAGTTTTTAGTGGAGTCCAAGTTGCTCATTTACTTTTGTTACTTTGTATGTATGATTTTAGTTACTTTATGTTCTTTGTTGTGTATGTTTGTTTTCCATGTCTGGTCTTTGTCCCTGGATTACATTCTTTTGATGACCGCTATAGCCTTGGTTCCCTTGATTACTCTTTCATTGATACATCCTTAATCTTTTTATGCATGCACAGATGTTATTTATTGAATTTCCACAGATATATTTGACAGTTGAGTTAGTAGGGAGATAACTGTTATATCCTAATTTGAAGGATGTACATGTAGTCTGTTTACCGGTATCTGTTAGATGATTATCTTCACACATGTACAAGGAAGCGGCTTTTTGTTTTTCATTGCTTTCTATTTTTTTGTGGTTGTATAATGATATCGCACTGTCGTTGTTTTCGCTGTCTGTAGAAACTTATTTTTGGTGTGATAACTTGAGTATAAGATGGTTGATCTTTATAAAAATTTATTACAAGATTCCAAACCTCAATCAGAAGGTTTTTATTGATTTAGTGGCTCATGGCACAAACTGTTTTAGAATTAGGGGCCAAAAAATGTCTAAAACAAGCATTTCATGGAATTTAACTGTATAACTCCAATAAACATAATAAATGCATAGAAATGTCTATGGTATTGTTCCTCAATATTCTATACCACAGTGATCAAACTTTGATTATATTTGTGTAGTAAAGACTTGAATTTTTCAGAAATTAGGGGCAAAAAGAGAGATTATAAACATGCATTTTCCAGATGGCCAAACACAAACTTGACTATTAGTGATTGAATCTTTTTGAAATTGTATTACATGGTGCCATACCACAAAAGGAAGACTGGAATTGAATTTTGGGATAACCTGAGTAAGAATGAGGGGCCACAAAGTGTCCAGAAACAAGTATTTTTTTCTGATTTTTTCAAGATAGTTTGATTATTCTGGTCTGATTTTATAAAATCCCTCATGAAAATCCATTCCTGCATTTTTCGATCAGATTTGTCTTTTACAGTTTTCGAATTATAAGGGGCAAAACAGGGCCATGCCATGCCCTAAATATCGTCTTTTTTATTTCTGGTACATTTTTATAATTACTTTTATTATATTTCTCTCTTTTATTAGGTCCCTGTCTGCAATTTTTCAATCAGATTTCAGATATCTCTTTACATTCTTGAGTTATAAGGGGTCAAAGAGGACCACACCTCCAAAAAATTGACTTTTTTATTTTAAGTATGATTTTGATTTTTTTTTTATAATTGGATTTCATAGTAAAAAACCCCAGCCGTAATACAGGAGCTTTCAGAAGTTTGCCTACCAAATAAACCCCATAATTTAATGTCTTCGCTTGAATATAGCTGAAGTATTGCTGCTCGGGCGTTAAACCCCAAGAATCTATTAATCAATGTTTTTGAGATAATGAGGCACAAATTGATCAATGAATGCACCCTGCAGCCGACCATTATACTTGAATTGAATTTCAAAACATTGTCCATTTTTGTATCCAAATGAGTTGTTGTCTCGATAATGAACTCTAAGTCCTTATGTTACGTTTAGTGTGTGAAAAACTAATATTGTGTCCACACTTGCCTCAAGTGAACAGAGTTCAATTGCGGCAGTCGAATCATGCTGCGGTCAGTGAAGCTTTTTATTTTTTATTTCTGAGTTATAGCACTTTAGACACGTGGGGAAGAGTCTGTTACCATGTTGTTTAAACACAGCTGTTTATCATAATTAGAATGTTGTTTATTTTCAGTGATGAATCTGATACATCATACCCATTAAAGTGTAACCAGAAGATAACTTCATCTTCCCCTGATGCATTAGTTAAAAGTTACGGTATTTGTAAGGATACAGATGGATCTCACTTAGTCTCAAAAGTTGTTGCTATTGTGAGGGAAAGACCAGCTATTAATGATATCAAAGTTTACGGTAGATCATAAGAAGTATTTTTTGTATGTAGAGTTTCCTATTTTTTTCTCAAAGATAAAATTAAATGAACATACCGTACAATTTTAATATGAAAAACTTGGGTCACCAAGTTTGATTTTGAGATATTTGAACCTTAAAGTGAAATAGGTGATTTTTTCACAACATTTTATGTAGATTCTGTAGGAAATTTTCACTACTAGTATTTCGCAACTGGTGTAAAGAATTTTTGTTAAAAATGACACTTTTCAAAAGAAAAAATGGGGGGGTCACACAACTGTTTTTTTTATATTATTCAAAAAAAGTAAAATTCCCATTTTTAGCTCACCTGGCCAAAAGCAGTGTGAGCTAAAACAGTAAAATTCCCATTTTTAGCTCACCTGGCCAAAAGCAATGTGAGCTATTGCCATCACTTGGCATCCATAGTCGTTGTTGTTGTCGTCTGTCGTCGTTGTCTGTCATTGTAGTTAACAATTATACAAAACTCTTCTCCTCTGAAACTACTTGACCAACTGAAACCAAACTTGGTATGAATGTTTCTCAGGGTATTGTGCATAGAACTGAAGTGGGGATTTTTGATTGGTCGAAAACATGGCCTTTGTTACTAAAAATAGAACATAGGGGTCAGACAATAGTTTTTCACATATATCTCCAAAACCCTAAGTTTAGCCAAATTCTGACTGGGAGTAAGTGTTCAGCATGGTGAGATCTATCTGTGGTCAAATTTTCATTTTGATATGTTGAGCCATGTTGGAGTTATTGCCCTTTTTTGAAGTTTTTTTGCCATTTTGAATGTTATTTCTTTAAAAAATCTTCTCCTCTGACACCACCTGACCAACTGGAACCGAATTTGTTATGAATGCTCATTGGGGTATCGTGCATAGAACTGAAGTGGAATTTTTTTATCTGTTACTAAAAATAGAACGAAGAAGTCGGACAATAGTTTTTCACAAGTATGTCCGAAGCCATTAGGTTCAGCAAAATTATTTCTATAGCTGAAATGACCCTTATTATAGAGCCTTCAAAAGTTGTCAGGGATCAAAGTTGTCAGGTGACTCCTGTAGGAGTTATTGCTCTTAAAAGATGAAAAATGACAGGTTTTTGTTTTTCACAGTTTTCAGCCAATATCTTTAAAACTATAAAAGAAAGACACTTTCTATCACTGAAATGATCCCTATGATAGTCCTACCGAAGTCTTCTTGAGTCAAAATTGTTGGACAACTCCTTGTTAAATTTACTGGCCTTGAAAGACAAACTATAACCAGGTGAGCCTCTTGTTTTTCTATCGAACATTTCCTGCCAGTTATCTCCCCCTCGGAAGATACCTTATTTATGAAAAAAATTAAATATGAACATTTTTATTGTTTTTTTTTTTAATTAATAAGAGTTATCTTTCTTTGAATATCAAAGAAAATTTGGCCTCTGTAGAGTAAAAAATCTTTTGGTAGCATGTAAGGCAGTATTTTTATATCAATGAACCATTATGGTTATTAACTGTGATATTTTAATGTTTTGCATTGTAAATAACAGCAGAAACTTAACATTAATTTGTATGATGTTGTATACAACAGCTGAGATTGTTTTGGATTTACAGGCTCTAAAACAAATGGAAGTTCACATTATGATCATAAACACATTGGAGACATGTTAGCAGTTATCCAGTCTGGTCAATCCTTATTTGGATTCCGAGGCATATATGGGTTACTTATTGAAGCAATGAAGGTTTGTCTTGCATAACTATTAAGGGTTGACAAAAAAAAAAAAATGGAAATTCTCAGTGTTTCCGGAATATAGAGATTCCTAGGAAATAATCGTATGTGACATTTCCCAAACAACCAGTGTTGGGGTCATTATGTTGACATTGAAATTAATTAAATTACCATAGCATTCCAAAGACAATTTACACTGATTTTTGATTTTTGAAATATACTTTTGTATATTTTGTATTTCTTTCCTTTTTGGACTGGATAGTATTCTGGAATCACCTTGTCTATTAATCTCTGCTCCAACTAGGATGGACTCAAATTTATTAAACAGCTTTATATACCGGTAGATGGGGTTTTATATGCCATTAGATGGGGTTTTATATACCGGTAAATGGGGTTTTATATACTGGTAGATGGGGCTTTATATACTGGTAGATGGGGCGTTATATACCAGTAGATGGGGTTTTATATACCAGTAGATGGGGTTTTATTAACTTGTAGATGGGGCTTTATATACCAGCAGATGGGGTGTATGTTGTAAGCTATTTTGGTTGCTGTTTATTATCAACTTTCAGTTTTGTCCGACTTAACCATTTTATACAACTGCAAAAATATTTTTCAATCATATAATGGTATCACACTGTCCATTAAAATTGACAATTAACATACATAGTAGAACTAATTTTTTGATGATTCAGATGTCAGCATTATCTTTTCATAATTCTGTTTTTTACAGGTTAGTCCTATCTTAATCCATTTTGGAATTGAAGTGGTATGAAATTGGGCAATACCCACCCCCCCCCCTCCAAAAAAAAAAAATAAATAAAATAAAAAAATAAAAGTTTTAGTCAGATTATGATTCCTGATAAAAATCCCTGCATGTGTTTTACAGTTATATTTCAGATATCTCTTATGGTTTTTGAGTTACAATGTATACCCCAAAAAAATTGACTTCTTTATTTACGTTTCCATTTAGAATTTTTTTTATGATTGTATTCCTTATGAAAATCCTTGCCTGCATTTTACAAACAGATTTCAGATATATCTTACAATTTTCAAGTTATAAGGAGCCAAGATAGGGGAGTATAGAATTAGGCTTTCTGTCTGTCCTTCTGTCTACATAATTGGTTTCCAGGGCATAACTTTTGAAAGCCTTCATACATAAATTGAAGGAGTAAGGGTGATGTAAGGAAGGCACTTATTGATTTTGGGGTCAGTAGATTTAAGGTCAAGGTCACACATACTAAAAGTATGCAGTTGAAGCTTATGAGGTAAAGGGAGGAGTGTAAAATTTGGCTTTCTTTTATTTTTGGTCAAATTTCAACTGAAGGCAGTGGCACATGACTCGGTCTTCACTGGCAAATCCATCCAATCCAAAGCTAGGAACAAAAAATGAACTTAAGATAGGTCAATATTCCGTCAAAAAATAGTGGATTATATCACCATATTTCAGAAAAAGAATCTTCCTAAACTTTCCTCTATTTAACCACACCATGGCGTCACAGTCTATTATATTATTCTTAGCAATTATGCACAAATGATTTTTCTGAGGATTTTATTTTTAGGTATTTATTTTTAACTGACATGACACACATTTTTGGACAGGTGTATCAATATATTCATTTTTTTTTCCACATTCATTCATATAGTTTTAGTAATTTTAAACGAAAGAAATAGGTTCTTGTACTCATGAATAGTAAAGATCTGGGATATCTTCCACAAGTGGAAGATATCTCAGATCTTCACTACACACTAGATCAAGAACCTAATATTTTATCCGTCTTGTGGATATTGGTTTCTTGGTTTATTTGTGTCAATAAACTTTTTTTCATTACTAATATTCCATGAAATATTACTTTTATTTCAAGGCCTGTAGTACTGTTCTTGTTTTCTTTGTAATTGATGTTTTAATTATTTTAGGTAACCATTGTATATTACAAAGGCTCAGAGGAATATTTTCAACAAGTATATCTAGGCAAACCAACATTGACAGCAGAGGTTTTCTACAGCAATCCTTTGAACATTCTTTCTAGAGATGGAAGAAAAACTCTAGTTTCTGTGCTCCTAGATATTGACAACTTTACAAAGAGAGAAATGCATAGGAGGTGGCACTGTGTGAAAAACTAACGTTGTTCATATCCTTCTTGATATATCTATATTTACAGACAAAATGAAAAATAAATGTAAGATGGATAACTTTACAGAGAAAACAGAAATAAACTACCCTATAAGATCTGCTTCTTGATATGGATAAATTTACAGAGAGAAATGAAAAAAAAACTTGACACACCAGGGCTAGGTTAGTTTGTTCCCTGCTATCTACAACTTTAAAAGGTGTGGCAAAAAAAAACAACACTTCAAGGTGAAGTAAGAAGTCTTTTCTTCAAAGGAACAACTGTTGGAATATTAGATCTTGTGATATAGTTTTACATGCGAGTTGTTAAAATAAACTTTTCTGTATTGTAATCTAGTTATTATTCCCATGAAAGAGGTATATAATGATCATGTTTGTTTATAGTTATTATTCCCCTGAATGAGGTATATAATGATCATGTTTGTTTATAGTTATTATTCCCCTGAATGAGGTCTATAATGATCATGTTAATAGTAATTATTCCCCCTGAATGAGATCTATAATGATCATGTTTATAGTTAGTATTCCCCTGAATGAGGTATATAATGATCATGTTTATAGTTAGTATTCCCCTGAATGAGGTATATAATGATCATGTTTATAGTTATTATTCCCCCTGAATGAGGTATATAATGATCATGTTTGTTTATAGTTATTATTCCCCCTGAATGAGGTATATAATGATCATGTTTGTTTATAGTTATTATTTCCCTGAATGAGGTATATTATGATCATATTTGTTTATAGTTATTATTCCCCTGAATGAGGCATATAATGATCATGTATATAGTTATTATTCCCATGAATGAGGTATATAATGATCATGTTTATAGTTCTTATTCCCCTGAATGCGGTATATAATGATCATGTTTGTTTATAGTTATTATTCCCCTGAATGAGCTATATAATGATCATGTTTATAGTTATTATTCCCCTGAATGCGGTATATAATGATCATGTTTGTTTATAGTTATTGTTCCCCTGAATGAGGTATATAATGATCAAGTTTATAGTTATTATTCCCCTGAATGAGGTATATAATGATATGTTTGTTTGTTCATCCCTAGTTCTAATTTGCAACTCCTCTAAAACTGCTGAGAAGAATTTGATAAAACTTTCACACATTCTTTATAGCATGATGCCATTGTACATCTCTTATTTTGTTTTTACATTTGAATGTCTTAAAAAATATGGACTAATGAGAGCGAGCTATGCATGGGCTCCATCTCCCTGTGTAACACATCATTTATTTAAAAAATGTAGATTATTGTAAACAAAAGTTCCGTTGCATTTTCTAATTATACATGTTCACTCCATGTATGTGTATATAGTTATTTCTTTTGTTTATTTTGTTGACCTTACCAGGTTAAGGTACAATGTACTTAAGTAGACAGTAATAGTACACTAATATAGAATACACACATCTACTTATATACAAACAAGGCTTTGATACTGGGGGAAAAGTGTGGCTGTTTCTATCAGTTTTACTGGTTATAAACCAAAGATGATTTATGAGGTGAACAAACAAAACGGAAATTGTCAAAATCTGAAGTAAATATACAGAAAAAAAAAGAATCGTAATGGTAAAATCTGCTTTGAAATAGTGGAAATCCCATAAAAAGTGGACAACAGTCATGTCTGATACCCCCACTTGCAGAGTGTGTGCTTGTCAAAAAATAATATTGCGTCCACACTAGCCCCAACTGTTAAGGGTTCAACCACTGTAGTCCTATGATGCTGTGCTCCGTGGACCATTTTATTTATTCTAGTTTGAACAATTTTTCTTCATCTAATTTTTTTTTCAAATCAGCCAACAGTAATTGTCTCTTTACTGCATAATTAATTGCAAATAGATTCAGTATGTCAAAGTCTGGTAAGGTTGGGACTGGCCTTGTTATGGCTTTAATGTGCAGATTTTTCTCATGTATGTTTTTCCTTACGAGACATAGGCCATGTGAGCTATTGCCATCAGGTCTCAGTATCGTATTAATTTTCCCATAGACTTCTATAGTGCAGTGCATATTTTTAGGATTTAAAAAAAAATATGTAAATTGATTCAATAAAACTTTCACTTATGTAGTATTTCTAAGGACATGTGACAATATATAGATAAAAATAAAATGAAAAAATAATTTACCGCAAAGAAAATAGGGTGAGTCCACGAAGATCAGACAGAAAAGTAGTCTATAACTATAAATAGCCTTTTCTCTACTTTCACTTCCGTTTTGCACTCATCAAACCAACCTTTTCAGTGGAACATTTTTGTTATTGTTAGATTTTCTTTAAAAAAAAAATTGTCATCTTATAGTGTGATGTTTGCTCTATTTCATAAGTCATTGTTCATATCTTTTGACAAAACATTAGTTTGTAGAGAGGCAAAAAGAAAATGCACTATATTTTTATAGCATCCACGTTTTGATGTATACTCGCTCAGGGATATGCAATGCAATACTGGTACCTATTTCTAATAAACATTTCAATATAATCATGAAAGTTGTTGTTTTTCTGCTACAGTATTCATTTTCATACAGAAAATCCAGAATATCATTGCCCTACTACAAACATTAGTTTTTCTATTCAAATTTTTATATAGGTACCCTATTCTAGGCATAAATATTACTTCTGATAAAAAGCTTCTGCATTAGTCAAACTAAGCAAATTTGTGGTTTATTCTGACATGGTAGATACATTAGCTGTACTATGAGTTCCAAATCATAATATTAAACCCCAGTTTTGAGTTCCTATAGTGATGTGCATATTTTTAGATTAAAAAAAATGTGTGTAAATCGATTCAATAAAATTTTCACTTGTGTAGCATTTCTAAGGACATGTGAAAAAATAATTTACTGCAAAGAAAATAGGACGAGTCCATGAAGATTGGACAGAAAAGTAGTCTTAAACTATAAATAGCCATTTTCTCTACTTCACTTTTGTTTTGCACTCATCAAACCAACTTTTTAGTGGAACATTTTTGTTATTATGTTAGATTTTCTTTTAAAAAAGTTGGTCATCTTTTTGTGTGATGTTTGCTTTATTTTGTCTATTGTTCATATCTTTTGACAAAACATTACTTGGTATAACCAATACAAGGCATATATATTTTCAAATTAATTTGTAATGTTTTTTTTTTCTATTGTATTTTAATTCCAAAAACAGAGTTTGCTATCCCCACCGCACGGATTATCAACTCCAAAATTTTAATATCCTTTAAAACCAATGTCTAAATGACTCAAGTCAAATGATGCTGATGGTTCATAATATAATAGGCAGATCCAAAGGAATTTCTGAATCCACCTCTGAGAATGCTTAACATAAATTAATGCTTTTGAAGTCTTTGACTTAGATGACACTAATGATTTTTATGAGTAAATCAAAAACCTATTAACTGCAATTTTCATAATTTTATTTTCCTTGCTATCACAATGAAGCTGTCAGCTATTTCTTATATGACATCTAGGATATGTACCAGCTAGTTAATTTGCATGTATGAATTGAAGTCCTGTTAAGAAAAAAACAAAAACAAAAAAAATTTAAATGAATGAAGTTTAACACAAAATAAAATGCATTAAAAAATCACACACAAATAAACATTCTTCATCCAATGTGTCTGTTTTTTTCTTCAAACAGATTTTCTTTGTTGTGGTACAATTAGTGTCTTTCAATCACTGACAATTTGTTCACATCTGAACACCTGCAAATATCAAATTAAAATATTTTTTCAAAAACACAAAAAAAAAGGGGTAATAGCAAGCAGTGTAAGCTCTATGCCTACTACATGTGACTCATGTATCTTAATTTCCTTTTACTTTCCCAATACACCAATAAAAAAAAATCATGCCCCAGAAGCAACAAAAAGGGACTGTCCTCACCGAGGAAATTAAAAAAATTAGAACATTTTCTTCAGCCAAACCAAAAAAAGTTGCTTAATTAAAGATCACGCCTCATTAAAAAAATTGTCTCTTTTCAGATAGTCTTGAGGTCTTTTCTATTTTTTCCTTATTAAAAGAAATGAATTGGTTTGAAATTTTCGAGAAAAATATAGCTTTGATCATATTTTTCAAATCAAAGCACTACTTTTCTCAGATCGGAAAGGCATTCACTGTCTTGAAAAACAATGTAGATGTTCAGTTGTGTCAAAATCTTCGATGTGGATTTCTTTATATCATAGGTCATAAGTAAAATATTCCAGCTTTTCATACGGAACTGATGTTGTTCAGAAAATGTACAAATTATGAAAATTATACAAAAAAAAATGGTATTTGCTAGAGCTGCTAAGTGAGGATAACATGAAAATTCATGGTGCCCACTTTTATAGCCAATGCCTATTCTATATTATGGAATTATCTGTGATTTTAGTCTTTCAACAAAAGTGTCAACTCTGAATCTTAGAATCCTACATCAAAACAAATAGTACAATGTAAAACTACAACAAAGCAACTTTCATCTTTTTTTTATAACTAATACCATGTTTGAAAACAAGAAAATAACCTTGTTTTGGTTCTTGTCAGCTTTTTATTTCTTAACAGTTTTGGTCCTTATCCCCAAAGTCAATCCCAGTCTGACCTTTGTGGTATGGTGATACAATACTTCAAAGATCCATAACTTATACTTGAGTAATATACACAAAGTTCAATTTCATAAAATGCTTCTATTTGTTCCCTAATTTCAAACTGTTTGGGCAATAATCTAAAAATAAATACTGACTTTTCTTCAATGGCTGTAAATCAAGTATCTACAGGCAGACTATGATAGGAACACACCATTATGTGACTGCATCTTACAATACATATATACATGTATGTAAGTTCCTAAAAAAGTCATTTAAACAAATCCCAGTAAACCATTACAACTACAACAATCAATAAAAATTACATGTACCATATCTGAATTTGCATTCTTTTAAGACTTCATTAAATCCTTGGCACATGGAGATATCATTCTGTGTCTGGGTACATTCTATAAACTGTTTCAGTTCCATCTGACATGGTTGCTGCATGGTTTGCTCTTGGTACACAGGTTGTTGGTAAGCAGGCTGTTGGGGTGGAGCTTGCTGTTGGACCTCACCTCCATGGCCTCCTGACATACCCCCTGTGATGGCAGCACCAACAGTGTGACCCTACAAACAGAACATAAACCTAGTGGATGGACAAACATGCATACATCTGTATTTTTTTTCTGTCATCCTTATAAATGAACGTGTGCATAGCAGGTTTGCAGGAATTGCATGTATCAGAACAATATCAATTCCAAAACAGTACATTTATTCAGTTCAGACCTGTCTCAAGTCAAGCATCTGTTCGGTTGATTTGTATGTCATTATTTGTTTAAAGAAATATTTATAAATACATGCACTAAAGTACATATCATTTGTTGTTATTTGAGTCAGTTTTCCCCTCTTGGCTATCCTGACCTGACAATTTCTTTGAACTTTGCAGTGATAGTAAAAAAAGCAGATGACATTTTCCCTACCAGTGCACCTGGTCTAAGCTCCTAGTTTTTACTGGAACCTGGTTTGCTTCTACATGTATATGCACGCTTTTTTGGTTAATTTATGTTCTTTGTTACAAGTGTCTACTTTCTTTGTCATTATCTAAGGATTTAGTGGATTACAATGTTCTTTATGATTCCCTTGATTTCCTTTTATACATGTACAATAAGTGATAATAATTAATCCTGAAATTGGTATTATACAAATTTGACCACTTTTGCCAAGAGGCTGATGCAAGACTGCTGATAATGTTGATTGCTGAAAATGTTGATTAATTTGAAAACAGGTAGATACCATCAAAATTCTTTAATGATTTTTTCACCTTTATGTACATGTAATTCTTTGCTTTTCTTTCCATTCCATAATGAAGTGAAGTCCATTTCCCCCTTGTAACAAGCTTTTTGGTTGATTTCATGATTCTCTCTGAAAAAAACCTGGTCACTTATTTATTTAAGCACTGTGACCTTGTTAACATTGACTAGTTTGTAGTCATTACCAAAAATGTAAATTCATACTTGCATAACCTGTTAAAAAAATAATTACCATTCTTTGTATAAACATGTACTTACAACAGCAGATCCAACAGCTACTCCTGCAGCTGTCGTTGCCATTTGTGCCATTAATCCTGGCTGTCTTGGCTGTGCAGCAGGGGCGTGAGCTGGAGGGGCAGCAGGTGGAGCCCTCATGGGAACGGAGGGTCGACTAGGCATTGATGGACGGCTGAAATTAATGAAAAATTAATATAAACATAGGTGACACATGTGTTTCATCTGTTTTATACATGTACATTGTAAATGTACTGTTATGTACATGAAAATACATGTACAAATGATTCAGGGTCCATTTTCCCTTGTACATGTACCTGTTTACCCTACAAAATGATAATGTATATCCATAATTTCCAGGTGTATACATGTTCATTATATATGGTATATAAGGAAATCTTGGTGTTTCTTTGAATTGTGTGTGCATTTTCAATATTGTCTTCTTCTATTTTCCTCATATACATGTATACATACATGTACAATGTATAGGGTGAACGGACCAAAGGACAAACAGACCTGATACCCATACAAGCATTCATTATTGTATTACATGTACACACCATTCAATGTATGTACATTGTTCAAACAAACTAATTTGGGTACAATCTAGCTTCCATCATTTTTGCCATACTGATGAACCTTGTCTTGTCTTGCATTGGATATCCACCCTATAAGGTTCACTGTGTGATCGGGAAGATACACAGGTTCAAATTGCATATACACCCAAATCATCTTTAAAAATGCCGACCATTTCTTTTTCACCAAAATTTGTCACTTTAATTTTTCAAACAACATATTTTCAATATGTCGAACAGGGATACATGTACATGTTTATATTGAACCGATCAAAATAAACAACTTTCACATTCACTTCAGTTCAGGAACCAATCTCCAATTATAAGCAGACCAACTAGGTTTAACACTGAACAGGCATAAAACTGGGTGACATTACAATGGGAGCCAAGGTAGCAGAAACTTTAAGAATTTTTAAATTATACATTCATGTATATATATAGAAGCATATCATAAACAATTTTATGTTCAGAGACATATTTTCACATAACTATTACTGTTCTTACAGCCTTCACGTCAAATATCATAAGTCTTTGTCTAGTAAAAAACTGTTAGCCAGTTTCCACAAGATTCAACATAAATGGTGAATGTGAAAGTCATGCCTTGACAATGGTCAAGGGTAGCTCTAGATACATGTACAATAAAGTAACCCAACCCCTCTACAATATGCTCCAGGGTAATTTTATAGGCCCACCTTCTTTTTGACAAGCCTAAGGCTTCGGACTACTGCTGAACTGTGAAGATTGAATTTGTCAAGGGTAACTCTTGTTCTGGTAATCATGAAGTTCAGAAAAGAACAGAACAGAAATTTTTATTCATAGCCAGATCATGGCAGATGGCCAGATGCACATTATATTCCCTGTCACACTTTTTTAATCTGACGTTATTGCCTTGAAGGTGACCAAGCAAAATAAAAATTAGGACTATGGCAACTCTAACCTGCTTATATAAAATAAGTAAAAGTACATGTGTAATCAGAAAAAAAAAATGCCAATGCATAAGGTACAAAATGTACGTGTGGGATTTTGTATGAAAAATTTCATGTGCTATTCAAATTGGATTAAGAGTAACAGTACATATGATGATCCCATTCAAGTTAGGCTGCAGACTCTAAGAATGATTTTTTTATTACGCAATTTATCACAAACCATAAAATAAAAGGGAGATAAAATTGTGAACATACGATACAGCATTCAACTGTTAAAGTATAAAACTATGAAGACGTATTACCTAGGTGGCGGTGAAGATCGACCACGTCTCGGCATTTTCAAATCGTGTCTGATATTTTCCCTTTCTTATGTAAGCACGTGTGGTTTGTTGTCTTTTTCTCCTTGAAAATGACGTTCAACACTGTGTTGGGTCAAAGGTTATCTTCTAGAGTAAAGGGACGATACATTCTCTTATATCACAAATATGAAGAAAAATCGAAGGATTTCATTTCTATTAACACACAGTAGAGATTTTTTTTACTAATCTAATTGAAATTATGTAATATTTGGGCAGAAAACCTATTTTCAAATCTAAATTGCATTAGTTCGATGTATAGTAAACCAACACTTTATAGTAATGAAAGTTCTCGAAATCAACCTTAACACCTCTGTCTTTTTCGTTGTCCAGAAATCGAGTTAAAATAAAACTTTCTTAAAATTCCCCAGGATTGAGGATAAATACAGGCAAAATGACCTCTGTTTTGAATTTTAATTACGTGGTGGAAACATGAGACATGGTTTCATTCGGATTAACGTGCATCATTTTAAAGCAAATAATAAGTTTATAAATTCCGCTATTCATGATTAATTACATTGTACGATAAAACCAGAGAACATCAGAACTCCCGCCATATTTTCGACATCAAAGTTATTTTCTTTATCTAATACCACAACTTTAGACGCTTAAAATGTATGTGTTTATCATTCCTTTTGTTTTTACTTTACAACAAGATGTCAGACAAGTTGAATCTTTAAAACTCCAGTAGAAGGATAAACAAAACAAATGACCAAGCATAAAGTATTAAAGAGAAGTAACCCCTTTTGGCATTCAGTGTCCGGAGCTTTTCTTTCTGATTTGGCCACCCAAATCAGAAAATAGCTCCAGAAACTGAATTCCAAAAGGGAGAAAAAGAGAAGGAGATAGACGAATAACTGGGCATAAAACAGCATTAAATAGCAAGTGGACATGTTTGAGATTAACGCAATTAATAACTAGATTTTGGAAACAATATTTTTTTTTGTGTAAAAAAAAAATCCTGGTGTCAGGGGGCCTGTGATTCTTTATAGTCCACTTGGCATGCATATCAAGGAAACCATTTATTTTCTGTCAATAAAATAAGGATGCAACCATTTGATTTCTTTTTTTTTTTTTTTGAGGGGGGGGAGGGGGGCAAAGGTCAATTTTTTTATCTCCTGCCTTTTTATTTTCAGAAATTAAGGTTGTATTTTTTGTTTTTGTTTTTGTTTTATATTTTGGAGTGGGGTGGGGGTCAACCCCACTAAAAACAATATCGCTTTTCTAGTGGAATAGCCATCACCCATCAGTCACCCAATTGGATATTTTTCTTGTGACTTTTGGTACTAGCAAATGTTGTGAACATTTTGTTTCAGTGACTTCTTGTGATTTTTAATGTACAGTAACCTTTTTTTCTACTAAAATCATATTAACTTGTTACTCTCACTTATGTGACTTTTTTCCATTTACCCAATAACTTAGTTACTGTTATTATTAGCTCACCTGGCCAAACTGATGTGTGAATTTTTGATCCATTGAAAGACAGCAGCCATTACTAAGAATAGATCGTAGGGGTCAGACAGTAGTTTTGCACTTTTTCAACATTTATTTGCTATTTTTTATTTTATTTATTTCCAAAATCATCTCCTCTGACACTACTTGACCAATTTAACCAAACTTAATATAAATGTTCCTGTGGGTGTCCTGCATAGAAATGGTGAGGGGATTTTTCATCTGTCAAAAACATGGCTGCCTTTATTAAAATAGAACATTGCAGTCAGACAGTAGTTTTTTCGCATACTATATCTCAAAAACCATTAAGTTAAGCCAAATTCTTTCAGTTGCTGCAATAATCCTTATTATAAGAGGCTTACAAAAGTCTTGAAGGGATCAAAGTTGTCAGAGAACTCCTTGTAAGAGTTGTTGCCCTTTTTTAATAGTTTTCAGGCAATATGTTGAAATGATCCTTATGATGTATCTTACCAAAGTCGTCTTGAGTCAAAATTGTTGGACATCTTGTTAAATTTTTGGCACTTGAAAGACAAAGTTCAACCAGGTGAGCAACTCGGGCTCCTGGGAGCCTCTTGTTAAATTTTGGTTAGACTGTAAACTATGTTGACATTCACATTTAAATTTAATGTACACCTGTTGATCTTGAAGTTGATTAGAACTTCAAAAATGTGTAAGTTATCACATAAACATAAAACTTATTTTAAAGCAGTACAAAATAGACACAGTGTACTGTTGGTTTACATCCAAATCTTCTAAAATGTCTATGTACCGGGTATATCACTTCTAAACAGAGTATGATAGTTCCCATTTTTTTTCTATTTTCTCAATTCATATTTACAATTTCTCTCAGAACAATTGTAACATAACTAAAGTACTGTTGGATAGATTTACACAAATTGACTAAGGCCAAGAAAAAAAAATGTGTTCTGCTAACATGCACTTAAAATTAGAGTTGATTGGAACAGTACTTGAACCGATCCGTGCAACAAAAATTGTGATCGGTCATCGATCACCGATCAGTTTCTGATCATTCATCGATCTGTCAACCCAATCAGTTAAACCGGTGATCACATCATGTGACCACAGTTAGTGGTCAATATATTTTACGGTTTCCGGTGTTTTCCTTGTCTGAATTTATACATGATTACATAATGCAATAAATTTAAATGTCAATTTATACTTTATTTTACATTTGTTTTATTTTTAGGAGATCATCCATCATTGTACAAAATGAAACTAGCATCAGATCCGTCACCGTTCTGTCAAACCGTGGCGCAAATCGGTTCAAGGACTGTACATATGTAGGCTAAATTTTCATATTAATTATCAGAATGTTTGACTGGTTTGTGTTTCAGACACATTTTGACTTTAAAAGCACAAATTGCAAAGACCAAAAAAGCCTGAAGGGTAGGCACAAATAATGAAGATTTTTAGGGTTCGAGGGTACATAGGAAAATAGTATTTTTTTCTGCCTTAGTTTAGTGTTACGGAAGAATATGTCTTGTATGATTAAAAAGATACTGACTTACATGTACATGTATTTTTGGGAAACTCTTTTATCAGTATAAACTCACAAGAATTGTTTTGAATTAAAGGACATTGATAGTTGAAATTATGCAGGCAGAAGTGCAAATTCTGCTTCAAAAAATTTCAGGGGAGATAATTCTATTTTTTTTAAATGACTACTGTATCAATGCTTTCAATATAGCAATTTGTGATGGTATAATGAATTGATTTCTTGCTATGTTTTGCAGCTGTTATGGCTGTGCTAACATAAAGGAGCTAGAGCTTTGATAGAAATATCTTGTATGTATATAACACAATCTCTTTTAATGTTGTAAATTTGCCATTGAAATTTATGAATAAAATTTACCTTATACATATTATTGATTAAAAACTATAAATCCAGTGTTTGTTCTGACAATACCTGTATGTAAATTTTATAATCATAACATCAAAAGGAATATTTTGTACCAGTAAACAGACTGATTTGGATTCAAACTGTTAGAATGCCATTTTAAAAGATCTTTCGAATTTCAGTTGACCACCCTTAAACATTCTTTGTAAAAATTTCAGATTTCAATAGGAATTTTCAGAAGAAATTTGATAAAAGAAACATGGTCCCCTCTTATCCAAATAACATCTGTAAGTGGTATACTGATCAGGTATGTTTTAAAGCATTTATATTATGTATTGCAGTGAACTAACCAATGTCCCATTGGTAAAACAATTGTGATTATTCACACCGTCCTGTCTAAACCTCACAATGCCAATATCAAAATGCTGATCATAAAACTGAAAATTTATGTTGAAAATGGCAATTAATAAATAAAGAATAGCTTTTTTAAAAATAAATAAAGTTGTTCTTTTGAACTTATTGTAATATTTTGGTTATTCTTATTCTCTTGTTCCAATTAGTTACCCTATTAGTATTTAAAAAAAGTCTGTTTCATTAATATATAATAGAAAGTAGGACCACAATATCTTTTCACCTTTTATGCTCTCCAAAGGTCCAAATGAGTTACTGTCCTCTGTTGACATCCATTGTCACTGTCCTAGCTGCTCTTGCATATGTCTTGTTTCATTGTCATAAACTTTTCAAAAATTGTTGATTAAAACATTTTGGCCAAAAAAAAAAACAACATGTAAAATAATACAGCACATTATTTTGAGTTATATCTCAAAAAGTAGACAAATAAAAAAAAAATTAAAGAAAATATAGGTAGCCTCAGACCTCTGCAAATGCCCCCAACCTCAATGGCGGCATGACTAACCCTCCTAGTTGGCTAAGTTTTATTAATTTTTTTTAAAACTTTTTTTCTTAAATTCCAAACAATTCCAAATTCAAATAACAGTTTGTTAAAACCATATTAGATGGACTGCTATAAAACTTCATATTGGTCCTCAGCTTCTGCAAAATAATGTACATGTAGTTGTAAGACTGCATTTCATATCTCCCCTTTTCTATGTTTTGACGATTAATAAGGATAAGGTAGTGGGAGAAGGAAACAAATGGAGGGCTTTGTAATTTGAAGCTCACCCAAGCATAAGTAGTATACTGTAGATGCTACTCGGGTAGCTCCTTTGATTGTTGTGGCCTTTCAAAGTTGCCATTAAAACTCTAAAAGAAAAAAAAAAAAACTTAAATTTGAACTTACTTAATATTGGTTTAATGCTGTTTATCTAACATTTGGCTTGATTATCTAGCTGGATTCTGACTCCTTGGAACCCCAGGTTTAAAATTGTTTTGTTTTTGAAATATTAATGTAAGTGGTATGTAAGCTTGTTCTTTATTTAAATACCAGTTCTTTTGTGCAATTGTGATCAATGTACATGTAAAGAAAGACTTTCGTTTTTTTATTTTTGATTTGAGCTTGTTTATTCTATGCAGTTTTTACGCCCCAATCTTTTTTTCAAGATCAATAGTCAATTAGTTGTTTAAAGCCTGTAGACTTGCTCTCATATTCAAAATAAATAAATCTGAAATTACATGTAGTGTTTATTTACAAATTCCTCCAGATCAAAGATAATATTGGTTTAAGCACTTATCTTTTCATTTCAAATTTATATAGTCAATTAGCTAGGTTTAGAAATATTTTTCAACTCTGAGAAATTCAATAATTGGACATATATTGACATAAAGTTTTATTTCAACCCCAAGCTTTTACATACTATACCTAAATTGAAGTCCGCTAGACTTTAATGAATGTGTGCATAAAGTGTTTCTCCGCTACATTTAATCCAAAAATGGCCTCTTCAAGGCATAATGGAAAGATGATGCCATTTTATCGGTTATTTAGTTAAAGACTGTCAAAGATCAATTTTCTAGATATTACTGTAATTATATATCAATGTATACCAGTTAAACAGTTTGGTTGTCAGGCTACAAATATCGCGTCTAAAATCAAATTTGGAATACACCATACCATTGAGCAATATTGGACTTGGAAGAAATAATAATTTAAAAGTAAAAGAAACCTTAACAAGAATACGTTAGGTGTAAATTTATTATTAATGAAACACATTACATGATGAATTGGATCACATTTCAATACAACTGGATTTTTACTGATTTTATTGGTTGGATTTAAATCTGGACAGATACAGAGGATAATGATAACCTTTTAAACAGTTTTAGATGTCCAAACTGTAAACTGTTACTGATCTTACGTTCAAAGTTACTATTTAAAGATTTTAGATCTTAATTTGATGGAAAACTTTTGGATTTAAATTTCAAGTGCATTTTTAAATTTCTGTTCAAAATACTAAGGAGATATTACATATTTAATGTTTGAGAATCATGTTTGAGTTGTGATATTAATTTGAAGCTGGTTTATGTGTGTGTTATTTCAGAAAGATTTGTGAATGAAGGTGTGAAAACATCAGGAAAAATTTGATATAGATTAAAAGTTTTCTGTGAAGATAACTTTAATTTTGTTAAAATATATAAAAAAAAATTATATGGAGTAGTTGATTAATTGTAGAATGCTCATGAAGCTTCATGATAACTGATATTAATCTTAGGAATCAAGTAATATAATCTTGTTTCTTTGAGCCTGGTTCACGTTATGTCACTACTTTCAACTATTAATGATATGGACACTGCAGAGCCAACTTGCAGTAGAAAGGCGAAGCGACAACAACAGAAAGTTGAAATACAGCCGATAGAAGTTGATGATGAGGATGACATCCCTGTTATTACTGAAGAAACAGAGGAAGAGCTTGCCGCCCTTGAGGCTGCTAATCGCCCAAGAACTACTAGTGGAAAGATCAGAGTAACTGAAGAAGTTCGCCCAGAAACTGCCTCCAGTCTGAAGTATCGCCCAAAGAGTGGACGATCTACATTTGATAGCAGACCTACCACTGCCATAACTCTTAAGTCTAAATCCAGGGTAAGAAAATTGTTTGCTATTTTTTACTCAGTGATCTTGTTATTTGTTTATGTATTGTTAAGCATACCAAAGCATGATATCACGTCATACGTGAATCTACTTCTTGTCAATTTTTTAGGTGTCTGACATGCAATTCATTGACTAGGTGTTCATAGAATACTCAATCTTAACTTTACAGACAAAATGTAATGTTACAACGTAACAAATTATTTTATGATTGATGACAATATTTTTTATGCCATGAAACTAAGTCTTGTTGTCTTAAATTGAAAATTGATTTCGGGGAGAAGCAGTTTAATTTTCATTGAAGTTTTGGTTACCACTACATGATATTACAATAGTTAGTCATTCCAGAACCCTTTAATCTTCACAAATTTATTTACATTTTCTTGGTTGTGATGTTTATTTCTGGTTTCTAACATATACAGTGAAGCTTAATCAAATTAATGATATCATTTCTGATATTTAGCTTGGACAATAGTTGAATCTATGGTTATAAAAGCTATCATTGATGGAGTTTTTCAACACTAATTATAGACCATTACTGTTTCCATTCATCTATTTTGATTAATGTAATAATGAACTGAGTCTAAATCACACTTTCCCTTACAAGTTACACCATCCATTTGAATGAAGATATTACGGAGGCTTGTTATGGTTTCTATAGCCCTGGCGAGACTATTTGACAAGTTATGTATATGTCCTTTATACAGCATTAAATAATCTTCCAAAAGGTTGAATATTGTATATAGAGAAAGTTCAATAAGCAAAATTTACAGGTAAAATGTCTTCTATTTGGACCTTTAATTGTGAGATTTCAACATGAAAAATCCATTATGTAAATAAATCCAGATATTTTAAAAGATTTATTGATTAGTTTTACATATCATTTTTTTGTCAGTTTTAAAAGTATTTGTATTACCTTGTATCAAATATTTTAAGTCTATAAATGTATTTTGAGTTTAACAATACTAATCTCTAATGCATATATTTGGTATGAGTTCTTAAACACCCTTGGTATATGTAAAAATGACACTCCATTTTGACACAAGATAGTATTGTTGTTAGATACTGTTCTTCATGTGTTTTCATATGTAAGTATTGATCCTTTTAAACATTTTGTAATGGAGGAGTTATCATTTTCTTTAATTTTGTGACTAGGGAATAATAAAGTTAAAATTGATCATCTATATACCTGTCATAATGGAAACAAGTATTAAGACATGAACACATGGATTTTACATCACTATGAATTTTTGTAAAATCAGCTGCGGAACTTTAAGTTAAACAGATTTGTAATTTTGGCAATGTTTTTCTTCTTCATTAGCCTAACTTTGACTTAACTAAGTTGTAAAGTTAAGTTTTGGCAAGCAGATTGTTAACATGTACCCTTTTATAATACAGTGTTTGAACAGTTCAGAATTTGTAATGACAGTAAAATCTGTCTTAACAAAACAACTTGTAGCCAAGTACATATCCTGATTTGCATGACTTTTAAGTGGAATGATACATAAATAAGTTTGTGTAGAAACCTCTTAGGTTTGCTGATCTTTGAACAAACATCTATGGAAGCTTTGTCATTAATGTCATATAAATGTGAATACTTGTGAAGATTGATTAAGTGTTCTGATTAAATGCTGTACTTTGTACTAACATATTAAATACAATTTTGTAATCAGTCTTGAATTTTGAAGGCATTTGTCTGTTGGTTTCTACTAATTGCCAATAAATTGTTTCTTCACTTGCTCCATCTTCTATATGTTGAAAAAAAAAAATACAAGTCTTCAAGGACACCATCTTAATTTTAACATGTAGTAAAACTGACTAATTGTATAAACACAGGGGTTTGAGTTCATAAGTTTAATATAATGTACTATATTCCATGATGATATTTTAGTATATGGCCATGGATAATAAAATTCAAAACATTTTAAGGTAATATTGGTGATTATATTTTCAAATTTTTGTGCATGTGGCAAATATATGGTTATAAACCTCCATTATTCCTTACAAGGTGGTTTAATTGGAATTTTTCTGGGTTTAAGTAAAATATATTTAGTTGGGAACCTTTTCAGTCTTTAAAATATAGTACAATGTATTTTCTCTAATTGAATTTTGAATTGAATGCTTGAATTATAAGTGGGTTTTAAACTTATAAAATTGCCAAATTTCAAGTCTTTAAAGTTCCTCCTTTCCTCATATAGACATCAAATATTGAAAAATATATAATTAACTGTTACTTTGAAATTTTAAATTGGTCTTCACAGTACTTTATTTATGGCTTTTAATTCTAAATACATATTGAAATTTCAGGCCCATTAAATTAGACCATCACAGCAAGTTTATATACTATGCTTTAATGAAAACTTCTATATAAGAAATAAGTTTTCAGCATAATTTTTTTATTTAAATCTTCGAAGACTACTTAAGATTGAATTTTATTTCTATGTATTCACCTGTTATCTTTTAGATAAAAGAATTGGATGGGAAATTATGAAGCATGCATCTTAAAAAACCTACCAATCTGACACTGTACATACACTCAAATAAGTTATCTCTTTTTGAAATTATCATTATTTAATCTCTGCATCACTCGAGATGTTTTGGGAATTAATTAGAATGTTAGATAGTTGAGGTTTATGACAATTATCTACCCCTGAAATGTTCATTAACTTGCCATGCTCTATGAAATTATAACAACTCATTTTAAATACGAAAATGGTATGGAATGTTTTTTTTTTCTTTTTTACTTGATTTTAGTCTTATATATTCATTTGTTCATTACATTTTTTAAACAAACATATATATTGGGTAGATTATATTTGAAATTGGCACTTTGCAGAAGTTAACAAGACAGAAGATGATTCATGATTGTCAAAACACATGGAACTCACTTTTATTTCTAATTCAGATACAGTTGCAGACCACATTACTCAGTCTTAGTTGTTCATTTGGTTGTTGCACTTTCAAGATAAAAACTATGAAATATTGGCACTTTGCAAGAGTTATCGTTCTTGGTTTGGTTAATTTTAGTAGTAGATGTATGATTTTCTCAAAAATACAGATATGAATACAGAACAATCAGCATAATGTAGACCAGAAAAGCATCATTTGTTTGGTTGGTTTTTCTACACCATGAAGCACCTCTATTATATTTCATATGGAATGGTACTTTAGTAACAGTCTTTGTAAGAATTATGCAAATTCTTTAAAATTTGATACACCATAAAAAAGACTACATATTTTTATTTTTGTTATTAAGTTGCTTTATATGATTTATGTATAATAGTTCATTCCAATCTCTCTGCTCTTAGGAGATAATCCACATGGAAAATCCAATAGTTTATATTGTATTTAAGTGTCATTGACAGAGTTATCTCCCTTAATATTGAATTCAACAGTACATTCTTTATAATTTTTATCTCATATGGGCAAGGGCTATATGAAAATCCACATGTTCTTTTCTGTTTACTATGACATTTTAAACAAAATCTCAAAAAAAAATAGGCTTTCCAACCATGAATCACATTTTGCATGATTCTTACCAGGAGTACTACTTAACATGTAGACAGGAAAAAGAATTGTTTAACAAGTCTCTGTACCTTGTGTCACCTCTTCTTTTGGTACTACCTGATTTTCATATGGATTGGTACTTAACCACTGTGATTGATTAGCTATTTAGTTGATCATAGAATCTCTTGTCAATTGATTCATAATTAACATCAACAGTAATGTCATTATCAATAATTCATAACGGAATTTGATATCCGATTTGATGAAGAGACAAAAAAATCCATTCATCCTTTGCATGTTAAAAGACAGTTATGTTTACCTGCAGTGTTACACCTTCCAGAATTTATACCCCTTTGGGAAATTAATCGAAGATCGGTTGAATTCTTAAGATTTTTGTAAGATTTCTGGGAGAATTCTCATATGATTTTATTGGATAATATGATGCAAATTCTTCAGATGTTATATTAAAATCTATAGACATTAAATTCTTAAGATGCCTTTATGGAATTCCAATGTCCCGACACCTTTTTATGTGATTTGCTGTGAGAAATGTAATGGAATCTTTTCAGATCAGATCAATATTAAAAGGAATTTGTTGTTTTATTGCATGATACAGTGAATCCAGCACAGAACCTTATAAAGGCCAAAATCTGAGAAAACCAGTGATCAAGTTTAAGGGGAAATACTTTCTAAATGCAAGTTGAAATTCAGTTTTGCTGGTAGAAATTATTTCCACTTGCTAAAATTTTCTAGTGGAGTTCTGTATATCATCATACAGACAATGACCAGAAATAAGCCAAGAAACTTAAATTTTGCAATTGCAAATTTTCAGTACATGCTAGATTTAGCTAGTGGAAAAAATTCAATCCCTGAAAACAGAAACTCAAATTAAAGTTTTCCACACTTTTATTCTAAATGCATGGAGATATTGAGCTGAATTTTGGAACATGATTCTACCTTGATGAGTTACAGATCAGGTTTACATTTCGTTGTGCTCCGCTGAATTTTGTTTGAGTTATGGCCCTTGAACTTTAAAAAAATTACCAAAATTTAAGTTTTTTGCACTTTTTTTGTTAATGCTTGCAGATATTGAGCTAATTTTTGGTATGCGAGTCTATCATTATGAGTTACAGATCAAGATTAGAATACAGCTGCTTTGCTGATTTTTGTCTGAATTATGGCACTTGTATTTGCTGAAATTTAAGTTTTCCGCACTTTATTTCTAAACGTTTAGAGATATTGAGCTGATTTTTTATATGCGAGTCTTGCTTGATGATCAAGTTTACATTTACTGATTTTTTCCAAATTTTTGAAATTAAGGTCATTTCCTCAGTTTGTCATTTATACTTAGTATTGTATTTGAGTTGGTGATGTAAACAACCATTAGGGACTATTTGTTGTTTTACAACACTCACAGAATGCTTCTTTACCATTAGCTACTTCAAAGAAACAACCACCTGGTGATCTCTCAAAGTATTCGCTCTCTAAGATGGTGTCCCTTAATATAACTGTAATCCCTCTATCTTATATGCCTCCATTGACATACCTTATGCTATCGTAGTCCAAAATCTTTTACTTATAATTTAATTTAATAAAAACATGCTTGTAGTTACCAGTAATTCCTTTTGGGATTTAGAATCCAGAGCTGTTTTCAAATTTGGCCGCCCATTGAATCTATTATCAACGCTGCAAATTTCATCCTGGAATGAAGTCAAACATCCAGCAACAATAATACCCTACAAGTGTTCATAGCAACTTTCAGTTGGAAGCAAAATCAGATATCAGTTCCAGACATTGAATCCCTAAAGGGATTAACTTGTAGTGTACTCTAAAACATAATAAAAAAATATACACAAAAGGGCCGACTTGTATGACTAGAATAAAATCAGGGATCGTCTACTGAAATTTGCAGTATCATTGCTATCTGTTCAATTTTCAAAACCTCTAATACACCCGTCTCTTGTTTTGCCTGCAGTATATGTATTGGCATATTATTAGTTTTCTACTTTCGCAGAGGGAACTTAAGGTTTTCACTCTTAAGTCTGTCTGTCCGTATTTCAGTCTGGCAATTAGTTTTCAGTACATCTTTTTGTCATGCTTGCAGATAAGCAACTGATATTTCATACCTTGCCAAGTTACAGGTCAAGTTTGAATTTTGTTCCAGTCCATTGATTATTTACTGAGTTATGACCCATGGACGTGGGAGATTCTTCCTTAAACATAATTATTTTTTGCACTTTGTTTTGTCATGCTTGCGAGTATACATTAAATATTTGGTACGTTGCTTAACCATGACAAGTTACAGATCAGGTTGGAAATGTGTTATGGTTCCTAGTATTTTGTTAGCAGAGATATGGCCCTTGGACTTTAAAAATTATTGTGAAAACTGTTTAAAGCACTTTTTGATTGTCATGCTTTCAGATATGTATTTGATAATTTGTACATTGTTAACATTGACAAGTTGCAGACCTAGGTCAAATTTTGTTCTGGTTTGTTGAATTTGTGCTGAGTTATGGCCCTTGGACTAAGAAAGTTGATGGAGGCTCAGTTTTCTGCACTTTTAGTGTTATCTAATTATGCATGAAATTTACATTCTGTTCTCTTCAACATAAACTCCTTTAGGTATGCAATACTCACTGAATGCTTGTAAATAAATATTTGTTTCTGAACACTTCTTGTAGACAATTTAGTTTTAGATGTTATTCTTCTATGTATTCTGTTCTAATGCTGCATATGAAAAGTTACTTAATGCAACCCATGTACAGCATACTGAATTTAAATATTTTATTGATATTTCCATACTTTAATACAAATTTAAATATGGCAGCTATATCCTGATTCATATTTTGGGTTATATTATGATGGTGGACCGAAAAAGATCAGAACCTGTTTATTCAAAACCTGTCTATACTGAACATTGTCATATTCTAGGGTTGTATTACTGTAAGGTATATACACACACATGTACATTGCTGAAAAATATTAGTTTATTTGTACATGTTTTAGAAACAGTCAGATCACAAGGGTTCCTGATTGATTCTGACTTTTTAACAACAAAAAGGTCGATTGAGATTGACTAGATGATAATAACACAGATAAAAAAATATTCACTGAAAGTAGTGAATATATTTTCTTTTGATCATTTTCCATCAATGTTAGAAAAATAATTTGAGTTATCTCCCCTTCCTCAATGGTAACATATTACATTGAACATTTAATTGGTCATTTGTCACCTTAACTGGTATTGAGTTAACCTTGCTTATTAACTAATATAAAAACTCACATTACCAACAGATAAGCAAACTCTATTGGTTAATGCTTCTATTTTAGGCCAAACAAAATCGTATATCTGTTTCCAGCTACAATTGTATCTTACCTACCCAATTTGTTGTGCCTACCTTACACATTTTATGGTCATGGTCTAGGTTGTTTCCCCATTAACTCATGGTCAAATGATTTTGAGAAATAAAATCATTTCGTTACCTACCTACCCTATTGTTTTCTATATAGTAACAGGAAATAAGTCTATTACTTTGTTTGGCCTGAGTAAAGTGAGAGCCTATTGATTTGTAATTATAGTTGTATTGGAATTAAATTGCCCATAAAGATATTGGACCCACAATCTCCGGTCGACAAATGACTAGTCTGTCATTAGTAGATTTGATGGCATTGGAATTTTTCAATTAACATTATTGAGTCAAGTAATTCTTATTTTCTTTTTTTTATTTGTTTGGTAAAGTTTTAAAAGAGTTTGTACGAGGATGTTTTGTATTAACATACTGTGAAAGTACTTTTGTTTGTTAGGTACCAATTTTCATGGTTTTCGTGATTAGGCCAAACCACAGAATTTGGTTCCCAACAAAAAAGGGAATCCCATTTGATGTGTTTACTGAAAACCTAAAAACCACATAATTGAAAATCCATGAACTTGTGTTCCTTCTCTAATCCATGAAAATTGGTATTTATGAATTAAGTACTTTCTCAGTATTTGTTTTCTTTCAGTTCATGTCAGTTGGTTTGCCTTTTTTCTTTTCTATTTTTTTTTATAAAGTTTTGCATACTTGATATCGCTGTCTAAGATGGCGTCCCTTAATATAACTGTAATCCCTCTATCTTATATGCTTCCATTGACATACCTTATGCTATCATAGTCCAAAATCTTTTACTTATATTTAATCTAATAAAAGCATGCTTGTAGTTACCTGTAATCCCTTTTGGGATTCAGAGTCCAGAGCTGTTTGCTGATTTGGCCACCTACTGAATCTCTTATCAACGCTGCAAATTTCAGTCTGGGAAATGAAAAAAAATGAAATCAAACATCCTACAATAATACCCTACAAGTGTTCATAGACAGCAACTTATCAGTTCCAGACATTGAATCCCTAAAGGGATTAACTTGTAGTGTACTCTAAAACATAATAAAAAAATATACATTAAAGGCCGACTTGTATGACTAGAATAAAATCAAGGATTGTTCAAGGATTTGAGTCTTGACTACACACATATGAATATGCACTATTGTATTTTTCAAATGACATAAGCTTTAATTAAAATTATGGAGTTATTTTGTTGAGTAAATATTAGATTTAGATTTATAAGGTGAGTAGTGAGAGAAAACAATTCATTTCTTTGAAGAGTTCCTTGGTCTTGATTCAGTAAGGAGTGCTATATTTGTTACAGCTATTTCTGTACTTTAGACATCTTCATTGAATGATATTGTAAGCTTTTCAATGAAGTATTTTTTAATTACTTTTTCAGATCCTTCTTTAAAATTGAGTAAATATTGAACTATAGTCAGAAAAAATGCATCAATAGAGTTCTTTTGAATATGTATGTGTCATAGTCTTGATGATAATTAAACGATTTCCTACAAAATTTACTTTTAATTGCCATTATAAAGTACTGATCAATTGATCTGTGTATGTTATGTTCAGTGCACACAGGGCCTGGACTTCTTAATGGATTAGGTTCTTAAAATGACAGATTAAGAATTGCATTAGTGAAGCCAGATTGAACACTTCTGTATATAATCCGGGCTTAATCCGCTGTGGTTATATTTGAAAGACTGCAGATTTGGGTAGATTTGCTGTACGTGGGAAGATAATAAAGTCATACATCCGTCATAATTTCAGATTGCTTTGTTTATATAGAAATTGAGTTTTACAAGGTGCTTTCTATTGAATGTAGGAATTTATTGATAAATCAGTTATGTTTATGTCAACAAATTATGGAGTCCTTAGCAAAACAAATCATTTAATATAGTCAGATCTGAAGTGTACATTTTATGACTAGAGGAAATTTGCTACTTTTTCTCAATAAGGCTTAAAATTTGTAATAACATCCAAGTGATTGGTTTGATAAATGGTGAATTATAGTTCATAACTTCATTGCAGTTTCTCAAGTAGTTTTATTGAATAGTAATATGATGTGGAACTTTCATATCTTGATCTGGAATTAAGCTTGTGGTGTTATAGACTTTCAAAACATGTCTAGTGAGTTTTATGATGGAATGTATTTAGAACCAGTAACTGAATGTAATGACAATTTCAATGTAGGATTTTAACCTGAGCATGGAAACTGAAAAGTTGTTACTATTTATTTCAACAGTAGATGAATGAACAGGTTATTTGTTTGTGGAATCCTAGAGAGAAGTTGATTTCTAGAGACAAAAAAATATCTTTAAGTAATCTTAGTGTAGAAGTCAATTAAGTGACCAGAATTTGACCTTTGAATTATGGATTGGATGTTAACTCGACTAGAGGAGGAGTCAGGAGAAGAGGCAGATGATAGTGGGGTTGAGGATGAGGATCAGTTCATCAGTGAGGTAGAAACTGAAAATTTACTAATGAGAATGGTAAGTCATGTGACTGTTGTCATAATGTTTGTGGTTCCATAATATGATTGTTTTTGGAAAAAACTGTCTGTATTCAGGTGTTAGTTGGAACCTCAGGTTTATCTTTTCATTGTTATAATAAGTTATCTCATCCCATGTCTGTCTGTTATAGAAGGATGTACACTTATTCAAAGTAGAGGCAGGTTGCCCAGACCCACATTAGAAATTGGAAATTAAAGAAAAGATGTTACAATGTTTATTTTAAGCAATGGAAAATACTTAGAAAGCAGTATATTTCAATACACAATCAAGCAAAGCCATTTTAGCATTGTACTAGCTGACAGTTTTCATCCCGATGGTGTTGTTGTTTCTTTTACATATTCTCATATCTATTCTCCTCATACATTATACACAAGTAGATATGACATATTTTTTTTCACAGAATTCTTGAGTAAAAATTTGATCTGCAGGTCCCCTATTGTAAACCACATGATCCACCTCTGTTCATTCTCTGATAATATTCCCACAACTTCATGGACTTGGGTTTCTATAAGATTGTAACTGGGTTAATAAGATTGAGGAGAGATTTTATAGCTTTAATCTATTAATAGCATTAAAATTTAACTTTACATCAACACCTTACTATACAGTCTTGGAGTACATTTTTACATGAGAATATAGGCAGGGTCAGAATAAGTCACAGAGAAATTTTTATAAAACAATCTTATATTTAAAATTTTAGAGTTTTCACTTCGGGGTGAATTGGCCATGGGCTGACATTTTCAAGCTGGTGGGGGTTTCCCTTTGACATACTGCAAAAGTACTTTATACATACAGGAGGCTAAATTGCCCGACCTTACCCATCCCCCTTTTTCCAGTGGCAATCAAAATTTGTCGACCCTATTATCCTTGTGACCCATCCTTTTTTTTTCATTTCATGTTCATTTTATCATCCATTTCATGTTCATTGTCTGAATATAGCTGAAATATTGCTGCTCGGACGTTAAACCCCAACAAACAAACAAACAAACAAACTTTATACATACCAATTCTCATTGATTAGGGAAGAAACACAAGTTCATGGATTCTTGATTCACAGTTTTGAGGTTTTCAGTTAAACATTAATTGGAATCTTCTTTACGTTGGGAACCAAATTTCCTGAAATTTTCCACGAATATTGGTACCCAATGAACAATAGTATTTTCACAGTATACACAATTCCTATTCTCATGGTATTATTATTTCTCAATGAATGATTTTTAACGATGATTGGATTTCTTTTTTTTCTGTTTTGATTCGTTATGAAATGATCTTCTATTGAATCTGATAATTTATATTTTTTTTGAAAGAATGGACTATGAAGAATGGTTGTGGTCATGTTTAACTTAGATGGTTGACTTGTTGTGGTAAATGTTTCATTTATTTTTGTTTCCAATTTTGGGGACAGTGTTCATATACCAGTTCAATATGCTATGAAACACTAAATGCTAAAATTTGTAGTGTGAACATTCTGCTTCTATCACTTTCTAACATTTTAGGTTTTTTTTTTCTAAGATGTGCTGTTAAGATATATAAATTAGCTTTCTACGGGACATGTTTGATATATTGGTATCACCCAGTGCAGTGCAACAACAGGAATTAATGATACAATGCATCAGGCACTGTTCTTACTGGGTTTGTTAAAATTTTGTAGGATAGTTTGTCATTGGGTATAACCAGATCTACCACTTTCATGTAAAGGGGTTTTTGGGTATATGTCAACTTCAAATTTCCTCAGCAGGTAAAAGACATATTTGGTAATACATTCTATTGTAATCCTAATCACTTATTTAGACTGTTCACCAAGAAGCCTTCAGTGTACTTTTTGTGGACTTACATGAATTTGTTAAAGTTAATACTTTTTTTAACAACAAGCCAAGATCTGTGTGGCCTTACGTGCAGGCTGCAACAAGCCCAGATCTGTGTGGCCTTACATGCAGACTGCAACAAGCCCAGATCTGTGTGGCCTTACATGCAGACTGCAACAAGCCAAGATCTGTGTGGCCTTACATGCAGACTGTAAGAAGCCAAGATCTAAGTGGCCGTAAGCTTACATGCAGACTTTTCTGGTTCAATTACTAGATATATGAGGCAGATAAAATGTATTCTGTAAATAAAATCATGACCTAATCTACATGTTTTATCTCAGTTAGTTTATTCTCATTATGATTTTATTAAGAAATTAGCATTTATATAGCCTTATCTGGGAAATTAGTGTGTTATCTGCCCTTGAATTAAACCAACTGTAGGTCCAACACCATGGCAGTTGTAGAAAAATCAAATTTCCTCAATTTTAATCGTGGCATATGTATAATCATAATGTTAAGGCTGCATGGTCTCATTTATTTTAATGTTTTGTCATTTAAATTAATTAGAATTTAAGGTGTCATGGTATTTTACAGTCATGAAAGGAAGGTTTAAGATTTCAACATTCAAGTAAATTTTTATGAACTGCATAAAATATTCCTAAGCATGATTTAAACATTACATACAATAAACTTTTGGGTGATTTATGAAGAAGAGTATGTTTTGAAGTGTGTGAACAGGTATTTGAAAGCCTATATATGACGACCATAGATTAACTTTTAATATCTTCGATTTCATTTTAAAATTTGTATATATGATGGACAAGAACATTCTTATGAAGTTTGACCATCAATGAAGAAGTTCTATTTACAAATATTTCACTTAAAAGGATTAATTAAAAAGACTGAAATAGCCAGATCTATAGACCTCAAGCCAAAAGGATTATAGAACTGTGGATTATAGAAGTAGTTAAATTTGATATAACTCCCGGCAACTAAATGTTGAAATTTCCACAAACTGTCAGATGCTAGAATGATGGGACATATTGTGAAAGATGGTACTTGAATGAAATTTATTCTCTGAGCTGTTTGTACAGTACTTTTTGGGAAGGCAGGATATAGTGGCCTTGACCAGATTTTTTTGTGGATTTTTTTTTTCAAACTTGGATCCTTAATTTGAAAGTAAAGGAATATATAAGTGATTTGTGTTTTAGTACACCATAGCTGATACTAATTAATCATGTACTTGTCACTACCGTCTAAAACACAGAAATATCGTAGTCAGAGTGGACACAGTACCAAGAGAGTGGTGAGCAATAATTGATCTTAATTCATTTTTACTACATAAGACATATAACTTAGGCAGGGTGGGGGAGTGGTCTGATGAAAAAAAAGTTAAGTGGTGGTTACAGAAATTTATAAACAGGAAGGGGATAGGAGTTATGGTCCAGAAATATAAAAAAAAGAGGTCTCAGGCTATGAATTTTCTTGTTTATGCGGAAGTTTAAATAAAAAAAATCAAATATTTTTTACAACAGGAGGGGTTCCCACCACCTGAACTATTCACAGGATCTGCCACTTGCAAGGTAGAAGGTATATAGTTATATTGGTACTGTCCTTCCTCCTATCCCAGCCAATTTATTTTTGTATTCATAGGATACTGAATTTCTTCAGAACCTTGTTGAGAATAAAAATTTAAAAGATGCTGTAATTCCTTTAATTTTACATACAGATACATTGATGATGTATTGTCCATTAACAACCCTTCTTTTGGTAAACGGTTACCGTCAATATATCAACCCGAGCTGGAGATAAAGGAGACAACAGAAACAGCCTGTTCTCTCCATCTTTTTTGGACCTATATCTCCAATTTTTTCAACTGTGGTCATCTTAGCACTAACATTTATGATAAGAAAGATGACTTAAATTTTAACATCATAAATTTTCCTTATCTGTGCAGTAATATCCCTTCATATCTTGTATATGGTGTTAATATTTCACAATTGATTGGCTAGGCTAGAGCCAGTACTAACTACTCTGATCTTTTTGTAAGCCATTAATATCTGCATAACAGACTCCTGAAACTGTGGTATAAGGATATGCATCTCAAAAGGTCTCTTACCAAATTCAAAGATATCAGTCCTTGGTTGAAAAGTACTGTTTCTTCTAAAACAATGAGTAATGATTGTTTTTTGTAAAATGTTCTTTGTGCTGATGTGACCGCTGATTTACCGATTATGACAATAGCATGCAAAAGCTTTTTAATCACCACTGGTATAGTCATGCCGCAATGGAAGAGGCAGGTTTAGCTCGCTGTAAAACCTAGATTTAACCCACCAATTTGTTTGAAGTGCCTGTACCAAGCCAAGACCATTGTGGTATATAATATTTATTTTGTCAGATTTATTTTGGACTTGACCTGGCAGTACTAGTGGATTGGATAAGTGTTAGGTAACTTTATCTCTTATTGACTAGCTATTGGCTACTGCTGGGTACATCTGCTATACGGGAATGTGCTTACAGATGTAGTCTCATCTGAGGGGTTAAAGGTTACAGAAAGAGAATGTGCTTACAGAGTGGTAGTCTATGGCAGAGGGGTTAAAGGTTAGAGAAAGAGAATGTGCTACAGATGTAGTCTACGGCAGAGGAGTTATATGTTAGAGAAAGAGAATGTGCTAACAGAGTAGTAGTCTACTGCAAAGGGGTTAAAGGTTAGAGAAAGAGAATGTGCTAACAGAGTAGTAGTCTACTGCAAAGGGGTTAAAGGTTAGAGAAAGAGAATGTGCATACAGAGTAGTAGTCTACAGCAGAGGGCTTAAAGGTTTGAGAAAGAGAATGTGCATACAGAGCAGTAGTCAACAGCAGAGGGGTTATAGGTTAGAGAAAGAGAATGTGCATACAGAGTAGTAGTCTACAGCAAAGGGGTTATAGGTTAGAGAAAGAGAATGTGCATACAGAGTAGTAGTCTATGGCAGAGAGGTTAAAGGTTCGAGAAAGAGAATGTGCTCTCTATACATGAGATTGGATTGTATTTGCTTTGTTCTGCATGAGTTTTTTTTGGTCATTAGCCTAAGTCAATACATAGTGAAGGGATGCCATATTGCTTCACTTAACTTTGATTAGTAAAGACTTAGATCACCAAAGAAATGGTCATTGAATAAGTTAAAATTATCTCAATATATTTTTTAAAGAACGAGTTGCTTCCCTCTGAAAAATGAACTTTAAAGTGTTGCCCATGAAGTGAAGTGCCACTTGTTAGAAATATGTTGATTGTAAATATATCTATTATGTGCAAATAAGATCAGAGCAGATACTGTTTAGAGCTAAAGCACAAAACCTTTTAATGAAAGATATAAATCTTTAAAGTTAAGTAGAATATGATTTGTATTTTTTTCCCCAAGGTAAATGTAAAGATATTAAGTAGCAGTCCACCTAAGAATCGTGCATGGGTGAAAAAATTTTAAATTTTAAACAAGAATTAAAATTAAAAAATGGAAAATATTTTCACCGTAACCATAGCACCGACCATTCCTTAGCAACCACCAATTTGGGGCCTAAAAACACAAAAACATCACAATTTGAATATATTTTTTTTTATATCTAATGGTGGAAATATGCCAAACTACATAATTATATTAATGAAGTATGTCTTAGGAAAAACAATTTACAATAAAGTACAAAGCAATCTGATTTTTATTTTTGATATGTTTCAGTGGAGAGTACCTACTACACATCCATGTTTACATTTAATTAATATCTTCTTGCTCTTGTTGGGAAATTGGGTCTGAACATGGCCTATTTTGTATATTTCAAAGTGTCAAAAATTAAGAATGTTGGTTGTTATGGTAACCAGATCTTAACCAATCAGATTGCTTAGGTTGATTGTAAATTGTTTTCCACAAGACACACCATTACTATAATTATTAAGTTGGAAAATTTCCACCATTAGATATAACAAAAACAAAACATTCAAATTATGACATTTTTGTGATTATTGGGCCTTAAATTGGTCATTGTTAAGGAGTGGTTGTTGCTATGGTAACGGTAAAAACATTTTTCAATTTTTCATTTTATTCATTGTTTTTTTTATATACCCAACTGATTTAAAGTCAATTTAGATAAAATATCTGACATCAATAAATCACTTTCAGTGAAATTTGCATGATTTTTAGGTGCACTGCTACTCAAATATTTTGAAATAAAATGTATTTTGGCATCCAGGGTTTGAGTATGTCCATAAATTCCTTCAATGATCATATATATCAGCTAAACTTACAGTTCTAATAACTTTTCCCGTATTAAATTTTACTTTAATAGTAAAGGTGATATATAGGCAATGGGATTGTAGTCTTTTTTATGGTTTGACCTGCCATTCATACATGAATACCCAAGAATTATTGGTTTTTTGGGGGATATTGAAGTATCAATCTTTCTCTCTGTCTTTTTGTCTGTTTTCTGTCTAGCCAACATTTGTGATTGTCTTTAACACCTATAACATTATGGATTCTCATGAGATATTGTTAATATGAGACATGATTATTGGTTTTGTGCCATGGACTTGAGGATTTTCAGCTTGTTGTTCAGCATGTTATCCAATCTTCTTTATTACTGACTCTAGTATGATGTTTCTCAGTAGTAGATCCAGATGGAGGGTTTTGGAGACTGAGAATCTCCTTTTTGTTAAATTTATTCTAAATTTTGGCTAATGACTAAAATATAGCTTTGAACCCCTTTCACCTTTTCTGCTTCTTAAATATCAGGATATGCCCCTCTGTTTGTTCCAAATCTTGCTGTTTTACTGCTGATTTTTCTTTCCACCAAGGCCCTGTATGTTTGTGTGGTTTTGAAAGGTACATCTGATTTCAATGAAGGTCCTGGTTTACACAGATTTGGTTTTTATTATCATATAAGTTGAAT
Organism: Perna viridis; assembly: GCA_037379345.1. NCBI lineage: Eukaryota > Metazoa > Mollusca > Bivalvia > Mytilida > Mytilidae > Perna > Perna viridis. The sequence goes on from CM074519.1 coordinate 1,241,255, forward strand.
TTAAAAGTATTTGAGAATTGATTTTGTTTTTTCACTTTAATGAATCACCTGAAAAAGAGATTAAAGATGGAATTATATGATTATTGATTTTAATAAATTTGTATATACACATGTACTGACAATATGCAGTGTGGTAGAATGTAAATTGCAACTTTATTCATTTTATTTTGACATGGATCATAATTTTGAATTCCATGAAAGGGATTTATGGAGTAAAGTGTATTTTCTACTTTGGTTTTGTGACAGGATTTTAAAGGGGGTCAGATTTCACATTGAAATGGTATCATATTTTATTAAATGGAATATCCTTTTAAATATGTTAAATACACATTACAATGCTAAATGTTGATTTTAGAAATGTGAGAAATAAAAACAGGCAGATTTGCTTTTTTTGTCTTATTGGACCGTGATTGATTTAAAATTTTGAAATCAATCTGTGTTTAGAAAGTTTAATTTCGTGTTATGGATTTAAATAGGAGGGGAATTGATTCTTTGTAATCTACTATAAAAATTAACATTGACATAAACTTTGTGATGTGATTGTCAGTTTGTATGTGTTATAAGATCAATCTTTTATCGTTTAGTGCTTATTTGGTTTCTAATGGAAACATCTCAAAAAATATAATCGTAAAGGAGAAAAACTTCGGAGTAAATAGGACACTGATCTCTAAAGTCTAGTGATAAAACATTTACCAATCGTTTGTTTAAATTCATTTCAAGTGACACAGGAAAACGATTATCCTGAAGGTGTCTTAAAAGTTTACATTAGAAATGAACAGGAAAATTGATTATTGAGATGTATTTCAAAAAATTGATAAGATAATTCACCATAAAACGTACAGTATACAGAGAGACATGTTTATGTCTGGGAGGGACATTGAAGGATATAAAAAGATAGCTGATAAAATGCCGAAAGCTTTTTTGACAGAGACGAGACATTCAAAATCGGTAAGATCTTCTGTAGTGCTTTTTAGGATTTTTTTATTAATTGCTCCATAATTAAAGTGGTTTAAATATTATTATTTAAGTTAATTGGTCATGTTTCTTCTAAAATTATTGTGTCTTTGAAATCCTAAAATATACAAGTGTGTCAAAAAGACCACCAGTCTATGTGGAAAGATCTGCATATGCTAACTGAAACTGCTAGCATGGAAGCAGTGAAATTGATGGCAGTGTTGACTCAAATGGTCTGTCACATGATTGGTTTATGGTTGATGATTGAAATATCTCTGGACCAAATACAAATGGTACTACCACTTCATTGAAAAATAACTGCAGATGCAAAAAGGAAAATTTCTTTCTTGAAATGTTTGCTGGAAATGTAGTGATATGCGATACAAAGTTGTTCCATCCACCAGGTTGTATACAGCTAAAACCAAATTAGATATCACCATTCTCCTCCATTAAGTAATATCTGTCCTGTCTATTTCTTTTCCTCCCTTGTAAAGGAGAGAAAGGACCAATTACTCTGTGGAGTAAAACTGAAGAATGTGGTAAATAACACAAAAACAGTTGGGTTTTAAGCTAAAATTTGGCAGGAAGTAAAATTGTTCAGCATGATGGGATTGACCTATGCAGAAATTTGTGAATGCTTGAGTTATGGGTCCTGAAATGGATTTTTTCTGAAATTGTTCTTTCCAACTTTGAAAATCTTCTCTAAAGTACTGGATGGATTGTAATCAACCTTGCATGGATGTTCCTTTGGATAGCCATAACAATCTATGAGTCTGGATTTTTGATCTAATGAAAAAACATGTCTGTTGTTACTTAAAATAAACCAGAGGGGTCAGATTGCAGAATTTTACAGATAACTCAAAAACATTCAGGTTTAGGTAAAAATTGGCATGGAGTAAAATTGTTAAGCATGATGGGATAGACCTAGGCCTACATTTGAAGAGAGATCCAGTTGGGGAGGTTTGAGTTGTTGGTCCTGAAATGGATTTTTTTCCTGAATATTATATTTCCAACTTAGGAAATTTTCTCTTCTGAAACTAATGGATTGATTGAAACCAATTTTTGCTTGAATGTTCCTTGGCATATTTTTAACAATCTGCATCCTTGAATTTTTCATCTGGAGAAAAATATGACCTTTGTAACTAAAAAGAGTTTTGGGTCCTAAAATGGATATTTCCAACTATGAAAATCTCATCCTCTGAAATTACTGGGTGGATTTATTTTATAATTGAAAACAGAGTGAATAATTAAGATGTGCTTTGTTGATTAACATGGTTTTAATATGAAAAGTCACATGTCAATTTCTATGACATTTTAAATGCATATTAAAAATAAAAATATACATAATCACATTTTGCATGATTCGTACCAAGAGTGCTACTTAAAAAAATCATTCACTGTTTCTTCTCACATTGTTTTGGATTCTCTCAAATGTACTGATAAACTGATATCATCTTTTTTTCATATGAACTGAAAGTTAATGAGTTGTTTATGTTTTGCATATCTTTTGTAAAACCCTGGAAAGTATTTTCTTTTTTTACTTAAGAATCAATTCATAAAAAAATCATTTAAAAAATAATTTTGTAATTATGTGTTTTCCATAGAAGTTCATTTTTGAAAAGACTTTAAGTAACCATTGATATGTATATTGGTAGCCATTGATGTGTATATTGGTAGCCATTCAGATTGTATATTGGTAGCCATTGATGTGTATATTGGTAACCATTGATGTGTATATGTGTTTTTATATAATTCCATATTATAAAGCTAGTCCATAACATATGTTTCCATATATATGGTATAAAATGTGAAAACATTGAATTGTGATTTACAGGGGTTCAAGTTTGCTTTGAACACTAGTAGGTCAAGGACTTTTTCTAATATGAAATCAAAGGTCCTTTTTAAGAAAATGAAAGGTCCTCAATAAAATGCCTAATTATAAGAGATCAGAGGTCCAGGTCTTAGACAAAACATAATTCAGAGGTCCTCAGGATCAGAAATTGATGGTCTTGGACCTTGGTCCGCTGATCATTTTGAACCCCTGTATAACTATTAAAATGTGGTTTTTTTTTTATATGTGTCCGTATTTTAAAGGCCATGTTACATTATCTCCCTTGTAGACACATGTATAACCATTTGACCAATGGTAGGAGGTGCCAACTTGGTGGCCATAGGATCTGTTTACATATCTGTGCATAGTATATAGCTGTTCTGAAATTAGAAACAAAGGAAATCTATCGGTCTTTTAATACTTTATTATTTGCTATGAAAGTATTTTTATCAGTGGCCACCATTTTTTGTATATCAGGGAAAAATATATATTGTGAAAGTAATTTAATAGCAGATTCCTGACTTTGTAGATTTAACAGCTCTATTATTCCAAATGAATGAAAAATTTGAAATTAATCAAATTTTGTTGTTTCCAAACCCATAAAACCTTCAAAATTGCTTATGGATATGATAAACAAAATATTTTTTTTCCACATAACTTCAAAGGTGGTTTGAGGGAATTTTAATGATATAATTGTAGAAGTTCTTGACATTTTCTTCTTTCACTGTTTTCCTTTTTTTTTGGCCTTAAAAAGGGGATATGGGCTGATATGAGCTTTTATATGGCAAAGTTTGTATTCATATGAAATATATACATTGCATAGCAGGGACATATCCAGAGATTTTGAAAAGGCCCTGAAAGGCTCTGACTATTTTGTGGCTCAATATTGCCCAAATATTTGATAAAAATCTGAATGTTCCTATTTTTCCTATAATGAAGGGTTTTGATCCCTCCCCCTTCACCAGATCTGCCACTGCATACAAATGTATCTAAATGGTCCAGAAAAAAAGGTATATTTAGGTATTAAAAAAATACAAGTAAAGTATGTTGACTTTTTGTACTGCCCAAGAACAGGTTCCACAAACAGCAATGGCTGATTAATGCAGTAGTTAAGGGTCTGTCAGCATGTGTCTAGTGTGTTGGTAGGTATGTAAACAGTATGTTGTTGACCCAGACAACTAAGTTGGATTGTTTACATTTACAATCCAGTGTTGTGTAGGAAAGTGTCGTCTGTTTGTACTTATAACAATATAATTAAAAGAAGTGTGAAAAATTAAATGGAATGTCTTAGGTTTAAAACTATGGCGGTTATAATAACCTTTGTTTTAATGGTCTCTTGAAAGACTTCCTTCTGCCTTAAACTGGCTGTTAATAGAGAGTGCACAAGGTTGATAAATTAATCTTAATTTGATTAAAAATGTTCAATTTTATACCTAATGAATAGTTAATTTAAGAAGATACTGACAAAAGTCAGGTTTCTTAACACTAACTCTTATACAAATGTAGATATGTAACAAGACATTTGAAAAAAGGAGGGTCACAATTAACCCTGATTAAATAGAAAAAGATGATAGTAAATCAAATCCTATGCATAATTTATTTTTCTATGAACCGGAATCAGGAAATTTATTGTGAAGAAATCAGAATTTCATTTACTTAAAACTGAAATGATTTTTTCCTTGAAGTATATGCTTTGTTGATTAGTCAAATCATTTGTTCTGTGACAGAGAAAACATCTGATCTACTTTAATTAAGATAAATCCTCCTGTATTTTTACCAGAAACTGTTTCCATAGTTACATTTGTTTATTTGATGTTAAGTTTCAGAAATCAGTGAGTACTGGTAATTGTACCATTAAAGACATAATGTTTTTCAAGCAGGAACTAGCTGAAGGACTAATAATATATATTAGGACTAAATGTTGGAAGAAAATTGTTAACAAAAGTAGATCTTCACACATAGATTTTACAGACAATTATTATAATCATATATCCTTAGTGCTTGTGGAGATCCAGACTGGATTTTCAACAAATAATGATGTAGTGCAAAATGTGTGCAAAATCATTCACGTCAGAAATTGTTGAACCTTTATGTACATACTTAGTTTTGAGCCTGTGAATGAGTCAGGCTTAGAACATATCCTAGTACCAGACTCCAAATTAATGCTGAATTTTCAAGATGAGGAAAGTGAGATTTAAGGTTAGTAGAGATCGGTGAATTACTAGTGCTAGTTGAGTAAAACAAGTTTTAAGATGATTTCTAGTGTACAAAGGTACAGATTGTAGATTTTTTTTTATCTTTTGCACTTATTACAGAAGTCTTGATTAAAAAGGCACATGACTTACTGATTGCAGGTCTAGATGTCAAATAGAACTTTATCATATTCCTGACTTTGACTTTGTTTTTTTTTTGTTTTTTTTTTGTTTTTTTTTTAATTTTGAGCAAAGGGAAGTAACCTTGCAATCTGACAGTCTGGGTTACTGTCAGTTTGAGCAATGGATATCAGTAAACTTCAAATACAAATATTGGACTCATTGTAGCTGCAGTATGTTCTTGGTTAATTTTGAATAATTTATTTCAAACTGTTTAACTACTTACTAAAGTGTAATTAGTTTAAGCTTCAAAGAGAAATGTTTACTGTTCTTCCTTTCCAGCCAGGTTGTCTGGTGTTAGTGGGTTATTTCCCTTTGAAAAAACTTGCTAAAATGGCTTGCATAATCCTTAAACATGAAAAACAATTTTTCTAAGTGAAAGGATTTTCTTTCACTTCAGTCTTGAGGACACATTCATTCTTGGCTTTCAAGATATCCTTTTCAATATTACTACACACAAATAAAACAAGAGCAAGCCTTTTAAAATTTGTAAATATGCTTAATCATAGGCCAAAGGTCATAAAAGTAAAGCATTTGTTATGTAACAAAATGACTTGTGTCAAGATTTACATGCAATATGTGACTTCCTTGTTTGTCTCCCTTTGAAATGTGTTTAAAACACTTATAAACTGATTTTATTTTTGGCCATGACTTATATGTTTATAGTCTTGAAACCTTACATGCAGTAAATTATTTCTCTGATCCTTGAAAACTTCTTCTTGGGAACATTGGTCCAGGTATTTGATATTGATCAATGTACACTTTTTTGGTATGGAGGTTAAAGGTGGTGATACAGGTAACATGGGTGAAAATGATTTAAGGAATCTATAAAAGACCACTTCTAAGTAATAATGGGAGAATTTATTGGAAAAATTGAGTCACAAGTGCCGAAGAATGTCTTTAATGAGTGTGCTGACCTGTTCAAAGTTTGAATGTCTTTAATGAGGTGCTGAACTTGTTCAAAGTTTGAAGCTTTAGTTCAAATCATGTTTTAGTGCAGCTAACCTGTCCATATAAGTGTCGTATGACCCTCAATATCATATAAACTTTTCCAGAATATTTCATGGAATAATTTGTTTGTTTTTTTTGTTTTTTGTTGTTGCTAAATTTACTAAGTTATAAAAATTAGAAATAAATTTTGATTAAATTCCATTTAAATTTGCTTTTGTTAACAAAATGCAGAATATAAAATTATGAATTTAAGGTGAAATACCAATCATTGGTTAAAGTTTATAAATAAGGTTAAACACAAAGAAATTGCAATAAGATCAATCACCGATCGTTATATTGTTTGACCTGGTAGTAAGTCATTGATCTGTTTGATGGTCGTACAGATCAGTTCAGCGGGACTGTGTTCATTGTTATTATAATTATATTTTCATATGGACATATTAGGGAAAAATGTATTTGTCAAGAAATCATGTACCATTTTGTATTACATTTTACCACAAGTTATCATTTTTCCTGATCAGCATGCAGGAACATTTACCAGGAAGTTACGATTGTAAATCTTTTCCCTGATGTAAACATTTTTTCATTCACTGAATTACAGAAGCTTGGCAGCTAGCTCCCCCTACTTGAGGAAGGTCCATTGGTATAAAAGAAAAAAGCTTGTCTTTTTCTTGTGAACTTTGACAGCAGCAGGTGATTTTTAGCTGAACTTCATACGTTTAGTTGTAAAAAGTTATTTGACAAAACCCATGGGTTGGAGGTTGAAAAAAACAAAAAACACAACAGCTGTTGATTTTTTTTTAAATATCAAACTTGTCAAGGAAAAAAATATTTTTCTTATGTTAGTAGATTCTCTCCAAGTGTAACAATCGTTTTTTTGACAATTTTATTTACTTATCTATTAATTTTGACAAGGTTTGAATTTAAAGAACAACATGTGTTAACTTGTAATATCATCAGTTGCATAAATTTAATTTTTTTTTTTTTGCAGTTCAGAACTAAAAACATAATTTAACTGCATATAAAACATTTGGTTGGAGGAGAAAAAGATACAAAATAAGCATTTTCTATTTAACTCATTTCTTTCCAATTTGGCAAGATTGAGTTCATGGAATACAACAAACTTAAGTTAAATAAAGAGAAATGTATATACGTTGTTGTTTTAACTAAGTAACCCTGACATACAATGCTGGTATAATATTGTACTCAATTCACATCAAGTTAACCATAAGTGGTGGGGATATAATAAAAATTTGATAATATTAGTTCCTGGACTTATAGACTTGAACAGACTTTTGAAATATGTATTCAAGGATTGATATTCGGACAGATTGTGTCAAATCAAATCTCAATTTTGAGTTTATTGTGGATTTGTTTGTCCTGGCAGACATCTGACTTTGGTTGTGTTTCATTACATTTCTGCTTGCATTTATTGCATTTTATTTGTGCATTGTTTATTTTCTTTAAATTTGTTGCAGATACTGCCTCTTTTATCGGTTATTCATGGAGATATCACCACTATGCTAGCCATAGTTTTGGACTTGATTTCTGTTACCGTGGCAAGATATACTTTTTTCTCATCGTTGAGGACCTTTGTGCACTAGCTAGTACATGTTGCATGTTCATTGCATTTAATAGATACAAGTTTAGAGCATGTGATTATTCAAATAGCCAACTAAATATAGAGACTTGATGATCACATTTTTCTCATATCTTTTATAATATCGTTAAGATGTGACTAAACATAGATTCATAGCAGAGGTTTTTTTTCTTTGAAGTCTCAACAACAATGGGAAATTTGTGTCTTTAGTGACATCCAAACAAATTGGTTTTTGTGTTAAAAGGAAGCTTAGATTTCTTCTATAAATTAAAAGCATTGTCAAAAAGGAGATTTTTTCATCAAACCTCAGTCGTTCAGTAACTGGATTATAGCTTGAAGAAACTTGTCATGTAACTTGTATATGCCATGGGATAAAACCTTATGATGATAATGGAATTTTGATGATTCACTAATCATTTGAATTTACTTTGTGGATTTTTATTAAAATTATTTTTTTATAGTTAGTTTGAAGATTTAAGAAGTTGTCTGTTTATCTCAACAAGAGACCAACTTACAGGTTTTGAAAGACAGTTTCATCGATACATTTTAGTGTAGATTTATGTAATTTCTTTTGAATGAACCTCAGTCCTATTTAGATATATCTGTTGCCATGGTTACATATAGACATTTTGTGTTAGACTTTGTAATTTTTGGCTGTTTAGATAAACAGCAGTTTGTTTTTGTACAGATTTTTTAATATTTTTGGCATGTGTTGGACAATTGACCAAATTTAAGATACCCCTAGTGCCATCCATAGTGTCAGATCAGTCTGTTATCAACAGTTCATTGAACAAATACTTCAAAATTAATTCTCGAGATTTAAGGAGGAAATTGAATTATATTAATCAATTTGTAGCAGGATTTATCAGAAATTAATCAAATTTAGTGAAATTTATCTAAATTTTGCCAATATAAGACTTGGCATGTGGTTGTGTACAAGCTAGAAGTTTGATATGAAGACTGATTTTTGAACAACATAGATTGTTGATTGGGAGGACATATCCTACACATTGTTGTTGATATATTTGCTTAGGGCATTACATTATAACTATATTAAAGCCTTCAGGAATATTAAAGTCAATATTCTGTGTGATTTGTGCTGATCCCACAATTAATGAAAAGTAAGAAAAAAAATGCAGTTTTTACAGAAAGTTATTTGATAGCAAAAACTATTGGGGAAACAATGATGAATATATCAGCTATGTTGATTTTACACCTGGAGTGGATGTGAGGATGAAATGGGATTAAATTCATTAAAAGATGTTTTGACATAATTTTACAATATCAGAGTGTTTTTAAATTATAAGACTTCCTGAAAGCAAAAAGTAGAATATTTCACAGAGAAAATTGTATATATATATTATATTTCGTGAAATAATCTGGATTTACTTGAAGTTCAGCTTATGTTTACAACCTGGAATTTCCATCCCTGAGAGCTTAAACAAATCTAAAAATTCATTTGGTAAAATGTACTTTGAATTGAAATATCTCTAATTTTTATTTGAAAAAAAATAGCTAATGTATTGTTAAACCTCACTCATGAACTTTTGTTTATGTCACACAATACTTTCGGTGTTGGAGCTATATAGAAGACCAATATGGACTTGAGATAGTTTACAGCAGTTAGACCTTGGAGATATATATTGAAACAGTGCTTGTCACACATTTTATCAAAGGAAACATATAATTTTCCCCAACAATGGATACTTCATTTTGAATTAAACTTTCAAAGGATTGATTTTTTCCATGTTTGCACAGTTTTTCTGTTTGAGTTGAAAAAGTTGAAAAGTTCCAAACAAAGGTTGGACTCTTGAATTGTAGTTAAGAAGAATAATGTCATCGTTGTTAGGATAAAATGGATTGATTAATGAATTATTTTGGTTAAAAATTGAAAATGCTACAGTTTCCAGGATTTAAGTTAGAAAAGCTTGATACAAGGATTAAAACATGTAGGAAGTTGGTAAGTTAATGAAAATATTAGTAACTGGTACATTGTATGTAGCTACTGATATATTGTCAATGTCTAGATTATAGTGCAGTACAAGTATTTTACCTTGTAATGACACAGAATGTAGAAAGAAATTGTTAAATATGAGTGGGGAGTATTAATGGACAACATATCAATATCCAAATAGAAAAGAGGAGGGTTGCAGGGTCAGAGGAAACTCAGACTAATAAAAACTTGGCTATATCTAATAATTAATGTTAGAATATTTCAAAGAATTTGGTTTCTTTGAAGAACAAAATATGTTGTTTTGAAAATACTGTAATGTTTTCCCATATTATTTACTTACTTCTTTAAATCATGGTGGTGGCCTTGTTAAAGTGTGTTTGCCTTTAGATCTGGAGGTTGATGGTTTTATAAGCGGCCAAGTCATACAAAAGACTATAAAATTTAGTCACTGCTTCTCTTCCAAGCAAGCTGTGTATTTGAGACAGAGTAATGACTGGTTTGCTTTGAGTCAGAATATTATAACCAAGTGGAGTGACCCTTGTGGGCTGTTCCTTCTTTGCTCATTAAAATACCTGGTCCGGGTTTCGTACTTGGTCTGTTTGGTTGATCTTTGGTCAATCCTTCTTATCCTGAAATGAATAAAATATCTGATAAAATATGTTAAACCACAATCAATCGATGAATTTATTTACATATATGTTAGTGTTTAACTTCATGTTTGATTAGAACATATCCATATTTAAACTTACTTTTTTGTTCTTGTAGACTGTTAGTCGGGCCAGCAGTAGGAAGTCAAGAGCTGAGAGTGGATTTTCAAGACAGGGACGCAATAATTATTATGACAGTGACAGTGATGAGGATGAAAGGTCACCAACAAAGCGTGATGTCTTTCTGGAGGCTGAACTCTCAAATGTTGACTCCATTCTGGCAGATGACAAAGCATTTGACACAGATCTAGAAGTGGAAGGTGAGGTTTTTTTTTTTTTTTTTTGTCCCTTGAATCCTTGTTTCCTATCATATTCAAAACTATTGGTATTGACTTATGATATCTTGTTACAAATATTCAACCTTAAACTGAAATATATACCCTGACCATTGTTTGAAAGGATATGCAAGTAAAAATACACTTTCAGTGTTGTTGAATATAATTTATGGTCTTAGATGTTCTATTTAGGTTTCACTAAAAGATTTCAAATCTCAATTTTTAGGGATCACTTATGTTTTTTAGAGAAAATTCATGGTTTATTAGCATTTAAAAAAAAACTACTAGTTGGTATAACTACATGTAATATGTTATTTACACCTTAAGTTATTAGTCTTGGCATTTCATAACACTTAGCATATTGAGTGAGACTACATCTACATTCAAATACTTTCAAAGCTGTTTTCTCAATTTCAATCTTTTACAAGAACAGTCAGGATGTTTTACAAAAAAATACTTATGTATTCCATAATATTCCCTTTACATTTAAAAGATAAGATTTCACAAGAGCTGTAAATGTTTTCATTGCATTTGATGTACTTTACTGGTTAACATATTCAGTACTCCTATGGTACATGTATAAGTTATCCTCTCTATAAATTCACTATACACTATTCCTCTTTCACCCTACACCTTCCACTATCTAGATGACTATTCAAATTACGGGTGGATGGCTTAATTTAAGGAACCTCTTATTTTTGGAAAGTTATGCTTTTTCTTGTGCATTTTTTGTTGAAACTGCCCATAAATAACCTGGACCCCCTTTTTCGGTGCATCTGGTAACACCATTTCCCAATTCACCAATTCACCAGTGTTACATAAACACAATAGAAAGGGAAGGTTACTCCATCTAAGTACTGTAATTTTCATATAATTTATGAACATGATTGAAATATATATAGTTAGAAGGGTGTGAAAAATTCCCAACGATGTTAGAACTGTCAAATTTGCAAATGCAATATTTTGGTCATTCCCTCCACGGGACTTGTTTGTATAATATTTATTTGTTCTGACACATATCATTAATTTGATCATCTATCCTAAATGAACTGTCCCATACTACCATACATCGTGTACTAAGTTACAGCCCTAGATTAAACCTACGAGGCGGAATGATCTGGCCAGCAAATGCTATATTTTTATAGCCTAGCTGGCTGAGTGCTCTAGGTTGCTGGACTTTGTGCAGGCAGTGTCGCCATAGATGTCACAGCAGTACAAGTTTGAGTCCTGTGGAGGGAACAACCAAAATATTTTAAATGGGAAAGCTGGGCACGGACATGGCAGGGCTAAAACCCCTTTAACTAAAAATTTCACTAAATAACAACATTGTATGGAACTGAAACTCCTTCAAGTTTTTGACATCATAGAAATTTATTACTCAATTTTCATGATTTAGGTGACATATGTAAAATTGTTTGCATAAAAGCATTATGGTCCATATAACAATTAGGATGATATAAGAACATTCACACCAATATCTAAATATTTAATCTTAAATAAACACATTATTATATTCCAAGGCATTAGCAGTCATTAGAAGTAAATATTTAGTTTGGCAAATCGACTTTAAAAAGAAAATTGGTAATTAACTGATTAATGCTATTGAACTGTAAAGAGAACAAAACAGACTGTGAAGGATTTTTACTGTCATCTTTTATGGTCAGTTCCATCTGATATTGAAAGGGTTCTTCCATAGCTATACACTGAGCTCATCTAATCTTTGTTAGCTTGTATATACAGTGTTCTGGGACTTTTTTGTTCACCTGGCAATAGGCTGAAGCAAGTGTTGGTGTAGGAAAGTTAGGCCAGTGAAATAAGCTTGTTTATTTAAGGTTATCCTACCTACCTTAAATTTCCTGCCTAACCTTCCTACCCTACCTAACCTGGCACATTTTAATGGTTGTAGCTTTACTATGAATTTTTAGTTGAGTAATATTAAAGTTGAGAAATCTTCCCATAGTTCCCTTTATAAAATACATTTTTAAAAATAAAATGATTTTACCTACCTACCTACCCTTTTTCTTCATCTTATGTAACCTTAAACAGATATGTTTTTTTTCTTTGCCTTATATACATGTAATTTGTAAAAAACTTGATTTCTAAAAAGAAAAGCAGATTTAAATTGTAGGCAAGTTAATTTTCAGTTCAAGTTTTCCTGTTGAAACCTATATTTAGAAATCTGATATATTTATGCTGCCTTTATATAAACTTTACTTAATTATACTTGCTAATAAGATCATTTTCTTTTAAATCAAAATAATTCTATTTACATCATTCAACACCTGGTATTTCAGAAGTCTGTTTGACTAATGGTCCTCCAAATGTGACAACAAATGTTGGTAACCAGAAATTTCTATGTTTAACAACACAAAACTTAGAATACTGTTTTTGTCCTTTTATAATATTGCTCCTTGATCATGAATGTATTTCTCATTGAATCCATTATTTAGTGCATCTTCATTGTTTTTCTCTGGAGTTATCTACCTTGATGAAGAGTTATCTCCCATACATTAAATATGAATCTCTCTATGCAGGAAAACCAAAGAATCATGCCACATTGCCGGACATGTTGGCCGATTTCCAGTTCATACAGACAGCCTACTGTCTGGACAGCAGCATAAAATTAAGCACTGATTTTCTTGGTGCTCTGAGTATGTTATTTTGAATGGCATCCTTAGGATGTTTGAGTTTGAACAATTGCTTTCTATGTTTTAGTGGTTGAGATTGTTGCAGTTTTATATTTTAACTTTATTTTATTATTTTCATATGCATCAATAGGATGTTGTAGGGTTGTGATGAATGCTTTTACATGTATTATAGAGGAATGAGAAACATTTTAGTGATATTTGAACTTGTTTGTTTTCAAGTTTGGGGATGTGTTTTTTTTTTCAGCTGTTTTATTTTATTCCTTTTTGATTGTCCAAGCATGATTCAATGTGAATGATCTCATATGACTGGTTATTAATATTGATAGTTCCAATTAATAAATTGATATGAAATAAATAGCATGTGTATTAAAGTCATTTAAATTCTGGATTCATACAATGTTTGATGAGACTAAGTAGTTTCCATGGTAAGTCTGAAGCACTGTCTTCTGTACACTCTCAATTCTAGAGTTTTCAAATTATTTTTACCAGACTTTTAGTATTTTTGTATTAGTATTGATTTTCTATGGCAAAGGTCAGAATGCTGTTTCACAATGTCAAAGTTTAACAATGATATTGGTTTAAAATAACTAAAAGATGATCTCTCATTGCTCCTGGGTTTTTGTTACAAAACAGAAAACAGCTAGATAGGTATGCCATTCACTGTGTGAGAGGGACTGTATTGATATTAGGCCTTGCAGAAGTTTCTGTTTTCTTATTGTGTGTTTGTATAACCATGGATCATGGAAGATACAAAACCTTCTAAATAGGTCTCACATCAATGTTTAACCAACAAGCTGTCAGACCCATTTACCTCTCCACACAACACTGTGCAATAACTCAAAAATGCATGAGAAGTGCAAAAAGAGTAACTATATAATAGGCATGGTAATTGTTTGTCTGTAGATATTATTGTTAGTTTGTGGTAGTATGTAGTATCTTCACGATGTATATACTGTGGTAGTGGTCAATTACTCTTTAAAACAATCTACAGACCTGTAAATCATAAGTGTTTTAGTTTTTATTTTGAGTGAAAATTATATTTAATATTCTTGTTTCTTGGATTTCTGGGGTATAAAGAAACAATTTTTGGTACAGCTATAGACCTGCATACTTGTTTATTTATGTGAGTTCCTTTAATCTGATTCAAAATTCTTGAAAAATTATTTGTATGGTGTATTGCTCCATGTTCCCATCATTAAAAAAGAAAAAAAGAAGTTAAAGGGAAATAATTCAATTTTTTTTTTCAGTACAATTTAACATGAAAATATCACATGTATTAATGGGTTTATTATATGTCAATAAGACTTATAATCATAGTCACATACCAGTAATACAATCTCATAGATTTCTATTCATTTCCATGGAAATGATTGATGTAAATGATTTCATTAATAAACATATGGTAATTATATAGAATGTATATAGGTTTCATAGAGGTACTTCTTATATTTTATAGAAACTACAAGTGCCTACGACAGAAAGACAGACTACATAGATGACTGTAAGAAGGCTGGAATAGTACCTGCTTCCTACTTCATCAGACACATGGATAAACCTGAATTAACTATGAGTCACCACCAACTCGGGGAGGATGGCATCAAATGTATAGCCAGATCTCTAGCAGTAAGTCATGTCCATAGTTAAGTTTTTGTATTTCCTTTTGTTGGTTTGTGGGAACCACCACACAAAATATTCTCATGCATGTTTGTATGTTAATATGTAAATACCATTACTTTCAAATTAAGGGAGATAATTCAATTTGATGTTGTTTTTTTGTTTTTGTATATGTTTTTGTTTAATTTAATTTTTATTTTAGTTATTTTTTTTCACTGGAGAGGGGGAAAGGTATGATTTTTCAGAGATTAAAAAAAAATAGGTGTATTTTTTATTTTGTTTTTTTTTTTTGTTTTTTGCATTAATTGATATATCACACTTTGTGAATTGTTCACTTGAATCATATTTTAGACAACTCCAAACTCAAATGAATTTCTCGCAGTTTTCTTTTTTGTCATATAACATATGATTCATTGATTTTTACATTCCATTTCAGTCAAACACAACTGTTGTTAAGTTAGACATTAGCGATAACTGGTTAGGAGATACTGGTGGTCTCATGGTCTGTAACATGCTCAAAGAAAATATCTACATCACAGAACTGGTAAGCAATTTAAATCTATTACTATAGGGAACTTTTATTTGTGGAATACAAATTTTAATTTTTCCTCTTTTTAGGGGATGGGGCTAAAAAGAAAAAAAAATTGTTCAAATCAAGACTAATTACAATCATAAATTTGAAATGAAATTGTGTTAGAGTTAAACCAAAAGAAGTAAATCTCTGTAAAAAGTAAAAGATTAATAGGGTCTGTGACAGCATTTCAACCTTAGGGACAACTTACTGTTTTGCACAGGCAAATTGTACATATGTCATATGATGGTCTTATGTTGCTAAATTCATATGACAATCATATATAGCAGCATGATTGTAATATGATTAAAATATGATTCCCATATGTAAATATTGGGGTGCTAACATATGGTTTTTATATGCTGGTGATTCTCATTATAACATTTTGAGATAACATATGGATATTATATGTTTTTGATTCTCATGTATAAATATTGGGGTGCTAGCATATGGGTATTATATGTTTGTGATAATCATTTGTAAATATTGAGGATGCTAACATATGGTTATTGTATGTTTATGATTCTTATGTGTAAATATTGGGGTGCTTACATATGTTTGTGGTAATCATATGTTGCACTTTATATGGTTTTATGAGTGGCATTTTTTGTGTATACAACTTGGTTTATTTTTTCTACATATTCTGAAATATCACTGGTGGGCATTAGCTTACAGACCACCTGTTTATTAGTTATTTAATGTTGATATTTACTAGCTGAAACAATATGTCCTTTATTTTTCAGACATTAAATGATAACAGATTAGGATTATCCAGTGCTGAACAGATTGGGGAAGTTATTAAAAACAATACTACACTAACACATCTCACAATATCAGGTTGGTATTAATATCAGCAATGTTTTGGCTTGTTGTACTAGTGTAAGTCAAAATATCTGGCTGAGGGTCAATAACAGGGTCAATACAGAAACAATTTAAGTGTCAGTCCCTGTACGAATCAGGCAGTAGGTGAAACAGGGTATAGAAAACCCTTCTGGTAGTGTAAATTGACTACTTGCACCATGATAATCAAGGAAATAGACAAGATTTCCCATCATGCTTATGCTGGACCTTTGAGTTACAATTTCATTAAAATGCACTGAAAATGAACATTTCAAGGGCAAATAACTCTGTCAGAAACCTCATTTTTCTAAGATTTTAATGAACTTTTTTTTGCGCAAAGCCATTGATATAGAGAATGGTCTATTCAAATAAAAAAATTATCCTTGAGTATATAATATTGTCAGATTGGAGGGGGGGGTTGACATGCATGTTTCTGATTTTTCCCTTTATGCCTGATTCTTACAAATACTTACACTTAAAACCAATCATGAACCATTTAATTCAATACAGTGATGTATTGTTTCTCCTTTATGAATTTTGGTGCATTGGTTCATTAATGTCATGTGTTGACAAAATGTGTCTATACTCTGTAACCGGGGCTTCTTGTTTCCTTGTCGGAAACATTTTGCCATTAAATAAGACAAAAAGACTGAAAAGAAATGTATTGAACATTGTTTTGAAAGTACAAGGAGAGAACAAGAAATGTGGGCATTAATATTCTACAGGATTAATTGAAAACATTTTAAAAACAATTAAATGTTCTCCTTTTATATACAAACAAGATGTGATGATACATATAATGGAAATGAAGAATTTGTGTGAATATTAATTAGCTGTGTACATCCTGATAGTATGATATAAGTCAGTAGGATATAATTTACCCCAGTGGTGGATCCAGGGAATCACAAATGGAAGAGCTGGTGTATAAATAAGTCCTTGATAAACACATTTTACATGCAATTATACACAGAAATAACATATTTTCATGAATTTGACAAATTGATGGGGGAGGGCCAAGGGCCCCCTTCTTTAATCTGCCTATGTACATATTGTTCTTGTGACTTGATATGGTATATACAGTATATACTGTGTCTATAAATCTCATATATACCAAATATGAGCCACAACAAATACAAAAGCTGTTTTGGGAGACTTTTTCAGTATTCCAAATTTGTTACAGAATTATAGCAACTGATTTGTTGTTAAAGAACATTTAAGATGGCACCTATTTGAATTTGATGATTTATCTTTCTAGGCAATCAATTTGATGACAAATGTGCAATTTTCTTCTCTGATGCATTGCAAGTAAGTTTACAAGGAATTAAAGTTTATTAATCTAAAACAATCAATTTCTCTGTATTTGCACTTTTGCAGTAAAACCTGTTTAAACCAATCAAACTCTACAGTCTAGATAGGTCATGTTTAAACAGGTCGAGACAAACTCTACAGTCCAGAAGGGTCATGTTTAAACAGGTTTAACTATATTTTAACACAAGATTCTGTCATGTTGAAGTCTTTACACTCAGCAAGGGTTAGTCATAGTTCATGCTTTTTTTTCACAAAAAAAAACATCAATTTCTGTTAATTTGGTCAACAAGTTTTTCTATCCAGGTTTATTTTGTATATCTTTGTAGAAATCAGCAAAGTTAGAATACTTAAACTTAAGTCACAATCGACTAGGAGAAATAGCTGGATTGTTATTGGGACCAGCCATAGCAGAAAACACAACACTGAAAGAGTTGGATATAAGCTGGAATAATATACGAAGGAAAGGGGCTATAGCTATAGGACAGGGAATTAAGGTTTGTTAAAACAGTAATACAAAAATAAAATAGTAGAACTTGCAGTTTATAAGACTAATACTTCGAAGCTTGAATGAAGAGTTATTCCAGTTCTCCTGACTGTTTTTGTTAAGTTTGGATTGTCTCCCTTAGACCAGATCTATTAACTTAAAGTGAAAAATATTTATCAATTACATGGATCTTGTCGAGTCCTGAACCCAAAATGTGTGTAGCTGCTAATGATATCTCTGAAATCTATGATAAACTGGAATGGTGTGAATTCATTCAAACCTTACCAATGTTTTAATCATGAATGGTAGAATATGTAACTATAATCTATATAATTTTCTCTGCCTATGTGATACAGTCTCGTTCCCCTCCCTTGTATCTTTAGCTAGTGAAGATGGTAAATTTCAAAACTAACCTCTTTATGTTAACCACAAACTGCATGGTTGTACTCAGTAGGGTCTAACTGTATGTGGATTTGGGAATATCTTGTTAGCAAATATTGTTGCACCATAGGCCATTGATACCTTGATATTTGTGTGTGTTCTTTTCTTTTTCAGAACAATGATTTTATGAAGAAAGTGAATTTATCCTGGAATGGTTTTGGAGTTGAAGGAGCTATATCTCTATGTGATGCCATTAAGAACAACCAGGTCTTAGAGGAACTCAATATAATGTAGGATTATTTTTTGTTGTTTTTTTTTTTTTTTTATATACCCCCACCTTGTAGAAGGTTTATAGAGATCACAGTATCTGTCCATTTGTTCTCCCCTTGTTCGGTGGATATAGACTTTTACATTGGTTAAATGACAAATGGGTATATTTATATAGATATGCATCTCGATTTGGTCAATTTTTTAAATGCTTCAACACACCAGCAGCACCCTTTTATCATTTTATTGATGAAATAATTCTCAATGATTTTTTATGGCATCAGATAACAATGTTATGCATTATCTGATTAGCTAATGAAATAAGGATATGAATGTCTAAATTCTGTATGTTGTATTATATATGATGATTTTTGTCTTCTGTAGGAACTGTAGACTTACTACAGAAGCAGCGGTATTAATAGGCAAAGGTCTTTCAGCCAATGAAAATACTTCATTAAAAGTTTTAAAGGTATTTTATTTCATGATTTATGGATGTACATGAAATCAGCTTTAAAAAAGACAAACAGTAAAACTAAACACTGGAAGTAACTAGCAGTTACTGACATGCTAGCTTTAGGTCTCAACTGGACTACTACAGTACCTGAACCGATCCGTGCAACAAAAATTGCGATCGGTCATCAATTACCAATCAGTCATCTATCCATCAAGCAGATCCATTAAACAGGTGGTCGCATCATGTGACCGCAGAGCAGTCAAATGGTTTCTGTTGTCTTTTTTGTCAATTTTACACATATTTTCATAATGCAATAGATTTAAACTCCAATTTATACTTTTATTTTTCTTTAGTTTCATTCTAGAACAAATTATTTACCATTTTACTTAACAAAAACTGTGATCATATCAGTCTCAGGTCATTGGTTATCGATCTGTCAGCAATCAATCAGTCAGCTGTCAATGATCCATCAAATCGTTGCGCAGATATGTTCCAGAAATATAGCAGTTACTGACATGCTAGCTTCAGGTCTCAAATGTACAGTTGATTGGAAATTTTTTCTTACCATATTAACCATAAAACTTCTTACTGTAAGGTTATGTATAATGATATCATTAGTTAGTATAATGCCTTGTCAATAACCACGTTTACGATACTGGGTTTACTAATACAATATTAATCAGCCATATACATATGTATTGTACATCATTGACATCATCTTGTTGATATATACTCTTCAAACAGTTCACTGCCATGCATGTTTTATTGATTATGTCTTGCTTAATCTTCATTTGATATTATAGTATTGTGCTTTTATACTGAAGCAAAAAAGGGGACGTTTAGATTGTTACAGTGTATTCATCTGCAGCATGAAATCTGAAAAGTTCATTGTGTCATATTTTCATTTCCTCTTTTGTCTACCCTGAACTTGACTTGTTATGAGCAACTAGGTGAGAGTTTCTAGAATGGCATAGGATACTTACCTTACCAGTGCACCTGGTCCATACTCCCAGTTTTCACTAGAATCTTAGTTCCCTTGATTACTCTTACATGAGACAACTGTTCTATGTAGAATGAACATCTCAGATTTTCAATTTTACTTAAGGTTATTTTTTTTACAGTTTGGAAAGAATCCAATGCAGAGTGCAGGATGTTATGGAATCTGTGCTGCAATATTACGGAACCCTAACTGTGTCATAGAACAAATAGATTTTGAGGTAAGTTTTCTACAGATATTTTTCCCATGAAATTCATGTCAATCGAGCTTCACATGAAATTCATGTGAACTTCACATGAAATTGACTTCACTTAACATGAATTGAATGTGATCAACTCATATGAATTTCATGTGGAAGCTCGATTCACATGAATTTCACATGAACTCTTGACACAAAATTTATTTGCTCAGTTCAGGTGAAAACAATGTGAAATTTGTGTGAAAATCATGTGAAATAATTTTGCCTGTGTAGTCCTCAAAACAAACCTAACATAGTATCTGTGTATCATAGAGCAGAAAATGTTAGCTCTAGTCATGAAAATCTTAAATTAGGCTTTTCAAAGTTTTATTTCTCTGTACATTTTTGTTTTTGTTTTTCACAATACCTATTTTATTAACCAATAATGAATTCATTTTTAAATGTGATATTGTATGTACATGTATTATGTTTATTAGTTTGTGTATAATTACCAGTGAACACTCTAAATATTTGACACGTAAGTTCTACTTTTAAATTTGACAAAATCAGGTAAAGGGAGGTAATCCTGTTTTATTTTTATTTTTTTATTATTCAGGGATAATATTTTCTTTCAATATTTTAAGTCATAAGTTGTTTGTCTGTGTAATTATTTCAAAATAAAATTAAATCTTTTTAACAGGATATTCTTGTGAACAAAGACTTTGAAGAAATATTCAGACAAGTGCAGGAACAATTACCAAGTATCAAAATGAGGCATGGTGGCATGGAACCACCAATGAAACCCAAAGCCAAAATTCATCCCATGGTGAAACTTATGAACTATATTGAGAAAAATAATTTGAAATTGATAGATTTCTTCAGTCAGTTAGATAAGGATGGCAGTATGTGTATATCATATGAGGAATTTGAACAAGGCTTAGAGGTAACTGTACATTTTTTGTAAATATTACAATTGTAGATAAATAAGTTTCAGAGGCAGATCCAGAGATTCTGATAATAATAGGACCCTGACGGGCCTAAGAGGAGACCTAGCTCTGTCATGGCCAAGTGATTCCTATATAATTGAGTAAATTTTCCAACCCAAGGGGGACCGAGGAGAGGAATTGGTTATTTTTTTCTGATATTTCCATTGTGATGCTTTGATTCAAAATCATTACCAGTAATTGCTTATGAAGTTGTTAATACTGAAGACTTTTTGTTTTTTACATTCCTTTGTTGGGGTATTTAAATCAAATAAAGATGAGCAAGTGAGCTCATCTAACCTTAGTCATTGTAAATACTGGCAAATACCCATGTACAATATAGATAAATTTAGTGAACTTTGGTCACAGTTTTTCTAGTTTAGCTTTATTTTATTTTAAAGCTTGTTTATATCAGTGAGATACAGTGACTTTACTTTTATACTTTGCTTTGTGATATCAGTGTGCTAGAACGGCATTACTACGATTAACAAGAGCTGCTTCTTCCTCTTCTACTAAACAGGTACCAGATTGTTGTGTCACATGACCATCTGTCGTGTCACATAACCATAAATCTCGTGTCACATGATCACAAGAATGGTATGTCACATGAATGCAAATCTGTTGTGGCTCATGATCACAAATATAGAAACTTTTGTCAATTTTGTAAGGGGAGATAATAACTTGTAATATTTGTATTGATGCAGTGTATACAAACAAGTAATATCTGCCAAAATTATGGATGCCTCATATATTTTCTTAGAATTCAAAACAGAGTTCTCATTCATGTATTTAAGGGTAGAATTATCCTGTTTCTCTTTATTTTAGGTTTGTCTTGTGTGTACCATTCGTATGAAAATACCTCTGTTCCGTGTGATAAGAACAATTGTACTGATATTGAAATTTTTCCTTTTAATTTTCTGACTGTTTATAACATTATATTTTTTGTTATAAACATTTTATTTTTATAAGTTTAACTGTAAACCTGCTGATTTTATGTACATTTAGTTTTTGCTAATTTCTCATGCATCATGAAAATAAGTTGGTGGGAATGAGTTGAGATACCTTCATTATGGGAGACAAGCTAGGTAGACAAGTCTTGGATAGAGTACAAAATAAGAAGCATCATGATTGAATTGATATCTAGCTGGCAGCCTGAAAATAAAAGTCAGCAAACACAAGTTGCCCTAAAGCACTTTTTTGCCCCCCCCACTATATGGAAAGGGCATAGAAATACCATTGTTTGTTTGTCTGTCTGTCTGGTCACACTTGTGTAAGCAACTTCTTGGAAACTGCTTGACAGATTTTGTTCAAATTTGATAGGATTCTTAGTAACTATTTGTAGTTGATCATATTGCACCACAAGTTTGATTATCTGGTAGACAAATTGTACAGATGTTATCAGTATTGCATTTTTTTGCACCAGTGGGGGGCATATGTCTACAAGGTGCTTGTTCTTTTTATTTTAACAAAGATTTTATTTATCTCAATTTGTACAAGCTTTCAAGTTAAAAACTGTGTTTTATTTCTTTGCAGGAGAATGGAATAAAACTTACAAAGGAGGAAGTAGAATTGTTACTACAAGAACTAGATAGTGATGGGGATGGGGATATTAATTTTAGGTAGGCTATAAGTACCTGGATGGGTTTAATGAGGTAGACCTAGGGTAAGGATCCAACTCTTACAAATCATTGAAACATTTGTATTCAGCATTTTTCATCAATCTCATGTAATCATCAATGTAACTTGGACTGATTTCATTCTGTATCAAATGAAAGCTTGATAGGCTTCGGTGAATGTGAATATGATACAAACATGTCACTGATTTCAAGGAGTTATTTCTCTTACCCTAGGTCCACCTCCTTAAGGTCACATTTTATGGAATACAGATCATGGGGAATAAGGGGAAAAGAGATTATATTGACATGCACTGACTTGTATATAGCAAAAATACTGCCATGTATGATATTTATTTAATACCCCCCCCCAAAAAAAAAAAGAAGGAATTTGCAACTTGAATTTAGCCATGTTTCTTGGTGTACATTTTATTTATTATTGCTTTATTTTTTTGCATAACTTCAAAATTTTAAAGTGTGAACTATTTTGTTTTTGTTCAAGATACAGATCAAGTAAGATCCTTACTTGCAGTTATTGCAGGTTGCCTGCTGGGATTTTACTACATATACCAATGTTGTCCATCTAGGTTACCAGGTAACATGCTTAGATTAACTTCCAGTCAGACTGAAATCAGGCTCTCACAGCTTCTAAGGTCATAGGTTAAATTTGTATTTATTACTATCATGAAGACTGTCCTCTATTTTTGAGGACCTGAACTGTCTTCTGGGGGACCTTTCATTTAGAATTTGAGAAGTCCAGTACCTGTCAGTGAACCCCTTATATTCATTACTTATTTCCTTCCTTTTCAGTGAGTTAGCCACTGGTCACACAGAATTCAAAGAAAGGACTGACAATATAAACACAATATTAACAGCAACACAACCTAGACCGTTAACAACTTAATTAATGAAAAGTTCAGGATTATGGACTATGAATTTTAACCTTCAAATTCATAGACCTAGTTCAAAATTTTTACATGAAGATTCTGTTTTATTTTTAGGAATGCAATGTCTATGCAATAAGAAAATATTTGGGAAAAAATATTTTAAAATGTTATATTTTATTTTAAAAAATGTGCCTTTTTAGGCATCTTGCAATTAGATTTACAATTGTGTGATGTTTACAGAGCTATGTATTTGTATTTGTGTATTTTGTTTGTTAGGAAGAAACTTTATTCCAAGTCTCCTTAATTAATATTTGTTCTTAAAAGTCAGCTTTTGTAGGCAGGGTATAAAAAACACACTGCTTTGATGATGTGATTTGACTATTTGTATCATCTCTGTGGTGGAGTAAAGACAAGAGATTCCATTTTTGTTAATACATTGAAATGCACTGCAAATGAACATTTGAAGGGCAGATAACTCCAGTAAAAAAAACACTATTATCAGATATTCTTATCATAAATTCCTAAATATATTCAGTGCAATCTGATTAAAATTAGACCTTTTAATCATTCCATTCAGTAGGATCTTACAACTCTCCATTCTACTTTTTGTTCTGATGGCCTTTCTGTTCAGCCAGTCAGCTTTCATCATTCTCAATTTTGAAAGCATTTAACCAAAGAATTCTGAAATGGTCATCTGAACAGAAAGTAGAATGGAGTGTTGTTATATCCTACATGCAGTGACTGAATGGAACATTTAATAGGAATTCCTTTTAATTAGATTGATATCCTGTGATGATGAGATCATATAGAGAAAATTTCCCACAGTTAAAGAGTCAGGTTTGTTTGTATGATACAGATTCTCTTTTTTTGACTGATTCTTACAATGACTTGTACTAGTGTTCAAACATCTTCAAGAAAGTATATATTTTGTAGCAGATTTAATGTTAAATCAAGTTTTTCTAACTGAATTTGCTATTTTCCTGAACATATTCTATTATAGAAGTTTACATGTAGATATAATGTACATGAAGATGTGATTTGAAAGTAAGTTAGAATAGAATGCTCTTTGATTTAAACTGCAATAATTTAGATTCATACACAGCAAAAAAAGGCTACATATAATAATGATATGGTGTTGGATTCAAATGACAATCATATGGTTATTAATCACATGATTATCTTATGGTTATCGTATCATTATCATAAAACAACTTGCATGTGATATGGTTCTCTGATGCTAATTTTGGTTTTGAAACATGTGATAATCATATGTTTGTGAAAAACATGTCATCTGATAATCATTTGATAATTGAAACATGATTATCATATGACACTTACTTCACATGATTAACATATGTTTGCAAACCATATGATTTTCATGTGTGGCACATTTGGCTGTGTACAAACCATTAGAAACATCTGTATGTATAAAATGTAATTGAATTTCAATCCGATATTTTTCAGCATTGCATATCTTATTTCAGGATGGCAATACGAAAAGTATATAAATTGTATAAAAATAGATATTTTCAGTAATTACAGGGATATATATATTTGTCCCAGGTACATTCAGTCAAATATAACTGTTGCATGTATATTGAATATAGACAATTCTTTTTTTTTTTTTGCAAAAAGCTCATTTTATGATAGTTATTTTTAAATGTGAGTGGTTGTATGCTTATGCTAAATGTTTTTTTTTTTCATTTAAATTTCTGACATATACAAAAAATGTAGGTACGCAGTCTCTAAAATCTGTACAGTGACAATATTATTGGACATCATCCTGAAATGACTTTATTTTAATATGTAAGTTGAATTTCTTTACTCAAAAGAAGGCCTTAAACTGATGGTATATAACATGTATCATAACATATGTTATTTTTTATAGTGGAAAGCTATGAAGTGCAACTAACAATCCTATTGTTTTTATAGGATTGAAATATAAAAGACAAAGTTATAAAGATGCTCTTTGAACTTGTTAATTTGAGTATATTTTAATACGTTATAATGGTGTCTGTCCTGAACTTGCATAATCTGTGATATTTATTGAATTTTGTTTTTGTTTCTGTTGCCATAGAAACTTTATTTACATTATCATTTATATTGTATTTCAAGTCATTTATTAAGATTTAAATAAAGTAGATTTGATTTCTGATCAAATAAATATGAAAAAAATAAAGTAATTTGAAATAGTTACATTTGTTTATTTGTGAATATACATATATATACTTAAAGGGATAATCAATTCAATGTTATTTTTATCCATTTAAAAAGAGAAATCAAGGGAACTGCGATCGGTAATAAAAAAAAATGGACAAAGACCTGACAGGAAAAATACAAAGAAACGAAAGTACATGATCAACTGGAACTCACTGAAAAACTGGGATCATGTACCAGGTGCACTGGTAGGGTAAACATTCTCTCCTTTTCTAGAAACACCCGCCGAGTTGCTCATAAAAAGTAAAGTCCGTAGTAGAAGTCTATTCGTGGAATTCATTTGAGCAACTAAGTTTTCAACAACAACAACAACAAAAAAAAAACATTTCTTTTGGTATTTGAAGTGTAATCAAAACACACGAACCACGAAAATTGGTTTTTCAACAGTAGTGTTATGTGCTCGGTGCTGGTGAATAAATTAAAAGAACAACACAAATATGATACCTAAAATTAATGAAAAATCAAAGGACAAAAAGAAAACGATTGGACAAGCAAAACGATACCAACACACAAATGTCTGACAGATATTGAAACATAGTTCGATATTTGTGATCGGAGGATTTTTGTCGATTGTTTTCCTTGGTAGTGCACTATAATCATTATCTTGTTACTAAATGGTCGATATTGCGATCTTGGTAATATGTTTGTATTTGAACAGTCGAAAGTTCTGTACACATCTTTCACCCGGCTCTGTCATTTGGATATGGTACTGAATATATACTGACTTTCTGACGATCTCTTTTGATTCCAGGACGGTTTGGTAGCCCATACAGGGTTTAACGTCACTTTCTTTTTTTACCGTCCGTTTCGAATTCTCTGACAGTAACTTTCATTTTTTGGCATCAAATAGTAAAGCCAACCTGCATTCCGAAATTTAAAGTTTGTATACGATTGATATTATAGTGTTTAGCTCCCCTCATATAATGGTGATTAATAGGTTTGGCTTATCTCGATATCTCTGGCCCATAGTTTGTCGTTTTTAATTTACTCCTGGATCGCATGCTCCTGCTAAGCGCTGTTTATTTCGACGCATCAGTTGAAAGAGCACAGAAACATGGTGACAGAAGTGTTGTGCATCGCAAACTACCACAAATAATGTTTGTGTGTGTCTTATTTTAATGTTTTTCTTTATAAAGAATACAAATTATGTAGCTAAACATAAATGAAATGATTTATAGACTATCGATATATATATAAACCAGGCAGATACTGTATGATATATGCTGTTGTAGATATTTTACCAAGACAACTCACTATTGTAAAAGATCAGTTGTTGTCTTTTTTTTTTTTATTTCATCTTGCTTGTCTCTCTTTTTATATAAGTTGGCATCAGTAAAATGCCCAATACCCTAGACTCTGGTATTTTTTTTCCTGCAATATAAATTAAAACAAAACAGTTGCTCATATGTATTCAACTACTATTTCATCATAGATTTTAAACAAGCCTTGTCATTTTTCATACTTCTCGTACACTTTTAATTGTTTTAATGTTTCGTTGTGGGTCTATTCAAATTTTCAACGTTTATTTCAGGAAATATCTCTCTGACGTTTTCTGTCACATTAAAATCTTTTAGAAGTCTACTAAGTAATCAATTGAAAATTTATATCTGGACTTTTTTCTAAATAGGAGTAGGAACCTTTGCGCTCCGCCACAGGAGGCTAAATTGCCCTACCCATCCCTCCGTATTTCTAGTGGCAATCGTAATTTGTCGACCCTGTTTTCCTTCTGTACCATCCCATTTTTCATTCATCATCATTTCATGTTCATTTTGTCATCCATTTCATTTTCATCTCCTGAATATAGCTGAAATATTGCTGATCGGGCGTTAAACCGCAATAATCTATCAATCAATCCTAATAGACAATAGACAAGCTTTATTTAAAGTCGGCAAGACATAAAACAATAAACATAAGCTCTTATGAGCTTTTGAACCGACAAACATAATATTTACAGTCATACATAATCATGCAGGTAAGTAAAACAAGACATACATATACACAGAAGACATTAGGACAGACATAAAAAACATAATTATATCAGTCAGAACTTTGATGCCAGAATATATGCAGTTGAAGCATACAAACACTAAAAAAATACTACTACTACTAGCTAAAGATTAAAATAATGAGCGAATGAGGAATAAAGCTATCGTGCAACTAAAACAAAGTAACCAATCAATAATAATAAAACTGATTTTTTTTTTAAAGTCTAGTATGTATGGTTGGTAAGTTGCATCAGTAGGAAAAATTTAGTCTGAATTTTTGCAAACACGACTAGTATATTCTTGACCATTCCAGAAAGATAATTGACTTTTGAACTTTGTGTATCTAAAATTTTACTTATGGTCTTTCTTTTCAGGACGATTTGATAAGACAGGAGGTGCTAAATTATTATAAGTATTTTAAATATTTCTATTTTATTTTTTTTCCCAGATAGCCAGTATTTAATACTTTCTTTTATTCTTTCTCGTCATTATTTATTAAATTGTTCATTTTAACGATTTGTTTCCTCTGAATATTTTCTATGCTTTATTTATCGTTTTTTGTTTGTTTGTTTTTTTTTAACTGTTTATTTATTTTTATTTATTTTTAATTTATTTTTTTCGATTTAATTACTTGTTAGGATTTTATGAATAATTGGAATTAGTTTTCAAGCTATAATTACATTTCCTGAAAATTCTTTGTTTATTTTTATATTCAGTGTCTATTGTCAATTATCCAAGAGTCGTAAAAAACAATAAAAATCGAATGGGTGGACACCAATAAGTCCTTCAGCGTCCCGGATGTGAATTACCTGATATGCGTAACAATTATCTCGGATAAAAGGCCACACAAATGTATGACACCCTTACCCGAGATATTCAAATCATAGATATGAGCCTAATATTAATTACTATTCACTGAATAAAATTTCGCAATACAATTTTTTACCTACCCAATAGGGTAAAAACAGAATTTAAATTTTTGTTTTTTTTAAATCTTATATAAGATTTTGAAATGTATTATAATTAACATAAAAAAGGTAAAATACAAAAACGTCATGTTCACTTAAAGATAATCTACCTTCATTTTTTCCTTGCCTCCAACATTACTCTTTTCTTTATAACATACAAATATTTGGGGCTGAACCTCTCTTGGGGTAGGGGGAAAGACCTGACTTGTACGGGGGAACCATAATTATGGTGAAGCGAAACCTCAATTATAGAATACAGGTTCCCATCGGTACCGCTATCGAGTCGGAACTTGTATTACACGACAGCGGCAAATGATAAATGTTTTTGCACCAATTTTTAATTGTTTATATGTTTTTTCCAATGTATAATTGAACAATTTTTATTTATTATTTAAGTTCGCTAACAGACCAGCTCAGTGATCAAGATGTCGTTTATTTTAAATGTTGTAGTGATCTTTATTTTTTATTTTTTTTTATTTCAGTCTTAAATTTTATTGAGTAAAATACAAAATATCATCCGTTTTTCAGATAACATGTTTTTGTTATCTAAAATGGGTTACAATTATTTGAAAACAAATCTTGGCATGTGAAACCCATGCCTTGGTACTTGGATGTTGTGGACTGATGCAATTGATACAGTATTATACATTTTAAGTTAATATTTGTTACATGTATATAAGACTAATATTTAAAGCAAGAAATCAGATACACCATGGTAGATAGATTGACTGTTTATATAATTAATTTCCAATTCGGTGAGATTTTTATTATACATGTATTCGATAATTGTTTAGCATCATGAAGATAAAAAGGTATTGTTGCTTCAAGGACATAACAATGAAATCGTATATTTATATCGTTTTCATTATTTTGGAGGATGAATGCATGGATTTTCCACAGGTACTTGGGGTCGGGACTTTTTTATTTTTTTTTTATTTTATTTAATTTTTTTTTGTTGAAAATAAAATAAAATAAAAAAAATATGTGCTATAACAGCAAATATTGCACTTATATATGTACTACCCATATGACGTTTAAACACTCCGAAGGATTGAAAATGTAAATTTATTTGCTGTTAAGAGAGAGCAACCAAGGGAACCAAGGCCACAGCGGCAATCAAAAGAATGGAATCCAGGGATAAAGACCAGACATGTAAAACAGACACACACAACAAAGAACATAAAGTAACTAAAATCATACATACAAAGTAACAAAGCAAATGAGCAACTCGAACTCCTCCAAAAACTGGGATCATGAACCAGGTAAGCATTGTTTTTGTTAATTACTTAATAAATTTATCATAATGATTTAAATCACCATATATTTAACATATCCATTGAATATCACCCTCAACATTTGTGACTGTTTCCGATACACCTTTGATTGGTATTTTTTTTATATTGGACAGCATGTGACAAAGTTGGCTGCTTGAGAATAAAGATATATATATATATATAGAAAGGTCTGAAAAATTTCCAACGCTGTTAGAACTGTCAAATTTGCGATGCAAATTTTTGGTCGTTCCCCCCGCGGGACTCGAACTCGTACCGCTGTGACATCTGTGTATAATATTGATTTGTTGTGACATGCATCATTAATTTGATCCTCTATCCTACATAGTAACATCTAAATGAACTGTCCCGTACAACCATACATCATGTACTAAGTTACAGCCCTAGATTAATCCTACGAGGAGGAATGACCCGGCCAGCGAAAGCTACATTTTGTTTATAGCCTAGCTGGCCGAGTGGTCTAGGGCGCTGGACCTTGTGCAGGCGGTGTTGCCATAGATGTCACAGCGGTACGAGTTCGAGTCCCGCGGAGGGAACAACCAAAACTTTGCATCGCAAATTTGACAGTTCTAACATCGTTGGGAATTTTTCAGACCATTCTATATATATATTCAATAGGCATGTAAATTTACAGTTGTTTTCAACAGATACAAAGGGCTCATTTTCAAAAAAAAAAAAAAAAGAAAAAAAGATGCCAACAGGGGATCCTCAGAAAAGGGGGTGTGCGGGCATTATATGCCAATTTTTTTTGTCAATTTTACACATGAAAAAGGAAGGGGGTGGTGCTAACACCTAAATAGCCCATTGGATCCGCCCCTGTTATTATGTTATGCATGATCAGAAATCTTGCATTGCTTGGCAAACGAAATCATAGTGATCGATACACATTCACTGAACTATCTTTTAGGTACTGAAAGGTTAAGGTATTGTAGAAGAGCATTGTTTTTTGTCAAAACGATTATCTGGCAAGAGAACAGTCATTTCGTATCAGAACGGATGAGTCGATACTTTATTCGATGAACAGTGGGGATATCTTTTTAGCATGTTATGCTAGAATTAGGGATGTGTTGTACATTTCCTTAACAAATTCTACCCTATGTTTTTAAATTTAGACGAGAAATAGGTAGTATTCAACCGTACGCTTGATTAAGAGAACTGGCTAAAGCACAGTGACAAAATATATAAAGAAACTTATTTCATTCATATTGTTGAAAGAGTAATCAAGGGAACCAAGGTTTTAGCGGTAAAAGAATGCAATCCAGGGACAAAGACCAGACATGGAAAACAGACATACACAACAAAGAACATAAAGTAACTAAAATCATACATACAAAGTAACAAAAGTAAATGAGCAACTCGGACTCCACTAAAAACTGGGAGCATGGACCAGGTGCACCGGTAGGGTAAGCGTCCTCTGCTTTTCTAGAAACAAAAATCAAGTTCGGGGAAGACAAACGAAGGAAGGAAAACTATGACCCGTTGAATAAATCAGTGTTCATGGTGCTGATGGATACATCATAAAGATCCACGAGTTCATGATAACGGCCATAAATCTTCTGTAGTGATGACTTCAATCTTGTAGCAACATTACTCTGTTCCAGAAGCCTATTTGTTAGAGTTCTAGCGCGATTTAAAAAGTCTGCGTACTTTCGGCAAGCTCTGGCATAACGTATGAGTTGTGATATGAACACTCCATACGCAGGAGCCGAAGGGATGTTGCCACAGATGAAAGGGAAGTTCACAATTCTGAATGAAAAGTCATCACTTTTGTCGTAAAGTGTGGTCAATAGTTTTCCTTTACCATCGATTTCTAAAGTGTAGGTCAAGATATGAGGCTGACTTCACAGTGTCTGTAGTATCCTTTATCTCAAATTCTTTTGGGTAGATGTGATGTATCAAATCCCCGAAATTAGGATTGTTTAAAGATAATACGTCATCTATATAGCGGAAACTGAAATCAAAGGATCTAGCCAAACGATATTCTTTCTTTCTGATCAGATCAGCTATAAAGTCAGCCTCATAAGAGTGAAGGAATAGGTCAGCAAGTAAAGAAGCACAATGTGTTCCCATTGGAATGCCGACCGTTTGTTGAAAAACACGTCCACCACACTGGACAAATATGTTGTCAATTAAAAATTCCAGCATTATGTAAACATCTTCCTCTGTATATTTGGAAGATGATTCGGAATTATTTCTTACAAATTATAAGGAATCTCGACCAAGAACTATATATTTGTATCTATGTGTACCATCTTTTTTGGAAAAACAACGATGTATAATGTTTTTAAGTCGGGATTTTAATTGAGTATGGGGAATAGAAGTATACAGTGTTGAAAAATCATAGGCTTTAATGCTATTATATTCAGATAATAGTCTTGAACTGATTGTCTCCAAAAGATCTTTCGAATTTTTCAGGATCCAGATTGAATTAATACCACTTCGGGAGTAACAAGTGTTGTGGTAGGACTGTAGACCCTCTTTGACAGTTGTGAGTATAGAAGTTAAATGTTTTGAAAGTGGTTTGGTGGTACATTTTGCAGATCCAGCTATGAAACTTTGTTTGTATGGATTCTTGTGAAGTTTAGGAATCCAGTATATAGACGGTAAATCACAATCATCGTCCTTGGTAGAGAGACCAAAAGAGGATAGCACAGATTTATGGTTTTCTACGATCTCTTTTTTGGAGAGAGTGGTAGCAGTGTAGGTCTTATCACTGCTATTATTTTCTACGTCTACCTCTGATAATAAACATTGGATATAAAACGTTTTGCAGACAAAAACAATGTTGTTTTGGGCTTTGTCTGCTGGTACGACAACATATTTGTCATGTATAGTAGACAATGTTTTTGCTACATCGGGGTCTTTGAAAACTGATGTAGCCTTGGCATTCATTGACCTACTTAAAACTTTCATTCGTTTCAAAATTAAAGACCTCACGGCCTTTAACCACTCTGACAGAGAATCAAGGTCATGTTCTTCTCGTTTTATCCATTTTCTTGCATAGACCCCGACGGCATCCATAAGAACTTAAAAGTTATAATTCCAATTTATGGAGCGTGGTTCACGGTAATTGGGACCTTTAGAAAGGATATTACGCAGAGATTCGTTTTCGATAATGGTTAAATCTCCCGTAACTACGTGACCAGAAGGACCATATTTGAATGGAGAGGTTTTGCATTAATAGTCAGGTGGTTTAGCCTTGAAGTCCTCAATATCGAGGTTCTGCAATAGCCTTTTATAATTGAAAATTTTGGATCCGATGGGTGAAGTATAGGAATATGAAATAATTGGTATGAAAAAAAAACACATCTACTTATATTGATTATCTCTCTTTTAATGTCGTAGGAAATCTAAGATCTTATACGTCTTGCGTTACTAATTAACAAGCCTATTTCTTTTCTTGTTTTTTTTTTTTTTTTTTTTTTTCATTTTTTTAATTTTTATTTTAAACAGAAATATCTAGGATTATTTATTGAAAGATAACGAATAAATAAAGAAAGATTATAAAACTGCAATTCATTTTCGTGTTCTGAAAATCATTTATAACATTTCTCTTGAATCATTCATATTTATTAGCAATATCCTATGATAATTACAGAGTTGTTCTAAAAAAAAGTCAAATACTGAGTATAATGATGAATAATGTGTCTAGATGTCGTACAATTTAACGCAAGATCGAAAAAAGGAAGAAAGTAACATGGTATTTCCCAACACATCAAATTACGTATTGTTATAATCTGATATCAGTAGTCTACATTTTTAAAATATGACACATGCTTCTGTATTGGTCAATTTTTGTTACACAGACTCCAGTAGTCTTATTATTATGTCATGATGTTTTGATAGTATCTTAATAAAGTAAGACTATACAGTAGGTCAGATGGCATTGTCTATTATAAACTGTATCTGGTTTGTGGGAAACTTGAAAATATACTTTCACATAAAATACCGAGGACGATGTCTAAGGAGAATTTCTAAAATGTAATTGAAGTGAAGACTATAAAAAGTTGCCTTGACTTTTTCAACGTACAATGAAACAAGGGGAATTTACTTATATAAAAAAATAATAAAAACAAAAACAAAACAAAACAAAACAAACATTCAAATAAACAAACAAAAACAAACAAAAAACAAAACCAAAACAAAACCAAAACAAACAAAACAAAACATAAACTTAAGAAAAATAAAGCAATATAAACTGAATCAAATAAACAATGAAAATAAACTGAAAGAGTAACCAAGGAAACCAATGTTGCAGAGGAAAACAAAATTGTAATCCAGGGATAAAGACTAGACATAGAGAACATTCACACACAACAAAGAAAATAAACTGAAAGAGTAACCAAGGAAACCAATATTGTAGCTCTAAGTGTATGTGAAGATATAAGGCTTACTTCAAAGCAGTGTAAATAGTTTGGTTTATCTCAAGTTCTTTGGGGTAGATGCTGAAATATTATCATTTTACCTGTATTGGGGCTCGTTAAAATGTAGGGGGGTTCAGTTTTTTTTATTTGTGATGGATAGGGGTCAGCTATTTTCTGCTATTTTTGAAGAAGTAGGGGTATCAATTTTTAGCTGTATTCCTTAGGTTGCATGTGAATGTCCATAGGAGGGGGAATTAAAAAATAATCGGCATAAATATTAA
This sequence comes from Perna viridis, assembly GCA_037379345.1. Lineage (NCBI taxonomy): Eukaryota > Metazoa > Mollusca > Bivalvia > Mytilida > Mytilidae > Perna > Perna viridis. Next base: position 1,276,231 of record CM074519.1, read on the forward strand.
AAATTTCAGAAACACTGTTTGCAAATGACCAGTCCCTCCACTGGGGTAATTAAAGGATAAATCCCTTAAGAAGGAAAACTAATTAAATTAAATAAACAAGGTGAATTGTCTAAAAAGTATAAACATGAACAATAAACTAAGACAAACTAACCAGGGAGATAATCTAAAATTAATAAACAAGGGAAAAGGAACGTGAAATGAATACATACATGTAAGAGGAAAACAGACAATAAATTTTGCCCAATTATCATATCCCCTTGCACCAATCTTTCATATTTGCAATGGACACAAAATACATTGTTTTCAATTTCTATCCTTTCCAGCTAAAAAAACACAAAACAAAACAAAACAAAACAAAACAAAAATCAAAAAATAAAAACAAACAAACAAACAAACAAACAAGAAAATACAACAAGGAAAATACACACTCGGACGTAAATGGACAAATTCAAAAATCTGTATTGAACTCTGGGATTGTTATTGTTCATGAGTTCATGATATTCAACAGCATTATTACGTAAGGTTTTCCTTATTGGCTCGTTATTGGTCCAAGGCTAGCCATATTGGACTGCGGCGTAGTCGAGGTCCAATATTTCTAGCCGATGACAAATAACTCAGCCAATATGGAAAACCTTACGCAATTCTACCTTTATTGACTAACTAGTCTAGTACGCTAAGTCTATATGGATTTTAACCAGTCCAATATCAAACAAAACTGAAACATTTGTTTCCATGATGTATTATAATCGATGTTGTATCTAGATACGTGTTCATAACTGGGGTCCTTTTTATAAACAAGAGTGAATTCAGAAGTAAAAAGGACCACAGATATTGTCATGTCTGGCGGCAGTAATTATTACAGTAAACAAAATGAAATGGACGGACAAAACATTCGTTTTTGAAACACCGTTATTTGTCTTTGATGTCCACATCGGCGTGCGTCAGACATACGTTTTCTTTGTTTTTTGTTGTTGTTTTTTTTATTTTTTAGACGACATGTAAGCCATGTAACAATGAGTAACAATAAGAATGACAACGTCAACAAACATCATGTGCGTTTGTACTTCAATCACACGTTCACATATATTTTGACGATGCTGTGGAATCCTATAAAAGTCATTTATTTAATAAATCTGTGTCATAATGTGCGTTTCAAATACCGTTTTACCGAAGTAATCATTTTTCAATTGGAAAGAACAATCTCATTAGATAAGCTAAAACCATTTCTAAGGATTTCGCCATCCCTAATAAGTATCCCTCTCTATTAAATAGCTTATAATAATTCGGTGTCGTTTTGTAGTTTCCTTGGTATTGGTAACAATTCATAATGCTATTCATAAAAAATGGACTATGTTTCTCTGTTTCTCTGTTTCATTACATGACATATATTTTTGTTTGTAATTATCACTATAGCTACCTTGTTATGTAATTACTAAATATAAAAATCATCATATGCACAACACAGGAACAGTAATGAAGACACCATATATTTTTTACAACTTGAACTTGTATTTTAGCATTCCTAAACGTCATTAGAAGTTTTCACACAGGTATACAAGTTTACTTGGAAAAAGAAACAATAAGAAGAACACAGCCAGAATCATATCTTCCGTTTAGCAAATACAAAAATGACAATATAAACACCCTGGTCTATTCATGAATGGTAATTTTTTAAACACTAATGAGACATCAGGGAATTCCCGTGTAAATTTAGTATAACACGTTGAAATTTAAATTTCAGATCATAACATTAAAGTATTATTAAGAGAAAATTATCAGGTTAGTGTAAATCTTTTTTTTTTCTTTTAATAATTTCAATGTTTTTGAATCATCAAATTTTGTACGCAGTACTACAGACTTTAATTGAATGTTTTTAATAATCGTCGACAGAACAATAATTCCAATTGAATTTAGATTTTCTTTATAAAATAATATATGATTTGAAGCTCTGAATTATTCAAATATATACATGTGTATAAAATACTGCATTTAAAAAAGAAAGTATTTTTTTGACACAATGTTATAATTTATATTTGATATATGAAATATACAATTATATTGACCGCCAATTATTAAATCACTTTTCAGTGGAAACAATAAACAGATAATTCATTACCAAAATACAAAATTGCAACTTGAAACAACAATTGATAATGCAAAACACTTCAATGGTTTGATTTCAATTAGGCTGGAGGCCGATTATTATAACGCATGAAACAGATAACTACATTGTTCTGATATACACATTTCAAAATTACTTATTTAAATGGTCATAAGATAATCATACATTCATAATTTGATCATGTTATTCTTTTCGCATGAATATAAATATACGCTTATATCATTCATAGGAGAACACATATAAATACCACTCCTACCAGCTGGCAGCCACTCTTTCCATTATAATAGTTGTCATGTCATACTACAGTTACAAATCAACAATGAATGAAACTACAATGATATCTATGACTATTATACTACCGATATTAGCAAATCCAATACAACCATATTGTGGTGAGTACCTATTGTCAAATAGTGATGTTTTTTTTTCTAGTCATATAAAGGTTTGGCATGGCTACATGTATTCTGACTTCACCTGAAATGTTGGATTTATTGGAAATGCAAAGTTTATCTTGCATGCATATACTTGAGAATACCAAAAAAGTAAAAGTATATAAGCAACCACTGGAAATTGTAGATTAGACCATTTTCTTCGATCAAAATCTCACTTTAAGCAAATTGAACCTTGTTTGGTAGCCAAAAAAAAAAAACATGCTAAATGGAACAATTCATCTTACAATTGGATGTGGGCACCTTGTACAAAGTCGAAAAAGCTTTGGTGTTTCCGTTAATTTGTTATAAATTTTTATATATGAAATCATAATATGTACATATATTACAGGTCAGCGTACTATATCATGGAAACTTGACACGAGACCGGTCATTTTGGGTCAGGATATTGAACTAACCTGTGTGGCAACTAAATGTATACATAATGACACAAAACACTGGATGGGTGGGCCGGCTTTTTCTACATTTACAATGGCTGTAAAAGGAGTTCCAATGTCAAAAAAGTATAGAATGCCAAAAGGGATAGAAGACGGGACATTTTCTCTAGTAATCCGAAATGTAACCCTTGCCGATTTATCCTATAAGTACACGTGTACTTGTGGGATGCACTGCTTTGAAAGTAATATGAATATCAGCCGCTCAGAAATTGTTGGTAAGAAAAAAATATTAAGAACCTTGCTACTGTCTTCATTACTCAAAGTAGGAAAATTTGTTGTTATTACCATTTTAGACATGAGAGCAATAAGGGACATCATACCAACTTAAATCCGAATCTTCTATTAACTTACTGAACACAAACATCATAACTAAGATACAAAAGAGCATTTTAATATTTTAGCATCAATGCTGTTGCAGCTGATTTTGAGGTAATATTGGTTTTTTTTTATTTTGCAGCATTACCTTCCAGTGAAATGGTGAAGGATAATGTTGATGTTCGGAATAATGTTTTAGATGTTAATTTCACGTTACTTAATGTTACGTCAAAACCGTACTGTGTTACTATCTTTCAGGTAATGTTCCCTTAGCATTTAGTTATTTCATTTACTACGGGTTTGACCTTTTGTTGAAAATTGATTATAGGTTTTAAGTTTCAAATAAACGTTCAGTACAAAAACGTTCTATGCGTGCTTTTATCAGCGTTTGACTTTAACTCTTAAATCCAAGGAAATACCGAATCTGCCGATCCTTTCAATGAGAGAACGCTGTCATACTCTTATCTCACATATATACTTTCAAACCAAATTATCAAATTTAACTTACGAAAATAAATGCTCATTAAGTTACAAAACTCGTGGTGTGATATTTATTGCATTTGTATATCAATATTTCTCAGGAACAGAGTAAATCACGGCGAAGACGATAAGTGCACTATTCACATCACCAGTATACTATTTTGAGAAGTTTAGAAATTAATCTTTATTAAATATGATACTATTGAAACTAAGAACTATACAATTTTTTTTTAATTTCTTATAATAAGTATGTTATTCTATATCAACTACAGGGTCAAAACATAGAAATAGAAAGTGCAGAGGAGAGTTCCATTGATAATGTAATAAAAGATATAAACTACATAAAACGCATTGCCATTTCAAAGAAAGGGTCCAATAGATTGAGAGTAGAATGTAGATCAGCGGGGCACAATGTTGTTGTCATTGATAAAGTAATCAAATACGAAATACAGAAAGGTATCCAAACTTAACTTAAATATGAACGTACTAGCATTATTCAAGTAAAAGCAATGAGCCCGTAGTTAAAACGCAGAACAAGATAATATGGAGATAATGAGTAGACTAATGAACAGACAAGACAAAAAGTGTAAATTAAGCGTTACTTATCTGCGTATAGCATGAGGTAGATGTAACCAATAAGTGGACAAAGTTAGATGCTAGAGAGACCTTATCGTCAGATATATCACTTTCCTTGGGTATCGTGCTCTGTAGTAATGGACTTCGAGTGACATTTTTGGCGGGAAGATTTATCCAATATCGTAACGTCCATTTGACACAACAGACCCCTTCCTGTCAGACTCAATTGGACGATCAAACTCCAAGAAACACATGAACCAATCTAAAAATTCAAATCCTAATGCCACATTTGTAATACACCATTTATGTTCATTTCTAGGCTTTGGCAGTTTCCCTCTTATCATTGGAGCGTGTATAGGAATTCTGATTGGTTCAGCTGCTTTAATTTATTGTGTTAAAAGAGGTTAGTTGTAAAGTAATTACAGAAATGTGCCAATTTTCAGATAAAAAAATTGATATGCACTAAGTGTACATCAAATTTTCAGATAATTCACGAACGTGCAATAAAAAGGATAACAGTAAAAAAAAACCGGATAAACAGATATAATCAAAACACAACAAAACAAACTAGAGAGGACAAAGACAAACAAACAAAACGAACAAACATGAAGCACTCCTTTTTTTCCTTACGTTGTTGGAACTATAAAAACAGTAATTTCCTTTACTATTCTGTTCTACCTCACAAACTCCCATGAACGGTACTGAGGCTTATAAAAGGATGACATGATTTCATTTGTTTCGGCAAAAAAATGTATTTCTAGAGCATTAGAGTTTATACAATGAAATGCTATTTCACGAATCCTTGTCAAATGATCTCATTTTAGCTAAATTAAGTACTAATAATGAAGCGAATAATAATAACATAACGATTGAAGAGGGACACTTGGTGACATGGGAAATGAGTAAGTATAAGTTTTATGTAGATACCAATTTAGTCCTTTGGCTTTGATTGCTTATTTGTAAGGGTTAGTTTTTGTTTATAATAAATTTATTCATTTGAAATTAATAAATATATATGATTATATGTCTTATAATCGTATTATAACAATGGCGTTATAAAATGAAATTAAAATAGCAAAACTTGCAAAAAGATATTTGTGCTCCACTTTATCAAGTTTTAGCATAAGAAGTATGCCGTTTATTTTGCTGATATGCTTTCCACGCATTGATCTTTTTTTTTATATTGTCTGAAAAATGGAATGTATGGATTTATAATTACCGGAAGCTTTCATGTCAAATTATTTCGATAACTTGTTTATTTTAGATATTACAAAACCCGCTTCTCTTCCTGTTTGTACACCAAAGGTACAAAAGAAGAAGCCACTACTGCCTCCTTGAGAACATAGGTTGTACCTAGCTGATATGTCTGAACTTTCAAACGACAGACAAAAAGAGAGGGAAACATTCAAGAAAAAACAGAACAACAGAAAAGTATAACATAATCTTATAGAGAATGTTACACAAAGTCAAGCTGTTGTGTTGACAAATGTGCATCCTACTTGCATGTGATAACATTTATGTTATTATCAATTATATATACGTTAAGTGTGTGATTCATATATGTAGCCATCATATTTGTATGCGTTCTATACAAATTATGAAACTGTCGATTTCAAAAATTTATGAAATTATCATATGCCTATGCAATACATACTGATTTATTCTACCATCATATTTGTATTTTGTCTATACAAATTGATGCAACCATCATACGTGTATGTAACATATGCACATGCATGTAACCATTTCCTTCTGTTCCATTTTACCATGAAAGACATTGTTATTTTTTGTATTTAGTGTCGAATGCGCAATGTCTAATTCTTTATACGACTCATTTTCTGCCAGATAAACTCCGAATAGATGAATACATAACTTCCAATATTAATACATATTTGTCATGTCATGAATGTTGTCGTAAAACTAATATCTTCATTGCGTATTCGTGAATAAATCAAAGAAAAATATGTCTGCCTGAGATAAAAGTAATGGAGTTAAATTGTGACTTACGTATAAACAGACATAACATATTTAATTTTGTCAAACTGCATTGTGTTTATAAATAACTATGCAATTTCTTTCGAGCAAAAATTATCGTTTACAAAAGATTGCTTGCGGACTTATTATTCTTATTATGTGAGATGATCCAAATGATTCTTAGTCAACAAAGTTCAATTCTATAAAACTTCTGTTCGATATTCACCTAAAACATGTATGGTGCAATTAATTTATTTAAATCATTTATCATTGAACCTTCTGTGCTCATTTAGTTCGGAGTCTTTTCTTTAAGTGCATATTGCAACCTATTTGATACGCTATAAATACTTTTCATTTTTTAGCTATGGTTGAAATTTAAATCAATCAATTATCAAGTAAAAAGAAAGGAAGCAATAAAAATCTTACAGAATTTCGCGGAACGCCAATAATAGTATCAGTAAAAAAAATAATAAGGATACTAAAAATAATAATAATAATAATAATGAAAACAAAACCAGACAAAAAGCCAAGCAAATTACTGATTGTAATAAAACTATTATGAATTTTTAAATGAATGGAAACCACTGCTTTAAACTAAAAAATGAAGTTTTGATTGTTTCGGAGGTAATGCGTCCTGATATTTCTGCACTCTATAGTGGCTGCATTATCATGATTGTGTTTATTTCTGAATAGCCTACACGTATGCGTTCCTGTTTAAAAAACAAAACAAAACAAAACCAAAATAAAAAATGTTCCGTTTCCTTCGTTTTTTTGGAAATCAACTATAACACAAAACAAATTTCCTTTATGTTCCTACGTTATTTAGAATGAATTTTGAATGCATGCACGAAGCAAAATATGACCCCGCTTCTAAGTGGATGCATAGTAAATAGATATAGAAATGAAACACCCTACAATAATCTCTATTGATAGACACGTAGACGCATCCAATTTGATAGATTACACTTATACAGTGTTAACAAATATGTACATAGTTTAAGTATACTTTTTACAAAAATAATAATATTTACAATCAATTTTCTAAACTTAAAAAAATGTTTTCAAATGTATGATCGTGTTATTGTAACTTCAAAATAATTACTATATTATACAAATGCACATCGTTCAAACGAAATTTTCGAAAAAAAAAAGAAGTGCTCGTGGTTTTGAACGGAGATAACCAAACTTCAGAAAATGTCTTTATTATAGGGGCCTTTATTTTGAGAGTTTTGGCTTCATACACTATTGTGATTAATTGACATAATAGAATAGCAGTAGTACACGCATTGTTTTCAAAGAATACACCACATTTTTACGAAAATCATGGGAACGTCCTCTTTTGTGATTTTTTTAACATTAATATTTCTTTTTGTATTTAGTTAGGTAGCATCCATATAAGAATGGTGCAAGATGAGTGATTCATACATAAAAAGGGTACACTGGTGTTTTACTTCCTAACTTGTTTATTTTGGTTCTTAATCATATCCTACATACAGTGATACAAGCTGTAATTGACCCAAGCTCTGAAACAGCGTCTGACGGTAGAAACTCACACTAGATGCTGCACCCTGCCTTCTACAAAAATGCAATGTAGGGGAAAAAGTGAATGATCTTATTTAACGTTATCCGATTTTCAAACGATGTATGATTCAAGTTATTTTCGAGAATTTCGAAAAGCGTCGCCTTTGCACGTGTTTTAGCTGGACTGCTACTTATTTCTTTTATTTGTCTACATGTAACAGTTAGTATTGAATCTCTGCTTAATATCCTTTCTAAAGATCCCATGTACAGTGAACCACGCTCCATAAATTGGAATTATAACTTTAAAGTTCTGATGGATACCGTCGAGAACTATGCAAGAAAATGGAGAACAAGAACAAGAAGACATTGATGATCTATTAAAGGACGTGAGGTCCTTAATTTTGAAACGAATGAAAGTTTTAAGTAGGTCAATGAGTGCCAAGGCTACATCAATTTTCAAAGACCCCGATGTAGCAAAAACATTACAAATATGTTGTCGTACCAGCAGACAAAGCCAAAAACAACCTTTTTTGGTCTGCAAAACGTTTTATACCCAATGTTTATTATCAGAGGTAGACGTAGAAAATAATAGCAGTGATAAGACCTATACTGCTACCACTCTCTCCAAAGAAGAGATTGTGGAGAACCATAAATCTGTGCTATTTATTTTTCCCTATTTAGTACACACTTTTCCAATGACAAAATATCATCTTTTTTAATAAGAAACTAACCCATTGATCCCTTTGTAGACATTTGGAGCAGTATTTTCAGTAAAATTAAGCCCAAACATTGTATATTATAGTTTCACAGTTTAAAGTATCTTCAACTTTATTTCAAAACAAGTGGCTTACCGGTTTAATGTTAAACCGGACATATTTTTTGTTAAACCGACATGGTTGAAACGTTTGTGAAAGTAATCGCGTCAAAATAGTATTCAATATGTTTTGCAATTCCAAGATTGGAATTGACGTCACAAAAAGATCAACACTGTGGAAATGGACATTAATCTGAGTCTTACATTTGTATACAGTATACTGCAAGAAAGAGCTGAAACGACTTATTTATCTAAATTCTGGTCGTTTACAAGGAAAATCTTAATTGATAGAAATTAGAATAAAAATATATATTTGAATTGTTTACTTAACACTGTAGATTATGCCATTAGTACAATGGCAAAACATTTATAAACGTTGTACAGACTACACAACAAATTATTTAAAAGGACTGATAAATGCCGAAGTTAATTCTGTTTAACATGGTAAGTAATAGGTGATTTCCAATCTTAGGTTTATAATATTTACACCTAATTCAGGTAATTTATAAACGCAATATAGGTTATGCATTATGTCATAAACTATAAAACAAAAACCGGTTTATGTATATATATTCTTCCAAAATGAAGTAAGACCGTACGTTTAAATCATAAACCGTTATTGGGTAATCTTAGAAACAGTTTTTTCTTTCATTTTCCAATGAAAAATATATCCTTAATACGAATTAAACGACTCTTATAATTTATTTGCATACCTTATAAAGTGTCTTTCTGTGAGAAAATAAGAACCAAAATTGGTATTTAATGATTTCAAAATTTAATATATCTTGAACCTTTTTTCGATACCACAACCGCCTAGTTTTTACATATAATAATTAATGGTAGATATATCAATCGTATTGTGAATACAATGATGATCAAGAACAAGTCAATTATACAGTTCTTTAATGTTGGATAACCACCCGATTATTCAATAATCAAAATGCCTCAACAAGACCAACAACACGTAGCGGTTGAATATGAGGCTTACTTTTCATATTCTGTTCGGTACATAGTTTCATGTTTGTTTGTTTGTTTGTTTTTGTTTGTTTTTCTTTTTTTTTTTGTTGGTTTTGTTTTTTTTCGTTTTGTTTTGTTTTGTTTTGTTTGTTTAGTATTCTTTTTTTACTGAATTGTAATGCTATAAACTGTGATATCATATATTCATAAGACGAACATTAGTTTGCATGAATGAAACGGGGCCTGTTAAAACAAAATGGCACTTATTAATGTTTACGTTCAATAGATCAGTTTTCATGGTGCAGATGGATACACCATAACGATCCACGAGTTCATGATGACGACCATAAAACGTATGTAGTGATGATTTCAATATTGTAGCTATATAACCTTGTTACAGCAGCCTATTTGTTAAGAGTTCTAGCGCGATACAAAAAGCCTGCGTAGTTTCGGCAAGCTCTGGCATAACGTATGAGTTGTGATATGGACACTCCATACGCAGGTGCCGAAGGGATGTTGCAACAGATGAAAACAAGTTGACAATTCTGAATGAAAAGTCATCACGTTTGTCGTAAAGTTAGGTCAATAGTTTTCCTTTACCATCAATTTCTAAGTGTAGGTCAAGATATGAAGCTGACTTCACAGTGTCTGCAGTATCCTTTATCTCAAGTTCTTTTGGGTAGATGCGATGTATCAAATCCCCGAAAATAGGATTGTTTAAAGATAATACGTCTTCTTTATAGCGAAATCTGAGATTGAAGGATCTAGCCAAACGATATTCGTTATTTCTTACAAAGTATGATAAATCTCTACCAAGAACTCTATAATTGTATCTAGGTGTACCATTTGTTTTGGAATAACGACGATGTGTTATGTTTTAAGTCGGGATTTTAACTGAGTATGGGGAATAGAAGTATACAGTGTTGAACAATCATAGGTTTTAATGCTATTATATTCAGAAAATAGTCTTGAACTAATTATTTCCGAAAAATCTTTCGAATTTTTCAGGATCCACATTGAATTAATACCACTGCGGGAGTAACAAGTGTTGTGGTAGGACTGCAAACCCTCTTTGACAGTTGTGACTATAGAAGTTAAAAGATTTGAAAGAGGTTTGGTGTACATTTTGTAGATCCAGCTATGAAACGTTGTTTGTGTGGATTCTTGTGGAGTTTAGTAATCCAGTACATAGATGGTAAATCACAATCATTGTCCTTTGTAGATAGACCATAGAGGATAGCACAGATTTATGGTTTTCCACAATCTCTTCTTTGGACAGTGTGGTAGCAGTATAGGTCTTATCACTGCTACAACTTTCTACGTCTACCTCTAATAAACATTGGATGTAAAACGTTTTGCAGTCAACAACGATGTTGTTTTGGGCTTTGTCTGCTGGTACGTACATGCACATATGACATTTTTTAATTGCGAACTACCTAGTCCCTACTCTACAGTATTAAATAAACATAATGATCCAATTTACCATTAAACTGATTTCGCATGACAAAATACCAGCGATACGTATTTCGTCTCTTCTCTTTGAACTATGTGGAAAAAACATGTTATTTTCATCAATACTTATTAGCAAAATATATGGGTTATTTGAAAAAAATATGGGTTATTTGAAAAAAAAAAACAATAAAAAAACAAAAAAACTAGGTATTATAGACGGATCAATTCAGATTTAAAGAGTTTTCTTTTCTGTTTTCAAGTAGTATATTTTTTAAATTCCGTCTTTGACTTCGTTTGTTTTTTAATTCTGAACTAAAGGAAGCAACTCTTTGAATTACTGTCTGATTGAAGCAGGGGAATGTAGTAGACCTCCAATTGATATATTTGATTTATTGAATCTATCGTAACTACTTGAAATATTTTCATATGACTTATAAATCATTAAGGTATTTACCGTATTTATTAAGTAAAGAAAATGTTTAATGTTTTCCCTTTCCACAATGACACTGCCAATCGTTTACGTTTTTTTTTTAATAACTTGCTTGCATTCCGTATTGTGATAAAAATCAATTTTTCAATATGTTATAGCATCACAGGGCAGACAATTGCTTACTTAAAAAAGTGAATATAATTATATGAAACATATCTACAAACAATAAAAGAAAATTAAAATGCAAAGTTATAGAGAAATGAAGACTTTTAAAATTTTGTCATTGTATTATAGCAAAATGTCGACTGTACCAGCACTTGACCCGAATGTCAATTACACGTTAACACAATGGGAGAAAACAAATATTATAGTATGATGGATTATAGCACATTAAATGCCATTCTGTGCACACATTTGTTTTGCGAATAGTAGAATATCAGTACTGTCTAGATGATATCAAGCTCTTATCAGCTTCATTGCATTAAGGATAATACCCAAAACACATTCCACACTCCATAAAACTACTATATTACCTTACTCTTCATTCCCGTACCACATTGCCTGTTTCCCGTACTAAATTGTCACGTTCCGTTCTGCCCTATTTATATCTAATCTCAACCCTTTGAATGACAAATATTTCGTTATATTGTTGTGCGTACATTTATTTTATATACCTTTGTTTAATAAATAGAATGACGTAATAGACGATAAAAAGAAAAAAAGAGAGAAAAAGAATGGGCAACACAAAATCAATTAAAACCTTGTTGTTGATATGCAACATGCAGACTCGGCCGGGGAATATTTCAGGAGTCATTTGACGTCCAAGAGTATAATTTGACGCTTATTGAAAAGACCATTTCTTCTGTTGTTCTTTATTCTTGAATATTTTTTTGGGTCAAATTAAATCTTCTTTATTATCTTAATCGTTTTACTGATACGTTTTATTAATAACAGGTACTTGTAAATGAAATAAAAGGATATTTTAGCGTTATACCATAGCTACATTCGTAATACGGATCTTTTCAATTTGAAATATTGAAATTGTAATAATTAAAGTGGCCTGTAGTCTGCACTCATGCATGATTAACTAATGAGATTTAATCGACAACATATTTGTCCGGTGTGGTTGATGTGTTTTTCAACAAATGGTCGGCATTCCAATGGGGACAAATTGTGCTCCTTTAGTTGCTGACCTTTTCCTTTACTCTTATGACGCTAACTTTATAGCTGATATGATCCGAAAGAAAGAATATCGTTTAGCTAGACCCTTCAATCTCAGTTTCCGCTATATAGATGACGTATTAGAGTTGACTCCAACTTTTAAAATATATTTTTATTTTGCCAAATTTAAAACTAATCATAATAGAAACTCGAGAAGAATAGAAAATAACAATCAAACTAAAACCGTTTTATTAGCAAATTTCAGGGTTTTTTAGCATTTGAAATTTTCGTAACAATTTATAGGTTCAATACACCATTTTAATCTGATTTTGCACAGCTCATGTGCAGACTGGTTCAAATGGAATTATTTTCTTTTCATATGCATCACGCTGTCAGTTGAGGTATTTTATATAATTTACAAATTGCTCTAAAAAAGTGTTTTAATGGAGATAATCAATAGCTTCTATATAATTCATTATTGCACAATGTTCAAATATAAAACGAAATGCTAAACAAATGTTGAAAATTGTGAACAATGCTCACTTGATACAGTACTTTCAGAATGAGGATGGTGTAATTTGTGTGTAAAGTATTTAATAATATGATAAATATATTAAATTGAATTAGAAATAACAGTTCAAATGCCGGAGAATTTAAATATATATATATATATATAACGTCTCAGAATGTGACGACTCTAATCGCTACACTTCTCCATCGGATCAAATTGATACAGGGAAGATATGTAAACGTATAGAAAGGTCTGAAAAATTCCCAACGATGTTAGAACTGTCAAATTTGCGATGCAAATTTTTGGTCGTTCCCTCCGCGGGACTCGAACTTGTACCGCTGTGACATCTATGGCAACACCGCCTGCACAAAGTCCAGCGCCCTAGACCACTCGACCAGCTAGGCTAAATCTAAAATATAACTTTCGCTGGCCGGGTCATTCTTTCTATACGTTTACATATCTTCCCTGTATCAATTTGATCCGATGGAGCAGTGTAGCGAATAGAGTCGTCACATTCTGAGACGTTGTATAATATTGATTTGTTGTGACATGCATCATTAATTTGATCCTCTATCCTACATAATAACATCTAAATGAACTGTCCCGTACTACCATACATCGTGTACTAAGTTACAGCCCTAAATTAATCCTACGAGGAGGAATGACCCGGCCAGCGAAAGCCATATTTTAGATATAGCCTAGCTGGCCGAGTGGTCTAGGGCGCTGGACTTTGTGCAGACGGTGTTGCCATAGATGTCACAGCGGTACAAGTTCGAGTACCGCGGAGGGAACGACCAAACATTTGCATCGCAAATTTGACAGTTCTAACATCGTTGGGAATTTTTCAGACCTTTATATATATATATATATATATAAATTAATTTGATAATATAAATATTTGATAAGAAAAATGCAATCGATATTCTCAGGGAGATCGGGATTTTTTAATTGAAAAAGTGGAATGATCAATGGGGAATGGGTATAGGACAACAATGAATTGGGAATGGTATAAATGGGAAATCTATACCATTCAATTGCTGTACTCGACTCCCCCGTACACGTACAATGAATCCCCAAAGTGATATAATCAAAATATAATATAGAACGTGCTCAATGGAAATATTTAATGAAAAAATCTGTAAAAGTTTCATTAAAAACCATCCAATGGTATCTAGGATGTCATTTAATAAATAAATGGCTGTTGAAAATCAGATAAAATATTTGAATGTCCTCTGGGCAAGTATGGTATAACTTTAACTTTTCCCTTGGGTAGTTTCACTAATCCTGGACAATAGGACAATCCTTCAACGTCATTCCCTGTACGCCCAGTACTACAGTTTTAAAAATTCAAACGATCAATTAAGAACTGCATTCGACATTTCTGAAATACAAAACAATGCGTACAGCTGTTGTATACCACCCAATGCGTACCGCTGTTATATACCACCCAATGCGTACAGCTGTTGTATACCACCCAATGCGTACAGCTGTTGTATACCACCCAATGCGTACAGCTGTTGTATACCACCCAATAGCATTTTAATTGCAAAATCAAATACTCATATAATGATTAAACACTTTAAACTCCATAAACATTTTTTTTAAATCTTTGTTTCGTTTTGAAGTTTGTTACTGTTTGATATGTTAGTGTTTCCTACAATATTGTAATGCACTTAAAAATGTTATTTCTGATAAGATAGGATAAGCTTTTTTGTGCACCAATATGTAAAGTTTTCCATTATCTACTTTGAGCAAATAAAACTTTCGTATTTAGAAAGATGACTGGATTGTAATACATTGTCTAAAACAGTACAAATATTTTGTGGTGGTTATTGAATTTAAAGATATTTACAGTTCGGTTTAAGGGCTATACATGTTAAGGAGCCCGTGATGTTTACATACAGTACACCCTTAAAATAGATTAGAATTGATTGACATCGCGTTTAGGTAGTCTACCTATTGATTAAATTAATGTTTAGTTTTACAAGGTGCTAGTGATCTTGTAATGCCACAACATAAATCATTTGTTAAGATTCTTGCGCTTATGGAAGTTTTGTCTTGAAAAATCATAGTATACATGTTGTACACAACATTGAAAACCTTTCATTGTTATCTGTTGCATTATATTCTCTAAACCGTGATACAAATTGCAAACTATGGTCATAATGTTTTCATGTTCAAGAAGCTATATCATATGCTTCACTACGGTATTTTCGCAATTATACAGTTGTAGATCACACTGCCGTCTTTAGAGGGCGCCGAGATTATACCGAAATATCTTTAATTTCCTTTTATTTATGGCACGATGCTAATTATTTTACCTATTATATTACACTGTTTAATCAAGACATAGCGTTTTTTTACCATAACATATAAATAGTAACGTGCAACGTTGAATATTAATTTGTGTACTCATAATCTATATTGTCTAGTTTGGATTCTACATTATCTACCTTTTTGCATCCTGATACTTTGTTGAATTTAAAATTTCGCCGTAGTGTGAATAGTATTGGACAGGAACCCTCTAGGTCTCGTTTCGGGGCGCCACATTATTGTTTATTGAGTATTACCAAATCATACTCACGTGGAATACGACCCGCGTCCGTGGCGGACAGCGCCTAATGCCAAGCATGTTTTCTTGTTATTTTTTTGTTTGTTTTTTTGTGGGAGTTCTTTTTGCTACATGTAGTGATTTATTAATTTTTTTTATGTGTCATGTTTTGAACTCGGTGTTTTTGGTTGTTCATATTTTATTGCTTCGAATAATTTACAAGGGAAGGTGTAGATTATATAGTTTTGTTGCGATGATTTAATGTTCCACCTCAAATATACTAGATAGGTATGCACATTATTATATGGCATATATTATGAGTAGTTAACCGTGACCTTGTTAACATTTTAATTTAAAAAAATTACCTATCAATTTTCAGCAACCAGGAATATTCAATGATTATAACTTGGCATGTAATTTATCTTTTAAAATATTTTTAAATGACGATACGTTAGCCTTTTGTTTGTTAATTACGTGTTAATTGAGTAATTTACAAACGTGTATGTTGTAAATTACACTGTGGTTGAAAAGGTGTAAAATCGTGCATTGCATATATATTGTTAGAATAGTTATGACTCATATTGTCGGATACTTTAATGATACAAAATGATACTGTAGCACAGTAATCTTATTCCAATTGTTTTATACATAATTACTGACCCCCCCCCCAAAAAAAAAAATAAATAAATAAATAAATAAATAAATAAATAAATAAATAAAAAAATAAAAAATAAATGAATAAATATATATAAAAAATAAACAAAAAACAAAAACAAAACAAAAAAAACAAAAAAACACTTAAGGCCAGGAAACCCTTTTGCTTCCATTGTTGCACTTTTTGTGAATTAGCAGAATAATTTTCACTCGTTAAGACTTTGGTATTTCTGCATGTTTTATTGGGTTTATCAAGTTTCAGATCACCATACAGGTTTCAAAATGCTGTACGTTGTGTAGTTATTCAAAATGACTTGTGTTATTTTAAAAACTGCGTCATGGCATAGCAATGATATTATCTTTTACATGTATATACACCATCATATTTTTTTCCTTCCCTCTGTATTTCAATGTAGTTTCGGTTGCGTATTTACCATTTACCCTCATTTCTGTGTTCGTGTTATATTGACTATTTTTATTTGCTATGTATCGTGTGTCTACTTAAGCTGTCAGGTCTGTATTCCTAGAATATAAGTTTTCATTTTTTATTGACACTAGGTTTCCTTGATTACTCGTATGCATATATGCGCCCCCTGTAACTATACATAGTGAATTCAAATATGTTTTAATGAATGAAGTAATGAAATTTTATCACTTTTGTCGACAATTTGATTTTGATATTTTCAAGTTTTCAAACATATATAAGGGATAAATGGACTCACATGAAACCCCGAAAAAATGCTTTAAAGGTTGAATAATCAAACCTGTGATAAAATACGTTTGATATTTAAGTTATGATTGCATTTGAACACGTGAACAATATTGCATCTTTGTCTTTTGTCACAGTAAACCAAAAAGAAGTTTATTTTCATTGTTTGAATATGCATAGATATTAACACGGACAAACTATATATTTGGAAATAACTTTTTACACAGAACTTTTAATGGCACTCAACTTATTTATGATTGTCAATATGGGAAAGAATTATGCCAATAGTCCCTTATACGTCGGTAGGACCTTATGAGTCAGATGTCCCTAATATATCAGTTATCACAATGCATTGCTAATACCAATGCTATCTTAGAAAGTACAAAATCAAGTAGTGAAATATATTCGGCAAATTTGATCAAATCCTATCCAAATTAGTCTAACAGGTTGCTAAATAGAATAAAAAATCAACATTTAGCTCGAATTCGACAGTTATCAATTTGATTTAATATTGCTTTTTGTTGGACTGAAGGATATAACTTTGAGTTCTATTCACTTAATTGAGAAGGGAGGAAAATATTAATGACAAATGATTGACAAGGAAAAACTCATGATAGTAAACAATTTGCAAATTTCATACAATGCATGCACAAAAACAGCTGTTGGTGATACAAGAAAGTAATCTAGGTTGAGGCTATACGCTGGTAAATTAGTTCCATTTCACCATAGCCGTTCTTTTTCCCTGAAAGAGTAATCAAGGGAAACAAAGTTATATCGGTAAGCAAACGAATGTTATCCAGGGACAAAAGACCAGACATGCAAAACAGATATACACAACAAAGAACATATAGCAACTAAAATCATACATACAAAGTAACAAAAGCAAATGAGCAACTCGGACTCCACTAAAAACTGGGAGCATGGACCAGGTGCACCGGTATGGTATGCGTCCTCTGCCTTTCTAGAAACACGCACCGAGTAATGGCTTAAGAAATTAAGTGTCGTATAAACGAGAAACCAATACGACGAATCTGATACAAAGCACAAGTATAATATTAAGAACAACTTATGCATGTCAATCCCCCTCCTGTCCAACTTATATAAAGTAAAACAAACCGTAGATTCCAAAGCATTTGTACCGAATGTCCTTTTAGGTTACTTGTGCATTATGCATCAAATATCAGTATCTATCATCTTATCAAATTTTTTATAAGACTTTTCGACCTTTTTGACGTCATTTAAAACATATGTTTTTGCACACATTACTTTTAATATTGATATAAAATACCTTTTTAAATGTCTTTCATGTAACAAATGCACTCGATGTTTGAACTGGATAGATATATGAGTCATATTGTATTTTGTTCTTAACATTCGAAAAGGTTCTTAATTTAAAAAAAAAATGTACTTGTAGCATGCAGGTTGGTTTCATTCTTTATCATTAAGAAAAAGTTTGTGTCGTCGTTGGTATAATTTAATGTATAAAATTCAGCTTTGTTCCTGGGCAGGTTAAATCTGATTGTTTTCAATTTTCCATATTTTGACTTTGACTTTTGAGTGTCATTTAGGTATTCATGTCAACCATTATCGTTTATACCGCCTCAACAAAATTAATAATCCAAATTATAGGCTTAGTAAAATAACTGATTCAGATGCGGTCGTTTACAGGGTTGTTTGTTTGTTTGTTTGTTGGTATTTTTTTTATTTGATGAGGTCCAATGTATGAAATGAAAACTATAATTACGTAACCTGTTAACCGTTATTGTTTCTTAACTGACTGGTACAGGGCTGAAAATCATCAATACTTTAATGAGCTATGATGTACATAATTGCTCCAGTAAGCTTTGTCTGAGTATGGTAGACTAAAACAATATCAATATTTATTGTTTGGTCAAACCTTGTTTGATATCGTATTTTTGACTTTTTAGACGTGATACATCTGAAAAGATTTATCAAGTTTGACCCATTCAACTTTGTTGACATGGCGTATCAAAATCTGTCATATGATGAAAATGTAACACGTCATGACGTTATTTTGGCACACAATGCAGACATATGAATTGCATTTCATTCTGCCTTAACATTGATGATATTTTTGATTTTACAAAATACAAATATATACCAAGAAGTTCATAGTATACCAGTCACTTCAATTTATATCTTCATTTTGATACATTAAAAAAATAGGGATCTATAAAACAAATCGGAAAGATAAAACGTATTGAATGTGCAATGTAATATTTCTGTACATACTATCGAAACTGTTCGTATATGAGAGGTTTAAATGATCTTCGACCATTTCAACACTAACATTTTTTTAGTTGTTGTTTGTAAAATGACTCATGTGTGCATGCATTGCACAAACAATTCTTTTCAGGTGGTTATTAATATAAAAGGTAGACAAATAGTGAAAAATTTTGTTCATTGTCTTTTATTATTTTGTTGTAATTGTTAGGTACTTTATTTTATTATAAATGTCACGTGTCAAAACCTTTGCGATATTTAACACTAAAAATGAATTAATAAATATTCAAAGTAAAAGGTACATATTATTTCAAACGTTGTTAAAGTGAAATTAGGAAACCGTTCGCTAATATAAAACCCTTTTGTAAAATGACAAATTCATAAAGCTGTCATAAGTTCAAAACATTCTGAAATGCATTTGAATGATATATATGTTTTAATACAAAATAAATAAATAAATAAATAAATAAATAAAAATAAATTTGAACAGCAAAAGAAAAAAAAATACAACAAACATCAAGAAGCTCATACAAATCGAAAAGATAAAACGTATGTAACATTTCTGTACATACTATCGAAACTGGTCGTTATATGAGAGGTTTAAATGATCTTCGACCATTTCAACAGTAACATTTTTTAGTTGTTGTTTGTAGAATGACTCATGCGTGCATGCATTACACAAACAATTTTTTTAGGTGGTTTTTAATATAACAGATAGACAAATAGTAAAAAAAAATGTTCAATGTCTCTTATTATTTTGTGGTAATTGTTAGGTACTTTTTAATTTTTAATTTGTTTTTCTTTTAAAACCACTTTTAAACAAATTAATTTGAATGTCTTAAAAGTGGGATTAGTTCTTGAGACCAAAGTCTGAGAACAGCTGTTGTGACCCATGTTTTACACAATATATAATTCTTTGGTATGGAGAGACAATTCTGGGAGAAACCAATGTTGCTTTTTTCTTTTTAAATTGCAATAGACAAAATGCTAATACGAAAATTATTCTACTTAATTTTTTTTCAAAACCGCCTTGATTTAGAAAGTCACTATTGCTATCTCTTTAGCATATTATTAATTGTTAGCATTTTACAAATATTAACACACAAAAGAGAGAGAAACCAACAACGAAAATGAAATCAAGAAGCCGCTTTGAAATATGGTCAAAATCTATTTTTTTTCTGACACAATCCATCTATGAAATGTTGCACTGTCGTTGTTGTTCTTCTTCTTTTGTGTGACGTTATCTCTTATATATAATTTATTTTGTAACACTAAGATGAATTGTTACATACAAAACATATATAAGACTCTCACGCGTAGCCTATCTTGCTAAACTCGGTATTCATAAAATTAGTAAAAATTGTACAATGTTTTTAGTGTGAAGCATTATCAGCACCAAGCAATGATTTACTGTCTTTCCAATCATCATGACGACTGTTTAACATGTAATGCAAATAAAACAATCGAAGCAGTCAATGTGTCATTTTCCCTTTCCACGTCGGGTTTTTGTTCTGTCATTAAACATCATGTATCATGTAGCATCCTGATAAACCGTAATGTATAGATTGTTTAGTAAAAGTACCAAGCGACCTTAAACCCCTCTAAAGAAAAAATGCGAATTGTAGATAAAAACTTTTCGATACAGTACGGTAGATGTTCAGATTTACAATACGATAGTGATAGAAATGGCCACTCGTGTATTTTACGGACCATTGAAAGTCTCTCGATTTATTTTATATACAATTTAAAAAGGTCAGAGTCAGATGTCTTTTGATTGTATGTTCCGTACTGATAAAAAATAACAACAATAAACCATATATGAGAAATCTGTGTTAAACTTACCTAGTCAGTGTGAAAAAAAAAGAAGTTTGGTTTGTGACAGGCAACTCTTAATACGTTTTTGTATGTATTGAACCAAAAAAGATACGGATATTGTTTGTTTGTTTATAACATTTCTATTTTGATAGTACCTCCCTTTTGTATGCATCAGGTGGGTTATTAGTCTTATTTTATTTTGATGTTCTTTAAAACATTACTTTGGACAAACTTATATTGTAACTTAAATATTGACCAAAGTACACCTTTAAATGACTTTTTGTAACAAGTGCACGCGATGTTTGAACTGCATGTAGCTAGATGTATGAATCATATTGTATTTAGGTTTTAACTTGAAAAGGTTCCTGATTTTGCAAAATGTACCTGTAGCATACAGGTTGGTTTCATTTTTTTTTCGTCATGAAGGGAGAGCTTGTGTTGCCGTTGGTATAATTTTATGTATAACATTCAGCAGTTTTGTTCCTCGTCAGGTTAAACTTAACCAAAACAGGACCATTGCGATGGTTTCCGATGCTCCGATTTTAAACTTGATATTTTGTCAATTTATTTTGTATATTGCTAAATGTTTATTATTAGGTATTTATGTTAATATCTTTTCGAGTTTAGTGAAATAAATGCTTCCTACTTTGATATAAATGAGGACATTTAAAGAGGTTCTTATTTCTTTTTGTTTGATAAGGTCTAATTTATGAAGTGGAAACTATAATATGATAACTTGTTAACCGTTGTTTTTCTTTATCTGACAGTGTTGGAAATTATTAATACTTTAATGAGCCTATGATGTACATAATTGCTCCAGTAAGCTTTGCCTGAGTATTGTTGACTAAAAAATATCAATATTTATTGTTTGATCAAATCTTGATAATATCATATTTTGACCTTTTAGACGTCATATATCAGATAAGTTTTATCAGTTTTGACCGAATCAACTTTTTGTTGACATGGTGTATCAAAATCTGTCATATGATGTAAATATACAAGACGTTTAGATGTTGTATATACCATTAGGTTCAAAGTATGCCACTGTCTTTCATTTGTGTTTTCATTTTGATTCTTTAGAAAATAGAGACCTTTAAATGTCACGTGTCAAAAACTTTGACGATATTTAACACTCAGAATAAGATCTAAAAACCTACCAAATATTCAAAGTAAAAGGTACGTATGCGTTATAAATGTTTTTTAAGTGATCTTGGGAGACGGAAACCTTTTTCCGTTCGCAATTGTATGTTTTATCCTTTTACCTTCGTTTATTAGATAATTCTTCCTTTAAAGACTTTTGATTAATTCATAGTAAACCACTTTGTAAAATGACAAAATTCATAAAGTTTGCATAAGTTACAAAGTTTGGAGCATTTTAAATTGCATTGTAATAATATGTTTTAAATACAAAATAATTAAATGATTTAAAATAAAAAACTTAACAGAAAAAACACACAAGAAATATAAAAAAACCCACAAAAATCGAAAAGATAAATACAAAACAAATCAGTCGTGCAATGTAATATTTCTGTAGATATGGTCGAAATCGGTATCTGAGGGGAAAAAGGATCTTTGACAATTTCAACACTATCTTTTTTTATAATGACTCATGCTTGCATGTGTTAAGCAAATAATACTTCCCAGGTGGTCATCAAAATCAAAGATTAATAAATTGTTTAAACACAACTTTCAACGTCTGTTGTAGTTTGGTCATGATATCTACATTGTAAGTACTTTATGAAAATTATTAGTTTTGTAACGTTTAAAACCACTAATAAACGCATTCATTTAAATGCTTTAAAAAGTCAAAAGACAAGTTTAAGATCTGTAACGACATGTGCTTTACAAAATATATCATACTGGGGTATGGTAGAGACAATTTACCGACTAAACAAATAGGTGCCTTTTTTTCTAAATTACAATATACAGAATGTGAACACGAACATTCTACTACTGTATATATTTTTCGAACCCCCCCCCCAGATTTTTGAAAATCAGATTGTCCTTATGGCTATTTTGTTAACAGCCTATTAATTGCATGCATTTTTTTAATTGATAACAAACATAAAACACAAAAAATAAAATACGGTGTATCCATCTGTGCAATGAAAACTGTTTTATTCAACTTGTAATAGATTCATTTCCTCTTTCGTCTACCATGGACATGACTGTTTATGAACAACTCGGCGGGTGTTTCTAGAAAAGCAGAGGACGGTTACCCCACTGGTGAACCTGGTCCATGCTCCCAGTTTCTTTACTGGAGTCCGAGTTGCTCATGTGCTTCTATTAATTTGTATGTATTTTTGGGTTATTTTATATTCTTTGTTGTGTATATCTGTATATGATGGGTATAGAGGAGTAACCAAGGGAACCAAGGTTATAGCGGTTATCAAAAGATTGTTATCCAGGGACAAAGACCAGACATGGAAAAAAGACATACACAACAAAGAACATAAAGTAACCAAGTCATACATTTTCCGTGTCTGGTCTTTGTCCCTGGATTAGATTCTTCTGATTACCGCTATAACCTTGGTTCTCTTGATTACTCTTTCATAAATAGGATAGACAAAATGTTATGTATTCGGTGTATAACAAGTCTGACTACTGGGTTGGTAAATATCCTCAGGGACCTCTGGTCCACCAGTAGCGGTATCGAGAATAAAGAGAACAATCCTAAATCCTTATTTTAATCATATAAACATGACATAAGCAGAAACAAATATAGATGTACAATTGTTACTATTGCCATCCATGGCTATATTTTGAGCAAATTTCGCATAATTTAATTCTTTTCAACAAAAGATCAGACAATACACAGTTATTTACATATTAAACATATTGAACACATATGTCACTATTTATGGCACTAGTAGAAACTTATTTGATCAAATGTTGTTAACTACATACATAAGTGTCATTACGACTGTAATATTATTGAATCACTATCTGAGAACGAAGATACTGCGCAGAAATTATTGGTCAGGGCTCCTGTAACGGTGTTGGGCTTTATTAACATGGTGTACTATTTGGGCTTAACTTTTGGGTTATATTAAATAGGTTCTCGGTCTATCACGATCTTCGAACTGATTAGAAAGATTTTAATGAACTTTAAAAGTGTTTAAGATACTTTTTTTTTATTTGTAGGTAAGACATGCATCATTGTGTTGTATTTCATTAGTTTCAGTAAAAATATACATATTTCTGTATAAGAGCAATATATCAAAGTGTACCAAAATTAAATCATATACATTAAATATATTTTGATAGAGATTCCCTGTCATTCATTGAAGCCCCATGGGTAGCCTTGAGCTAGCATTTTTAATTCCTGTCACCACATCTATTCTATTCGTATTACATTTGTATATAAAATGAACATTAAAGGACTTAATATTAACCACTATTACGATTTCTAAACTTTGTTCCATCGTTGTTTCTGACCACATAGTTAATAAGAACTTAAATTGATATGTATAAACATAATGGTCGTCAGGGAAACTGCATCGAAGAGCGGTCAGGTGATTAAGCTGCAAACAATAAGTGTGGTTTTGAGTTTGCAACTTGAACTATCGACCATAGCACGGAGCTGTCGTTAGTAATTTAGGAAGTTAGAAGTTGTTTGCTCGACTGAATATCTGATTTACAACCATAATTCTGTGTGGGTCTGGGGATATCTACAATTAAAGAAAGAAAATCAGAGCTAGATGCAAATAGTTCCACTTAAATGGAATTGAAAACCCTTTATATAGATATAACGAAGCAGACAAGGAAATATCTTCGTTTGTAGACCCATGGTTTTTAATATACCCGCTCTTTCCGCCCAAGTCAACACAAGCTATCTAAAGATAGACAGGACACTTTTTTCCCTTTATCTTAAACACAAAAACCTTTTACACCATTCATGTTTTTATTATGTGATTATATCGATGTGTTTTGGGCTTTATTCTATTTTCACAATGTTTTTACTTAGAATGACAAATGATATTGATCTACATAAATATGAGTTCATGTGTTGCAAGAACAAAACATATTTACAAATGTAGAATTTTTTTATTATTACACACGTGTTGCTCAAGGTCGATGAGGAAAAAAAAGATGTATAACTTACATGTCTCTTCCAAGAAAGTCCCTGCACATGGTATATCGTTTCTTGCTTTAAGAACGGTTCTATATTTTGCTGAAACATAATATTTGAAATGTTTTATACTTAGGAATCAACACGAAAATAAATCGATAAGATATACACTATGTCCGGCTAATTATTCATAATAAATCGTAACATTGAAAACAAAAGAAACTAAAAAAATCAGTACAATTCCGATATTCAAAATAAGTACAAATGTAAAAAGAAAATAAAATAAGACTTTTTTACGAATCTTTTGAAAGATCAATATTTTTATTGGTAACGCTCATACCTATTGATACAACTTAATGATTTTGTATTGTTTTCCTTCCATTGCCAACGGACTTTTTGTATTCTGCGTATATGGTAAAGTTTGGTTTAACATTGCATGTTCTTCCCCTTTGACAGATGTTCTAATTTATATCTTTTATAGAGATATATGCAATGTTATCGTGATAAATGTAGGATTTGCCTCTTTTAACGCAGCGAATAGACAAAACTCCAATAATCAGTAATATAAGTATTCCAATACATCCTCTTATAACAAACGGCAAACTAGAAAAGCCTAAAACAAATAACAATACATAAATCACGATACAGAAATTAATGATTTGCGTATATATCCGAAGCGTCATGTTCACTTAATGTTCAAATTGACATGCAGCGTTTGTTTAAATCTCTTGTTCATACTTTACAAGAAAAGTTATTATTAACAACAACAGGATATTAAGAACATATCATGATTTTAAAGTCATGTATAAAGAAATTGACACCTTGTTTCATTTTACATTCCACAACTTTATCAATTACAACAACATCGTGCCCGGCTGATCCACATTCTACTTTTAATCTATAGGACCATTCTTTAGAAATAACAAATCGTTTTCTGTAGTTTATATCTTTCATTATATCTTTGGTGAAAATTTCGTCTGCAACGTCAGTTTCTATATGTTTCTCCTTTAAGATTGTTGTCTTCTTGGTTTAATTAAGTGATCAATGTCCTTGATTTCTGTTGTTGGGATTTTAAACGTAGTTCAGTTGGTTACGAACGTTTGCTTTTTTAAGTTAAAATTAATAACTTGTGTGTCATATTATTCAATTAAAGGATCAACCACTAAATAATAATAATAATAATAATAATAATAATAATAACACGATGTTTTTGAAGCGATACCTGAAAGACAGCATTGCAATTTGGTGTAGATAAAACATTGTGTAAAGTGAAGGTTAGGTCTAAAACATTATCTCACTTTTCAATGTAATATTTAATCACATCTTTGGAAGGTAGTGCTGGAATAATAATCATAAAATAGCACATTGTAATGTTTTCCGTATTTGGCAACGGACGTACTACATGTAAAGCTTATATCTTCACTCAGTCAGGCAAAAATTTCTTGCTCAGTTACTTATAAAAAGTTGTTCTGTTCAGATTACATAAAAATTCAATCAATATAATATGTTTCTTACCAACAATTTCCGAATAGCTGATATTTATATAACTTTCCAAGAAATTCATCCCACAAGTACACCTGTACTGAAAGAATAATTCGCTAGGGTTACATTTCGAACAATCAATGAGATTGATCCATCATCCGAATGAGCGTTTGGCATTTTATACTTTTCTGACATCGATGTTTCATTCACAGCCAGCGTAGATGGTTCAGTGTCAGCTGGACCCCCATCCAGTACTTAGCTTTTTTATGGACACACGTTGTTCCCACACATGTTAGTATAATGTCGTGGCCCAATATTACGGGTTTAGTTGTTAGTTTCAAAGACATTTTCGGTTTATCTGTAATATATACACATTGTTTTAGATTTCAAATTGAAAGTGGGTTAATAATTTAACAATTAAGATTCTTATACTTCCAATGGTTCAATCCAAAGAGTGTCGGGTAGTACCCGAAGTCTTAGCGAGTTTTTAGTGTTTTTGTTATATACGAGAGACAATATGGACGGAATTTATCATTAATAAAAAATGGAATATGTCATTTTGTTATAAAATGGAACAATGACGAAAAAAAATATTATACAGTTTACAATAAATATTTAAATTAAGATGCACAACATTTATAAGCATAATAGAAGACGAAAAACAAAAAAAAAAAACAAAAAAACAAATTACTTCATATTGAATATTTACCTTAATTTAGATGAAATTAGGTTTATAAATTAATGTTATATCTAACTTATTAACTTGAAGTTTTCCTTTTGAACCCGTTTTTGCTGTCAATTATTTTATGTGTATCAAGACTATAAGAGCAATATTAATAATTTTTATAAAGCGTGATGCATCTCATTAAGATCTAAAAGGATAATCAAAGGAACTAAGGTTATAGTGGCAACCAACATACATACACATCAAAGAACATTAAGTAACAAAAATCATACATACAAAGTAACACAAGCAAATAAGCAATGTGTCAAATGCACGTATCATTTATTATCTAAATACTCCAATTCATATAATAAAGAAAGAAAGAAAACAAAACAAAAACAAAACAAAAAACAAAAATAAAAATACAGTAATTCATAAATGATGGTGTGTTTTTTGTTTGTTTTGTTTAAATATCAATTCTTTGATACAGGCTTTGATCGTGCAAACGCTTAAAAACTCAGTAATTTTCATCAAGAATATAAATTCAGGAGGTGGACACGGGGTCAGCAGTTCTTGCAACCTTCACTATCGTTTCCTGTCCCTCTTATCTCCAGATTCCATTTCCTTGTCTGAAAATCATATTAATCATCATGAAGGTGAAGAGTAGTGGGGAGAGGAGTGTGCACGAGAATTATCTCAGCCTACGTACCATAAAATAGAATGGGGAAAAACCTGCGGTTGGTATTAAACTTAAATAAGAGGCCTTTTGCGAATAAAAATGATTTGAATTGAAAACATGAAAAACAATTAATTTGAATCTTAAATAAGATTATTTTGAATTGTCTAATCCTTTTTTGAATTAGTGTTTACAGTTGCTGGCTAACTGAAAGTCTCAATAAAGGTCATAAAGTCAAACGGATTATGTATTGAATTTTTATTTTTTGATAATAACGACAAATAACAGCGTTACCTAACACATTATTGACATACAGAACTTACGATGCTTCAAAAGACGTTCATTTTAGTGTTTGAAATTAATCTTTACGTACTTTATCAAATATTATATTTTTCTTCTTAATAAATTTATGTATATATATGATTGTTGTTTAATCAGTTAAAAATCATATGAGATATTTTCAACAATTGTGCAATACATTTGAATTGCCAGACACTCTGAAAAAAAATGATGGAACCGCAGGCCTCTTCACCAAAAAATCGTTAAAGTGAAAGTGAAATAAGTCGTAAGTTCTGACGTCACAATACTTTGATCTCATTATGATGTCATAACTTGTGACAAATTTTACATTTCAGATTGTTGTTTCGTGAAAAAGCCTGCTGGACCATGAATACCATGCATTATTTGAATTCTGAGTTGTTTTTTCGTACTAATGAAAATTCTTCATAAATTAATTTGCAAAATGCAGCATTCTTTATCCAGCACAAGGTGTCATTTAATTGTGTAGTAAAATGTTCAATCCTTTACATCAAAATTTAATTAATTTAATATCTATTAAACAATAAAGACGAGTCAATAATGAAGTCAATGACCAGCACACTTACCTGTGATTTATTAGCTATAGAAAGGGAATAATTAACGACCATTGGTAATAGTAGAAGCTTCGTATGTTTTACTCATATAAAATTTTAAGAAATATGATACTAAATGGCGGATCCGAAGAAAAAAATCACACTTACAGGCGTTCCTACTTTCAGCCCCGATTAAACATGTATGGGCTTTTAATGGATAATCAATTCACATACAACCAAGGATGACCTATTCAGAAATTCGTGTTAAAAATGACGATCATTGGGTTCTTCAATGGATACAATTACATCGTTAAACCGGATAAATTATGGGCATGCAAGTTGTAGGTAATGATGTAAATTTAAGAGTAATCAAGATAACAGATATTCTAGTAGAATTAGGTGGTATAAGTGTATACATCAATTATAGAAACGTTCGCAGAATTAAGACGTCTTTAACCACTTTAAATTGACGTGTCCATACTAGATAAACTAAACACTTTCTGAAAGAGTGATCAAAGAAACCAAGATTCTAGGGGAAATCAAAAGAATATAATCCAGGGACAAAGCCCAGACATGAATAATAGACACACGCATTAAAGAACTTAAAATAACGTACAAACCTACCCAAGTAAATGAGTAACTCAGTCTTATCATGGCATTGTGCAGGTCCAGCGCTAAGCTTGTCGTAAAAGGCGACTAAAGAGTGCTCGGAAACCTAGGCGCTCTGCCCACACAGCAACTGGGATGTGAGCCTTAGGTGGTGGAATGGGGTACCCCTGGCGTGTTACATGCTGGGAATGTCAGGCTATAATACGGAAAACCACAGTGGTGCACCGTTTTGGAAAATATACCACGTTACTCGCACATTAAAGAACCCTGCTTTGGTATTGGATAGGAATAGGAACATTTGCGCTCCCTTTTATTTTCTGCCAACCAAACTTTGTCGACCCTATTATCCTTGTGTCCCATATTTTTTTTTCATTTCATCATCATTATTTCATATTCATTTTATCATCCCTTTCATGTATATCGCCTGAATATAGCTGAAATATTGCTGCTTGAGCGTTAAACCCCGAAAAGCAATCAATCAATCAATCAATCGTATCATGTTGAATTCGTCGTCCCTGGTAACTGGTCATGTATATTAAAACGCAAGTTTAATCCCACAACGTACATTACTGACATTTACTGAATTGGTAATGTTTGCATTTGTTATTAATGACATTTTAAGGTCATGAAATCAGCTAACGCGACCATTACTCGATCTGTTCGAACATGTCCCGTAGTAAAATATTTCAGAGTTAGCATAAGACTTTTATATAATCGATTAAAATATTTTTGGCCTATAACGAAATAACCCCAATCACGTGGTGCACGCTAAATAACCTTAGTTACAGGTTATTTTCAAGTGCGTGCCACTGGCATTGACGTTTTGTCAAAAAGATCGTGCAAATCCTTATAATTTGATTTTAATATCGAAATTCAAGGAGAGAATCATTAGAAGAGGTTAAAGACGTCACAGTCAGATGAAAAAATGTTGTCTATGACAAAATTGCTTTATCCAAGCAGAAAGCGTGTTACTTCTGAAATTATATAATTCATATATGGAAAAATCAATAAGAAGATTGAACACAACCTGCAACAGGATGTGCATATACCGTGCTTGTCTACAACAGATTATACATTTTTGTAGTCCAGATGAAGAACAGGGTATGAACGCTATTGGCACAGTTAATCGCCACACATTTTTCAACATCCCCTCCTCCCCTTAGGGTTGCAAGCCCATACGTGAGAAATAATTTAATTCAACTATTACACGAAATAAATTAAAAAAAAACAGTGTGTAGAAATAGACCTTACTAATTAGATTAAATATTATAAATTATAATACAGTAAGGCAGGAAAACCCGCTGAATTCATTGATAAGTTAGGAACGGAGCGGTCAGCGACAACCCATACTTATAGATGCTCTGAAACATGAATGACTTAAAATCTTAATGATGGAAATGATGAATTTTGGAAGTGACGACAGCAACAAGGAATTTTATCTTTTTTTAAATTTATAAGGTGAAAACACGTCCTGTAGAAATTCTCGCGTATTTCTGTGGATCGAGGTATTTAGCGATATAAAACATACATAATTTCCATATTCTCTAAAACGTCTTGGGTGATTGGAGACGAAAAAATCCTGAGATAATATAATAGAAACATAATATTTCATATGTACCTGCAGTCATATTGTATTACAATACATAGAAATCTTATGAGATCATTGAAAAACTTGATACAAAAAAAAAATATGAATGATGATGGTATTGTTCACTTTGAATATCATTACCCCGGTTGATCACAACTTTAACAATATAATGCATATTTTGTATATGAACCAGCAAGAAAATACATCTTTCATAAATATACGTTCAGATGTTCCTCAAAATGAAGCTACGTTTAACAAAATAAAACATACAACAAGATTAGGCATTTGAGTTATTTTTTCTTCAGATGGTTTTCATGTTTTTTACTTTTTGGTTTTGGGCTGTACTATTTGTAGAGTATTCGGATTTGAATTAAACTGATTAATATCTTTGTAGTAAACCTAAAGTTAGAATTTCATATCATTGCTTTGATATGTTTTAGGGGCCTTAAATATATGGTGTTTCAGCAGAAGGACAGACATGTTGTTGTTGCTATTATTGTAGAAGATATTGCCACAATTATTCCTAATAATATTGGATACATTTACCGTCTTTTCCCTATTCATTTAGTTTATCTGTACATGTTTCCGTCTCCGTTCAAAGTAGTTACTACATGTTTAGTTGCGATCTTTTTCAAAAATTGCAAACAAAGGAGAAAAGAACAAAATCAATGTTTTAAACAAAGCATGTTGCAAGAAATATTGTTGGGAAAAATATTAGTCATAGGAAAATTGTAACAGTTTGTATGTTGACATTGTTTTGGGTATTATGTATCCGAGATAAAAACTTGATGATGAGTCACCAATGAAAACTAGGTCATTTTTAATTTCATATTACGATGTGGATTATGAAAACAAGTACCCACAGAATGAATATATACGTATTTTCCATTTAGATAATTCCTTTTGACTACTGGGTAGAAATTACAGTTTGGTATTGTTTACGCTTCATTATCACTCATTAGTTGTATTTAGTGCAATAAATTCCTCTTCATGTCCAAAACTTGGTGATTTTCTTTTGGCAAATATACATAAACCCATACCATTGGGAGACAGAGTTATTAAGGAAACAAAGATTCTAGCTGTTATAATGAAATCAAAATAATGTAATCCAAGGACAACAACCAGACACGAAAAACAGACAAACACAACAAGGAACATAAAATTACCACAATAATATATACAAAGGAACAAAGGTAAATGAGCAACTCGGATTCCACCAAAAACCAGGTGCACCGGTAGGTAAACTCTAGAAACATCCACGGAGTTGCTCATAAAGTTACCTTCGGGGTACACTAAAAAGGAAAGGAAAACTATGACACGTTGAACAATCAGTTTTCCTTGTGCAGTTGAATACGACGTAACAATCCACGAGTTCATGATGACAACCATATAAACTTCTGTAGTGATGACTTCAATCTTGTAGCAACATAAACCTGTTCCAGAAGCCTATTGTAAGAAGATTAGTTCGATATAAAAACTCCATGCGCAGGTGTTACATGTAAAGGGAAGTTGCCGCCGATGAAAGGAAAGATGACAATTCTGAATGAAAAGTCAAAGTTTGGGAAGGATATTGTTTTAGTTACCAATCAAACGAGGGCCATTTATTTTAATTGCATGCAACGGTTACAGAGGACAAAAATAACTAGAAAGCACTGAAAAGAGAGGTAACTCTTTATTTTTGTGCAAAATTTGGTTGCTTTGTTAGGGAACTTTAAGTCCATTGCCGCTTAAAAAAACTGTCAGTATGATAGAAACAGAAAATTGTAAGAAAACATTCTTTGGAGTAAATTTTACATTGTACAAATCTTATCATTGGATTTGCTGATTTTTCACACAGGCAAACTTTTAAGTAAGCTTTGAGCCACCAGTCAACTATTTTGTGATTGAATTGGGATTCACCAAGAAGTATGTTATGATGCTCTAATGGAGCAAGACTGTTTTCATATTGTTTTCATCGTAAATGTAAATTCTTTAATCGCACTAGTATTCAACTACCGCACCATCATGAAATTGTGCAGATGTATAATATTGATAGGATCGTTAAGATAGCATTTCTTGGTATAAACTTGGATTCGCTCATAGGATCTTTACATAGAAATATTACAAAACATATATTTCAAAAGCAGTTTTTGCCATGACGTGGGTTGTGTCCATATTGTTTGCCTTATTATGTACCGTGATTCTCAACCTTGAATGAGAAGAATTTGGATAGATTTTACATACGATGTGAATTAACTACGATTGGAATTTACATATAATGATGGTTTATAGGTTCAAAGTAGTCTGGAGCTGGCATGTCTGTCAATTTGTCCTTACTTTGTGTATCTTATATTCAGTTTTGTTTTTTATTTCCGTTGTAACAAAGGACTCAGCCCTATTTGAACTGACTTTTAAGTATGCTTAATTAGTGATAGGTTTTTCATAGTGGTCAAATTTTGAAAAAAAAGGGTTAATCTAAACGAAAACAATTTAGTCTAAGACAGGAAGAATATATCTTTTTGTTCTTCGCTAGATTTCCTTTTAAATTATTACGTCAATATTGTCTTGTTTGTGATGAACACAAACGACTACGAAATTAGTATACGCTGTTTTCTTTTGTGCGCACACACAATATAAATAATACTAAGCATGTTGGAATAATACAACGCAGCGTTGGTTCGTTTCGTGGAGCATTCTCGACATAAAAAAATGCTTTAGTATAACGAAACTTAATAAAATAAATAAAAGTTCCTACAATGATCAAGAAAGTAGAGAAAATACTCCAACTACAAAATTTTGTATATGCACTTAATGTAATAATTAAGGGATATTTTCGTATCTTGGCATAATTTTCATTTAAAAAAAAAACTCAAATTGGGATTTTTTTACAAATATTCAATTTCGAGTAATCTAATTGTTCGCATTAGACTCGAGGAAGAATGTGAGAACAATTGCATTGGGGGATTTTATAAAAGCGTGTACCATTTCCCTGGATTTCTATGTCAGATAATTTGCCTCTTAAAGGTACACTAACAGTTTTTATTGTTTATGTAATATATCAGTTTACTGTCATATTAAAATAGAAATTAATGAATGAAATATGATATGGACGATAACATTTTAAAGTTGAAATAAAGAACGCCATTAGATTAAATTTACAAAATCGGATAAAAGATGTTAAATGTTAACAACTTTAAACGATGCATAATAGTTGAGTTAACATTATATCGTAAATAAGGTGTTGACATGCCTTAAACTATATGAATTATATATGATAAAATATATGTCAGTCGTGTTCAAAGTCCAACATTTAGATACATTGTACAATATACTCATAGAAAAAGAAAAGATTACTGTATTGGTCTTTATTTGTTATTCAGCACGTCGCTTGTAAAGCACAACCTCTTCCCCCAACATTTGACATAGATGTATATGCTTTGTAAACAACACATATAGTGTATTGACGGGTATTATAAATATTTTATTGTGTTAATTCATCTGATAGATAACATAATTCAGACACACCACGAGAAATATTGGGAGACGACGAAGTTTGATTTATTTTTCAGCTAATCTCAAAACCCATAAGTAATGCCTACATGTCGTCCTGAACACCTAATCTTCCTTGAAATCGAAACTTAATTTGCTTCTTAAATTATTTTTTGAGTACTTATTTTATCTTATTCTTAAGCGCTCCAAAGGTTTGTAAGTCTCTCAAACATTCATGTCGTGTATTTATTCTTGCTTGACATCCAAGTAGAATTTATCGTCTGTCCAGTACTACTTTTTCGTCTGACTCAGGTCAAAGTTCATCATAAGTAGTATGTCATATACTGACGCGTCATTAGTAATGTAATATTTCAGCTAGTCAAAATTCAAGTGCATGGTCTAAACGTAAAGAAAAAATGTTACAAAATTTTCGTGCGCGGACTGAACGTAAACATTAATTAGTGCCATTTTGTTTTAACAGGCCCGGTTTCATTTATGTCCTACTAATGCTAATCTTATATATAGAGATCACTGTTTATAGCATTATATTTCAGTAACAAACAACAACAAAACAAAAACAAAAACAAAAACAAACAAACAAAACAAACAATAAACAAATATATAAAACTATGTTACTAAGCTCAATGTACCGAAAAGAATATGAAAAGTAAGTCTTATATTCAACCGCAACGTGTTGTTTGTTTTGTTGAAGCATTTTGTCTAATTGAATAATTAGGTAGATATCCAACATTAAACAAAAAACTGTATAATTGGCTTGTTCATGATCATGATTGCATTCACAACACGATTGGTATATCTACCGTTAATCATAATATGTGAAAACTAGGTGGTTGTGGTTTACCTTGTTTGTTCTTACCTTTTACTGATTTTGTGTAAACCACATGTATTGAAAAAAGATTAAGGATAAATTAAATTTTAAAACCATTAAATACCGATTTTGGTTTTTATCTTCCCACAGAAAGTCACCTTAAAAGGTATTCAAAGAAATCATAAGAGTCGTTTCATTCGTATTAAGGTTATAATTTTTATTGGAAATGTACGTATATCAACTGAAAAAAAAAAAAAAAAACTACTAAGATGACCCCATAACGGTTTATGCTTTACACGTATGATCTTGCTTCACTTTGAAAGAATATATATACATAAACCGGGTTTTCTATATTTTATGACATAATACATAACCTATATTGCGTTTATAAATAACATGAATTAGGTGTCGATATTATAAACCTAAGATTGGAAATCACCTATCATTTACCATGTTAAATTGAATTAACTTGATATGTTATCAGCCCTTTTAAATAACCGGTTTTTGTCTGTATAACGATTATAAATATTATGATATCTTTTTTTGCCATTGTACTGATTGTATAATCTACAGTGTTAAGTAATCAATTCAAATATATATTCTTATTCTAATTAATTTCTATTAATCAAGATTTTTTTGTAAACGACCAGACTTTACATCAATATGTCGTTTTAACTCTTTCTTGCATCATACACTATATAAATGTAAGAGTTATCAAGGGAACCAAGGTTATAGCGATAATCAAAAGAATGTAATCCAAGGACAAAGACCAGACACGGAAAACCGACATACACAACAAAGAACATAAAGTTACTAAAATCATACATACTAAGTAACAAAAGTAAATGAGCAACTCGACTCCACTAAAGACTGGGAGCATGGACCAGGTGCACCGGTAGGGTAAGCGTCCTTTGCTTTTCTAGAAACACCCGCCGAGTTGCTCATAAAAAAGTCATGTCCTGGGTAGACAAACGAGGAAAGGAAAACTATGACCAGTTGAATAGATTAGTTTTCATGGTGCTGATGGATACACAATAACGATCCACGAGTTCATGATGACGACCATAAAACTTCTGTAGTGATGACTTCAATCTTGTAGCAACATAACCCTGCTCCAGAAGCCTATTTGTTAGACTTCTAGCGCGATAAAAAAGTCTGCATAATTTCGGCAAGCTCTTGCATAACGTATGAGTTGTGATATGAACACTCCATACGCAGGAGCCGAAGGGATGTTGCCACGGATGAAAGGAAATTTGACAATTCTGAATGAAAAGTCATCATGTTTGTCGTAAAGTTTAGTCAATAGTTTTCCTTTACCATTGATTTCTAAGTGTAGGTCAAGATATGAGGCTGACTTCACAGTGTCTGTAGTATCCTTTATCTCAAGTTCTTTTGGCTAGATACGATGTATCAAATTCCCGAAATTCGGATTGTTTAAAGATAATACGTCATCAATATAGCGGAAACTGAGATTGAAGGATCTAGCCAAACGGTATTCTTTCTTTCTAATCAGATCAGCTATAAAGTCAGCCTCATAAGAGTGAAGGAATAGGTCAGCAAGTAAAGAAGCACAATTTGTTCCCATTGGAATGCCGACCGTTTGTTGAAAAACACGTCCACCACACTGGAAAAATATATTGTAGATTAAAAATTCCAGCATTTTGTAAACATCTTCCTCTGTATATTTGGAAGATGATTTGGATTTATTTCTTACAAAGTATGAGGAATCTCTACCAAGAACTATATATTTGTATCTAGGTGTATCATCTTTTTTGGAAAAACAACGATGTATAATGCTTTTAAGTCGGGATTGTAACTGAGTATGGGGAAAAGAAGTATACAGTGTTGAAAAATCAAAGGTTTTAATGCTATTATATTCAGATAATAGTCTTGGGCTAATTGTCTCCAAAAGATCTTTCGAATTTTTCAGGATCTACATTGAATTAATACCACTACGGGAGTAACAAGTGTTGTGGTAGGACTGTAGACCCTCTTTGACCGTTGTGACTATAGAAGTTAAAAGTTTTAAAAGAGATTTGGTGGTACATTTTGCAGATCCAGCTATGAAATGTTGTTTGTATGGATTTTTGTGAAGTTTAGGAATCTAGTACATAGACGGTAAATCACAATCATCGTACTTTGTAGAGAGACCAAAAGAGGATAGCACAGATTTGTGGTTCTCCACAATTTCTTCTTTGGAGAGAGTGGTAGCAGTGTAGGTACTATCACTGCTATTATTTTCTACGTCTACCTCTGATAATAGACATTGGATATAAAACGATGTTGTTTTGGGCTTTGTCTGTTGGTACGACAACATATTTGTCATGTATAGTTTACAATGTTTTTGCTACATCGGGGTCTTTGAAAACTGGTGTAGCCTTGGCACTCATTGACCTACTTAAAACTTTCATTCGTTTCAAAATTAAAGACCTCCCGGCCTTTAACCAATCTGGCAGAGAATCAATGTCTTCTTTTTCTCGTTTTATCCATTTTCTTGCATAGTCCTCGACAGCATCCATAAGAACTTTAAAGTTATAATTCCAATTTATGGAGCGTGGTTCACGGTACTTGGGATCTTTAGAAAGGATATTACGCAGAGATTCGTTTTCGATAATGGCTAAATCTCCCGTAACGACGTGACCAGAAGGACCATATTTGAATGGAGAGGTTTTGCAAGAACAGTCAGGTGGTTTAGCCTTGAAGTCCTCAATCTCGAGGTTCTGCAATAGCCTTTTATAACTGAAAATTTTGGATGCGATAGGTGAAGTGTAGGAATATGAAATAATTGGTATGGATTTGTCTTTGAAATATGGGGGATTTGTGTTGGTAACGTTTTTGTGATGGAGGATGTTAGCCAAATTAATTGTATCTATACCTTTGTTGACAAACGGTAGTGGAAGATATGATCGTTTTTCTTCATCTTCACTTTTAACACAAACTGGTTTAAAGAGTCTGTGGAAACCAATATCCAAAATGATGGCAACAAGTCTGTATAATGATGACGTGGGGTCAGAAACAGGACTGTCAAGACTTAATTTGTAAAGGGCGTGTAGTAGAGTGAGAGGTATAGAATAAAGTTTGGTTCTAATGTGATGAAAGGTTTCCTATACTTTTGATGTTGTCATAGCATCCGTAAGGTATTGCAGTACCTAGTCTGCGTATCCAGTAAGACTCAGATTAATGTCCGTTTCCAAAAAGGGTCCATCTTTTTGTGACGTCAATTAGAATCTTGGAAGTTGCAAAACATATTGAATACTATTTTGACGCGATTACTTTCAGAAACGGTTCAATCATGTCGGTTAAATACAAAAATATGTCCGGTTTAACATTAAACCGGTAAGCCACATGTTTTGAAATAAAGTTGAAGATAAATTAAAATGTGAAACCATAGTATGTTTGAGTTCAATTTTACTAAAAATACCGCTCCAAAGGTGTACAAAGATATCAATGGGCTAGTTTCTTACAAATAAAGATGATATTTTGTTATTGGAAAAGTGCGTACTAAATAGAAAAAAAATGTATGTATTTAGTTATTTTTGCGAATATTTATCCCTTAATTATAGTTTATTTTGAAATAATAAGCCTACATTGTGTTGACACATGCAAAATTTAAATGCACATCAAGTGCATGGCAACCATACGTTAGACATATGTCGACTGTCAAACATCAGACTTGCATTTCGAACCAACTAATGTGAGATATACTTAAAAAAAGCATAACGTTAACGTACGTCCGATATACGGTAGACAATATGTATTGCGTCGCATTCCTCCATTGTATAGCAACTGACATGCGTTTAACGTATGTTTAACATAACGCTAACATTTTATATTTAATATCTGCAAATTATACCAATTATTAGCGTTAGAAGGACATCAAACATACATATACCATTTTACCATTTCTGCTCTCACCCCTTTTGGATGTGCCTATAATTCTATATATAGATAATGTCATATCCAGTATAATGATTCATTATACATTCAATATGGCAGTGAGTGAAATGTGGACATGTGGATGTAGAAAGAAATGTTCTTGGATTTACCCTAATAATTTTAGTTCTGTTCGATTCTTGATGTCGCGATATACACATGTTTTTGTTACTTTTACATTAAATTAATATTTTAAGCTAGAAATCAGATGCACCATCGTAGACATATTGACTGTTTAATTTTTAATTCGGTGATATTATTACTATACATGTATTGTAAAGACAAGAGACAAGATTTTATTGATAGCCTCAGACACAGTAGGTGTCCAGGAGGATAACAAAAAACAAATGCAAACATGTACATACATCTAAATAAGACAAATACACACACACACACGATACACAGAAAAGTCAATATCATAAAATATGTGAATACATACAGATTCACAATTACATTTTAACACATTCACTTTCATATCATATTAACAATTTTTCGTAAAAAAGCACTCAGTCTTTTGCATAATTGAACATTACAGATAGACAATAACCCACCCAAGTTACTCATATTTGGTTGCTTTAGGTAGTAATATGGAATGTAACGTGATCTAAAATACTTCATCGTTGGATTATTACACTGGACGAATATGTGAAATTCACCTCCCACTTCTTATTTACAAAGATTACATATTCTTTGACCCCGTGAGACCCCAGACCACCTCCCTGTTTCTATTGATAGTTTTAAGTTGGAACATCTTATTTTTGTCAAGTGAATACGGTCTGCTGCATGGGTACAATCTGAGAAGATATGGTTCAATTCTGAATTCATGTTTAAAGGTGGAATAAAATTCACCTCGTGATGTGTTGTCCATTTGTGAAAACCAAGATTGATAGAAGTGATCACATAATGTCTGTTTAACTGCGACCTTAATCAAATTAATATGTTCATATCACAATATTCGAGTATTGTTTAGCATTATGAAAATAAAAAAGATATTGTTGCTGCAAGGACATATTAATTAAATCGTACATTTATATCGTTTTCATTTTTCTTGGGGAAAATGCGTGCATGGATTTTCAATGGAATTGTTTTGTCTTTTAACAAAGATGAAAGTAAATATACACACCGAAACAAATGATTGCAAAGATCTTTTGGAAACTGGACAAATTATGATAACTGATGCCACAAGTACAAAACAAGAAAAGTATATATATATATATGTTAATCTAGCAAACCGAATAAATAACTCTCTGTTTCAGTGTTTTCATTGGCGGATCCATGTAGAGGGGTGCAGGGTATCGACACCCCTCCAAATAATAAGAAATTATGTCATTTTCATTATATTTTGTAAAATTGACAAATTGACAAAAAATGGCATATAATGTCCTAGCATCCCATTTTTTTCTGATGATCCTCCGTTGGCACCTCTCCTTTTGAAAGTGTCTGGATCCACCTCTGCAATTTTAGGTGCTTTTATGCTCGATTCTGTTTTGCATTTCTTGGCCAAACAGTTGATGGTAAATATAAATTAGTGTCTCAGTGCTATATTTATAAAAAAATATCGTAACTTGTTTGTGTACATGTAGAGCGAAAAGATAGAATTGTACACTCTATAAAAATATTGTTTTTTTTTTCTAGCGAAGGATGTTGAAATGTTGAAGGGAATCTGTTCAACATGACATACAGTCATGTATTGAAATAGCCACTTTAGTGATAAGTTAATGAGCATGCTCAAAATACACTTCGGCGAGGTAGGGCATGGGTAGAACAAAATAATTTTCCTCGCGGAAGTTCATATTGAGCATGTTCCACGAATACTCACCGACTATCCCACAATTACCACAAAGGGGTCTATTGTGCCAGTGCATATGGAAGAGCGAACTACGTGTATCATTGAAGAAATAGGTTCTTACGCTCGTCATCTATTGAAGAGCTTGGATTTCTTCCACGACTGACTATACTGCAGATAATTATACAGTGCCCTCAGCAAAAATCACGTTGTTCAAAGATGACCTAATTTCCTTGAAAAACTGCAGGAAACAGGACCATTAAATAGATATATAAAACTAGTTTTCCTATCCTCCCAATTCGAAACGCCCATTGCCCATACACCATCCCCACACCCCATCTCCCATTACAGTAATTGTATTGGGAAAGCATCCCAGCTTTTTCAACACAATTACTGTAAATATGCAAAAAACAAAAAAAAAAACAAAAAACAAAAAACAAAAAAAAAAAAACAAAAAAAAACAACAAACAAACAAACAAACAAACAAACAAAAACAAAAACAAAAAATGGGCACATGGACCAGGTGTACCGGTATGGTAAGCGTCCTCTGTTTTTTTCTAGAAACACTCGACGAGTTGCGCATAAAAGAGTCATGTCCGGGGTAGACGAAAGAGAAAAGAAAAACTATGACACGTTGGACAAATCAGTTTTCATGGCGCAGATTGATATACCGTAGCGATCCACGAGCTCAGGATGACGACCAGAAAAAAACATTTTTAGTGATGATTTCAATTTTACAGAAATATTACCCTGTTTCAGAAGCCTAATTGTAAGAAGTCTAGCGCGATACAAAAAAGTCTTCGTAGTTACGGACAGCCCTGACATAACATGAGTTGCGATATGAAAACTCCATAAGCAGGTGCTAAAGGTATATTGCCACAGATGAAAGGAAAGTTGACAACACTGAATGAAAGTCATCGACTTCGTCGCATAATTTAGTCTATAGTTATCCTTTACCATCGATCTCTAAGTGTAGGTGAAGATATAAGGCTCACTTCAAAGCAGTGTAAATAATCTCGTTTATCTCCAATTCTTTGGGGTAGATGCTGAAATATTATCATTTGTACATGGATTGGGGCTCGTTAAAATGTAGGGGGGCGGGTTCAGGTTTTTTTTTAAATTTTTGATGGATAGGGGGTCAGCTATTTTCTCATACTTTTGAAGAAGTAGGGGTATCAATTTTTAGCTCTATTCCTTATGTTGTATGTAAATTTCCATGGGAGGGGGAATTAAAATAATAATAATCGTCATAAATATGAGGGAGTTAAAAAAATTCAGAAAAGCTGTTTGCAAATGATCAGTCACTCCATTAAGGTAATTAAAGGATAAATCCATTTACAAGGAAAACTAATCAAATTAAATGAACAAGGTGAATTGTCTAAAAATTATAAACATGAACAATAAACTAAGACAAACTAACCAAGGAAATAATCTAAAATTAATAAACAAGGGAAAATGAACGTGAAATAAATACATACATGTAAGAGGAAAATAGACAATAAATGTTGGCCAATTATCATATCCCCTTGCTCCAATCTTTCATATTTGCAATTGGACACAGAATACATTGCTTTCAATTTCTAGTCTTTCCAGTAAAAACAAACAAACAAACAAACAAACAAACAAGAAAATTCAATAAGGAAAATACACACTCGGACGTAAATGGACGAATTCAAAAAACAGTATGGAACTCTGAGATTGCTACTGTTCATGACGTTCCTGATTGCGACGACACAACGTTTTTTACGAGGACAAAAGTAGAATTTCTGAAATGATCATTTGATTTCAGTTTTTTTATACACATGCATCATTTCCTGACTTATATAATCATATCTATATCTAAAATTGAATTCCTATTGCTTTTTTTTCTAACATTGTAAATATACCGAGAAACTGATTGACATAACAAATTGAGTAGTTAATTTATGATGGTAAATAAACACAAAAAGTGGGAACAAATTTTCCTTTAGTAATAGAAAGAACTAGCCTGATATTAAGTCCGTTTTTACTACCATACTAGATGAAAAACTGCAATGTTTAGGTGGAACAAAAACCATCATGAAGTTGAACGCTAGATATACCCCCACTCAAACAGGAGGTTAATTTATATCCAACAGCATTATTGCGTAAGGTTTTCCTTATTGGCTCGTTATTGGTCCAAGGCTAGCCATATTTGATTGCGGGGTAGCCGAGGTCCAATATTTCTAGCCGATGACAAATAACTCAGCCAATATGGAAAACCTTACGCAATTATACCTTTATTGACTAGTCTAATACGCTAAGCCTATATGGATTTTAACCAGTCCAATTTGACGGCTTAATCCGCATCGGACGGTTATATCCCGTTTTGGCGCACTTTTGTATTTCGTATTTTGTATGGTATTGGCAGTTTGTATCACATTTAGGCCAATTAGTCAATAATACGTCCTACTTAAAGAGTGGCGGCATAGTAAAAAATAAAAAAAAAAAAAAACAAACTGGATTCTTCCCTAACAAAAAAAAAAAAAAAAAAAACACCGGAATAAGTGTTTTACTCTATTTTTCAGTTTCATTTAAAGAAGATACAGTATTGAATGGGATTACATTAGTTTTGTAGTCATTGAAACAAAATCTAACTGAAATATTTGTTTCCATGATATATTTTAATCGATGTTGTATCTAAATATGTGTTCATAACTGGTGTCCTTTTTATAAAGAATTCAGAAGTAAAATGGACAGATCTTGACACAAAAAATGAAACGGACCGGCGAAACATTCGTTCTTGAAACACCGTTATCTATCTTTGACATCCACATC
Organism: Perna viridis; assembly: GCA_037379345.1. Classification (NCBI taxonomy): domain Eukaryota; kingdom Metazoa; phylum Mollusca; class Bivalvia; order Mytilida; family Mytilidae; genus Perna; species Perna viridis. The sequence continues at coordinate 1,320,157 of CM074519.1, forward strand.
AGCGTCAGACATACGTTGTATTGTTTTGTTTTGTTTTGTTTTTGTGTTTGTTTTTTGTTTTTTTGTTTTTTGTCTAAGACGATATGTAAGCCATGTCAAAATAAGTAACAATAAGAATGACAACGTTAACAAATAACAAACATCATGTGCGTCTGTACTTCAATCACACATTCACATTTATTTTGTCGATGCTGTAGAATCCTATAAAAGTCATTCATTTAATGAATCTGTGTCAAAGTGTGCGTTTAAAACAACTATTTACCGAAGTAATCATTTTTCAGTTGCAAACAACAATCTCATTAATTAAGCTAAAACATTTCTAAGGATATCGCCATCCCTAATAAGTATCCCTTTCTATTAAACAGCTTATAATAATCCCGTCTCGTTTTGTAGTTTACTTAGTATTGGTAACAATTCATAATGCTATTCATAAAAAAGGACTATGTTTCTCTGTCTCATTACATGACAAACATTTTTATTTGTAAATATCACTATAGCTACTTTGTTATGTAATTACTAAACATAAAAATCATCGTATGCGCAACACAGGAACATTATTGACGACACCATATATTGTTTTACGACTTGAGCTTGTATTTTAGCATTCCTAAACGTCATTCGAAGTTTTCACACAGGTATAAAAGTTTCCCTGGGAAAAGAAACAATAAGAAGAACACAGCCAGAATCATGTCTTCCGTTTAGCAAATAAAACAAATGACAATATAAACATCCTGGTTTATTCACAAACGGTAATATTTAAAACACTAATGAGATAACCACGAGGGAATTCAGGTGTACATGTCAGACATAGTATAACACGTTGAAATTTAAATTTCAGATCATAACATTAAAGTATTATTAAGATAAAATTATCAGGTCAGTTCAAACCGTTTTTTCCTTTTAATAATTTCAATGTTTATGAATCATCACATTTTGAACGCAGTATTACAGACTTTAATTGAATGCTTTTAATAATCGTCGACAGAGCAATAATTCGAACTGAATTTAGATTTTCTTTATAAAATAATATATGATTTGAAGCTCTGAATTATTCAAATATATACATATGTATACAATACTGCATTTAAAAAGGAAAGTATATTTTTGACACAATGTTATAATTCAAATTTGATATATGAAACATACAATTATATTGACCGCCAATTAATGATATCACTTTTCACTCGAAACAATATTACAGATAATGTAATTCATAACCAAACAAACAATTGCAACTTAAGAATTTAAACAATAATTGATAATGCAAAACACTTCAATGGTTTAATTTCGATTAGGGTGGAGGCCGATTATTATAACACATAAAACAGATAACTACATTGTTCTTTTATATACACATTTCAAGGTTGAAAATACTTATTTAAATGGTCATAAGATCATCATACATTTATAATTTGATCATCTTATTCTTTTCACGTGAATATAACTATACGCTCATATAATTTATAGGATAACACATATAATACCACTCCTACTAGCTGACCGCCACACTTTCCATTATAATAGTTGTCATGTCATACTACAGTTACAAATCACCAATGAATGAAATTACGATTATATCTATGACTATTATACTACTGATATTAGCAACTTCAACACAACCATACTGTGGTAAGTACCTATTGTCAAATAGTAACTTTTATTTCTTGTCATATTAATGTTTGGTATGGCTATATGTATTCTGACTTCACATAAAATGTGAATTTATTGAAAACGCGAAACTTATATTACATGCATATACATTTAAATACGTATCGAAAACTGAAAGTATTCAGCAACCAGGAAACCTTAACTGAAAATGGGAGATCAGAGCATTTCCTTAAAATAAAATCTTAATTTAAGTAAATTGTGCCTTGTTTGGTAGCAAGAAACATGCTAATTGGAACAATTCATCTAAAAAATGGACACCTTGTACTAATTTGAAATATCTTTGGTGTTTCAGTAAAATTGTTATAAACTGTCATATATGAAATCATAATATTTACATATAAATTACAGATAAGCGTACTATATCATGGAAACTTGACACGAGACCCGTTCTTTTGGGTCAGAATATTGTATTGAACTGTGTGGCAACGAAGTGTTTCCGTAATGACACAACACACTGGATGGGAGGGCCGGCGGCTAATGATACGTATATAATGGCAATAAATGGAAAACCAAAGTCCAGAAAGTATATAATGCTATATGGGACAGACAATGGAACATTTTCTCTAGTAATCCGAAATGTAACCCTTGCCGATTTATCGTATAACTACACGTGTACTTGTGGGATGAACTGCTTTGAAAGTAATATGAATATCAGCCGTTCAGAAATTGTTGGTAAGAAAAAAAAATAATGACCTTGCTACTGTCTTCATTACCCAAAGTAGGAAAATGCGTTATTATTACCATTTTACACATGAGAGCAATAAAGGATATCATAACAACTTAAACCTGAAGCTTCCATTTATTTACTGAGCACAAATATCATAACTAAGACACAAAAGAGCATTTTAATATTTTATTCTCAATGCTGCTGCAGCTGATAACCGATTATGAAGTAATGTTGTTTTTTTTTATTTTGCAGCATTACCTTCCAGTAATATGGTAAAGGATAATATTGATGTTCGAAATAATGTTTTACATGTCAAATTCACGCTACTTAATGTTACGTCAAAACCTTACTGTATTACTGTCTTTCAGGTAATGTTCTAGTAACATTTAGTTATTTCATTTACTGCGGGTTGAACATTGATTATAGTTTTTAAGTTTCAAATAAACGTTCCATACAAAAAAGTTTTACGCGTGTTTTATCAGCGTTTGACTTTAACTCTTTAATCCAAGGAAATAACATATCTGTCAATCTTTTCAATGACAGAACGCCGTCACACTCTTCTCTCACATATATACTTTCAAGCTATATCATCAAATTTAACTTACGAAAATAAATAAATGCTCATTAAGTAACAAAACTCGTAGTGTGATATTTATTGCATTTGTGTATCATTTTTCTCAGGAGTAAATCAAGGAGAATACGATAAGTGTACTATTCACATCACCAGTATACTATTTTGAGAAGTTTACAAATTAATCTTTATTAAATATGATAATATTGAAACTAAGAACGATACATTTTGTTTTAATAATTTCTTTTATAAGTATGTTATTCTATATTAACTACAGGATCAAAACATAGAAATAGAAAGTGCAGAGGAGAGTTCCATTGATAATGTAATAAAAGATATAAACTACATAAAACGCATTGCCATTTCAAAAGAAGGGTCCCATAGATTGAGAATAGAATGTAGATCAGCAGGGCACAATGTTGTTGTCATTGATAAAGTAATCAAATATCAAATACAAAAAGGTATCGAAACTTTACTTAAATATGAACAAGATAATACGGAGATAATGAGTTAACTAATAAACATACAAGATAAAAAGTGTAAATTAAGCTTTACTTATCTGCTTTTAGCACAAGGTAGATGTAACCAATAAGTTGACAAAGTTAGATGCCTTATCGCTAGATATGTCACCACCTTAACGTGGATATCGTACCCTGTACTAATGGACTTCGAGTGCCTTTTTTGGCGGGAAGATTTATCCAATATGGTTACGTCCAAGAAAGAAAAACGACAATTTCCAAATTTCAACACAAATTCAAAGGAACACATGACCCAATTTAAAAATACAAATCCTAATGCCACATTTGTAATAAACCGTTTATGTTCATTTTTAGGCTTTGGCAGTGTACCTCTTATCATTGGAGCATGTATAGGAATTCTGATTGGTTCAGCTGCTTTAATTTATTGTGTTAAAAGAGGTAAGTAGTAATTACAGAAATGGGCCAATTTTCAGATAAAAAAGATGTGCTAAGTGTACATACAATTTTCAGATAATTCATGAACGTGCAATAAAAAGGATAACACAAAAAAAAAACCGGATAAACAGACATAATCAAAACACAACAAAACAAAATAGAGAGGACAAAGACAAACAAACAAAACGAACAAACAAAAACTCTCCACGACATTTCTTTCTTACGTTGTTGGAATTACAAAAACAGTAATTTCCTTTACTATTATATTCTCCGCTGACAAACTCCCTTGAACGGCACTAAGGCTTATAAAGGATGACATGATTTCATTTGTTTCGGGAAAAAATGTTTTTCTAGATCATTAGAGCTTATACAATGAGATGCAATTTCACGAATCCTTGTCAAATTATCTCATTTTAGCTAAGTCAAGTACCAATAACGAAGCAAATAATAATGACATAACAATTGAAGAGGGACACTTGGTGACGGGAGAAATGAGTAAGTATAACTTTTATTGAGATACCAATTTCGTCCTTTGGCTTTGATTGCTTATTTGTAAGAGTTGGTAATTGTTTATAATAGATTTATTCATTTGCAATAATATATGAATATTTATATATGAATATATGTCTTATAATCGTATTATAACAATGTCGTTATAAAATAAAATCAAAATAGCAAAACTTGCAAAAAGATTTATTTGCTCGTCTTTATTAAGTTTTGACTTAAGAAGTATGCCATGTATTTTGCTGATATGCTTTCCGCGCATTGATCTTTTTTAATATTGTCGGATAAATGGAATGAATGGACTTATAATTACCGAACGCCTTTATGTGAAATTATTTCGATAACTTGTTTACTTTAGATATTACAAAACCGGCGTCTCTTCATGTTTATACTCAAGAGGTACAAAAGATGAAGCCACTACTGTCTTCTTATGAACATAGGTTGTACCTAGCTGATATATCTGAACTTTCAAACGACAGAAAAAAAGAGAAGCAAACATCAAAGACAACAGAAAGTATAACATAATCTGAAAGAAAATGTTACACAAAGTCAAGCTATTGTGTTGACAAAATGTGTATCATACTTGTATGCGATAACATTTATGCTATTATCAATTATGTATACGTTAAGTGTGTGATTAATACAGATGTATGTAACCATCATATTTGTATGCGTTCTATACAAATTATGAAACCGTCGGTTTCAAAATTTTATGAAATTATCCTATGCCTATGCAATACATACTGATTTATTCTACCATCATATTTGTATTCTGTCTATACAAATTGATGCAACCACCATACGTGTATACAACATCTGCACATGTACCATTTCCTTCTGTTCCATGTTACCATGAAAGACATTGTTACTTTTGTATTTAGTGTCGAGTGTGCAATGTCTAATTCTTTATACGACTCATTTTATGCCAGAATACTCCGAATAGATGAATACATAACTTCCAATATTAATACATATTTGTCATGTCATGAATGTTGTCGTAGAACTAATATCTTCATTGCGTATTCGTGAATAAATATGTCTGCCTGAGATAAAATTAATAGAGTTAAAACATAACTTACGTATAAACAGGCATAACATGTTTAATTTTGTCAAACTGCATTGTGTTTATAAATAACTATGCAATTTCTTTCGAGCAAAAATTATCGTTTACATACGACTGTTTGTGGACCTATCAATCTTTAATGTGCGATGATCCAAATGATTCTAATAAAACATGGCAGTTCTTTTTTCTGTTTTATAAAACTATTGTTGTTAACTTTGTATTGAATTCGCTGATATTTAGATTACAGTATTATGAAAATGGCATTTTTACCTGATCATTATTCTTTTGTATTTGTCTATTTTAGTTTCAAATAAAACAAGTTATTAATTGTGGGATTATTTGTGTCCCATGAGTTGGCAAAGAGTAATTAAGGAAACCAAGGTTATAGCGGTAATCAAAAGAATGTAATCCAAAGACCAGCATGGAAAACAGACATACACAACAAAGAACATAAAGTAACTAAAATTATACATACAAAGTAACAAAAGTAAATGAGCAACTCGGACTCCACTAAAAACTGGGAGCATGGACCAGGTGCACCGGTAGGATAAGCGTCCTCTGCTTTTCTAGGAACACCCGCCGAGTTGCTCATTAAAAGTCAAGTCCGGGGTAGACAAACGAGGAAAGAAAACCTATGACCCGTTGAATAAATCAGTTTTCATGGTGCTGATGGATACACCATAACGATGACAACCATAAAACTTCTGTTGTAATGACTTCAACTTGTAGCAACATAACCCTGTTCCAGAAGCCTATTTGTCAGGGTTCTAGCGCGATACAAAAAGTCTGCGTAGTCCCGGCAAGCTCTGGCATAACGTATAAGTTGTGATATGCAAACTCCATTCGCAGGAGCCGAAGGAATGTTGCCACAAATGAAAGGAAAGTTGACAATTCTGAATGAAAAGTCATCACGTTTGTCGTAAAGTTTGGTCAATAGTTTTCCTTTACCATCGATTTTTAAGTGTAGGTCAAGATATGAGGCTGACTTCACAGTGTCTGTAGTATCTTTTATCTCAATTCTTTTGGGTAGATGCGATGTGTCAATTTCCCGAAATTAGGATTGTTTAAAGATAACACGTCATCTATATAGCGGAGACTCAGATTGAAGGATCTAGGCAAACAATATGCTTTCTTTCTGATCAGATCAGCTATAAAGTCAGCCTCGTAAGAGTGAAGGAATAGGTCAGCAAGTAAAGAAGCACAATTTGTTCCCATTGGAATGCCGACCGTTTGTTGAAAAACACGTCCATCACACTGGACAAATATATTGTCGATTAAAAATTCCAGCATTTTGTAAACATGTGCCTCTGTATATTTGGAAGATGATTTGGAATTATTTCTTACAAAGTATGAGGAATCTCTAGCAAGAATGTTACTATTTGTCTTCTGCATACACGTTAGAGCATATTGAAACTAAATTTATAACCAATAAGAGTATTGAAGATGAAATTAACAGATTTGAAAAAAATCCCCTTGATCATTTTAGTACGCATTCTGCCTATACAAATGGCTAACTACTTTATTGAACTACAGTGCGTCAACAACAATATGACTTCCTTGTCTTCCTGAAGGAGAAGTGGGAAATGTCATGTCCACAGTAATGACGCTAAACAGATTGTGTAACAGGATTTTGAAAGCACTTGAGAACACATACTTTATAAGATATATTGATCATTGGTATTGACCAAGGCTATTTACATCGCCTGGAAATCACCTTTCTTTACCGGTGCTTCTGGTCATTGCTCCCAGATTTTAGTGGAGTCCGAGTTGCTCCTTTGAGTTACTTTGTATGTATGATTTTAATAAGTTTATGTTCTTTGTTGTGTATGTCTGTTTTCCGTGTCGGGTCTTTGTTCCTGGATAACTTTTTTTTTGATTACTGCTATAACTTTAGTTCCCTTGATTACTCTTTAAAATACGATATTTGACGTTTTTCCTATTTGAGTATATTTGCAAAATCAAAACTGATACTTTACTTCATATAATCTTAACTGTGTTCACGGGATTAAAATATTGTGTACATTCAAAATTCACATGTTTGTTTGCTTGTTATTCTAATATTAGAATTTGAAATCACTTAAGATCTATGGATAGTGATAACCTACATTGATGACTATGTTATTATTACGTACATAAAATTAAGTACCTAAATATCGGTCCGAACATAACTAAATCTCAGATATTCCATTGCATTGAAATCTATACAAAATAGTGTAAGAAGGTTCCAAACTTGCTTTCTACGTCTATAAATATATCTTTTCTGTAGCAAGATATAATCCCAGTTATAGCGGTTATCAAAAGAATGTAATCAAGGGACAAAGACCAGACATGGAAACCAGACATACACAACAAAGAGCATAAAGTAACTAAAATCACACATACAAAACACAGTAACAAAAGCAAAAGAGGAACTCGGACTCCACGAAAAACCGGGAGCATGGACTAAGTGCACCGGTAGGGTAAGCTAGAAATAAATGCTACAATTGTTTTGATAATTAGAAAAATGAAATGGTTTTACTTTATTGTCAACACTGATGAGACAAACCATTTATGAAAGTTGACGTAACAACATGTGTCTAGTGAGATAGTTTTATTGTTGGATAACATTGACATAATATAAACACAAGAAAAACCTGTTGACGTGATGCTACTTATATCTCATCGGGTATAAACCAACGTGCCTGAAATATTAATACGCTAGTGTTGTTGACCTATTTAGTAAAATAATTAGTTATGTAGTAATTTTCGTGATAAAAAGTCCTCCAGTATTACAATAGACGTGCATACAGTCTCATTGATTTCTTCGAAACAGTTTTCCTGAGTGATGATGAAGTTCCCCAGTAATATAAAAGAAACAATATTTTTTATGCAACAACGCAGTCACATCGCGTAAGTCTGTATATTAGTTCAGTGATATCACCGAAAATTTACACGATACCTTAAAATCTATATCCTCATGATGAACACGGCTGATAATTCTATTGTTCACTTTAAATATTATAACATTTACAATAGATTACATGTTTGTGTATGAATCCGTGGGCGAAATATTATTTTTTTTCTAATTGTACATTTAGATGTTCCGCACATACAAGGTTAGCAAGATCATAGGAAATACGCAAGTTATTTTTAGTGTTAAAATAGGTCATAATAATTTCCCATACTTTTTTGAGTAATTGTTCATATGGTAATAGTGATGTATAAGATATTTGAATATTGCATTTTTGTCATTATTTTGGTATGTTTTTTTGTTCCTGCTTCTTCCGAAATTGATGACAAAGAAATTATTAATCATGACATCTGTTCTAATGAAGTCATAGTTGACACTAATGTATACATTTAAGTACTATTCAAAAGAATTCTAAAACCTTAAAAAATCGTTTATATACAAGAATGGAAAAAAGAACGGATATGATGCAACGCAACTATGCCCAGCGCATAACCCAGGTCCGAAATAATAAACACTTTTTTTGGAATCACCAAAATATCTTCAACAAGTGTAAACATACTTTCACGTAAACTCTGAAAGACACCCATTGACAATTAACGGTAATAGAATGATAACAATTCTTCAAAATCAATTAAGTAGTAATATAATGAAAAAAGGACACATTAAATACCAACATCTTCCGACTATGGACAGACCCCTGAAAAACTGCAGTGCTGTAAAACTATTTCATGATTTCCGCAAGAATCATGGTTCCATTGATTATTCTTTGACCACCCTAAAGACCAAACGGACACAAACACAAAAAATATCACTCAAAAACATCCTTTTTTATCAATGTAATACCCCAACATACACCATATAGACAAAATGAAATATTGATTTAAGGAATGTTTTCTGTTATTAAAAACTAGCTCAGAAAATATCAAAGAATAACCAGCATTACAAATAAAAGGTCACTGCATTACATTTCTATTAGCCTCAATTTGGAGTAGTAACGTCAACTACTAAACATGTATTATACAAATATGACTTGGTTTGTACGTAGAGATGCAATTAGATGTCGAATATCTCTATTTGCATAAAAACTAGATTTAAAGAATGGACAAACACTTGAACATCATATAAATTGCTATTAAATAATCTGTTTATGGCTGTTTTGCAGTGTTTTTGAAGTGTAAGGTATTAGTTTCCTAACCTACATATGTATGTCTTATAAGCCCTGAAAAGTTTCCTTTTAGGACTATTTTTCGGCGGAGTGGAACGTGACGTTAAGAATGTTGTGCAGCTATACGATAATTTTCATTTTCACTCGACTGGCATGAAATTGAAATTATCGTATGGCAAGATCAAAGGGATTTTAAACAAAAACGATACAACTATTTATGTTCAGAACAGTTCATAAACTCATCATATCGTATATCATACATTGACAACATATTTTTCATACGATGTAATTTGCCAAACAAAATGCACCTGAGATGTTGTATAATTACCACTTCATTATCAATGTTCTAAAACTTCATCCGTTGTGAATTCGATTTACTATTAAAAGTGAATGTCAACAATGCACACAAAGAATAATCACGGAAACCACTATTCGAGTGAAAATTAAAAGAATATATTCCAAAAATAAAAACAAGGCATTTAATTTATTTACATCATTTGTCATTGAACCCTCTGTGCTCATTTAGTTCGGAGTCCTTTCTGTTAATTGCATATTGCAACCTATTTAATACTTTTCGTTTGTTTAGCTATGATTGAAATTTAAATCAATCACTTATCAAGTAAAAAGAAAGGAAGCAGAATTTCGCGGAACGCCAATAATAATAATAATGATAATAATAATGAAAAAAAAAATAGACAAAAAGCAAAGCAAATTACTGATTGTAATAAAACTATTATGAATTTTCAAATGGATGGAAACAACTGCTATAGACGAAAAATATCAAACAAGTTTTAATTGTTTCGGAGGTAATGCGTCCTGATATTACTGCACCCTAGTGGCTGCATTATCATGAATGTGTTTATTTCTGAATAGCCTACACGTATGCGTTCCTGTTAAAACAAAACAAAACAGAACCAAAATAAAAATGTTCCGTTTCCTTCCTTTTTTTGGAAATCAATTATAACAAAAAAACAAATTCCCTTTATGTTTCTACGTTATTAACAATGAACTGTGAATACATGCAAGGAACAAAATATGACCCCCGCTTCTAAATGAATACATAATAAATGAATATAGAAATGAAACCCCCTACAATAATCTCTATCGGTCGACACATAAAAGCATCCCATTTGATATAGATTACACTTATTAAGTGTTAACACATATCTACATAGTTTAAGAATACTTTAAAAATAATAACAATATTTACAACCAATTTTCTAAACTTAAAACATGTTTTCAAATGTATGATCGTGTTATTGTAACTTCAAAATAATTAATATATTATAATCGTTCAAACGAAAATTTGAAACAAAAAAGAAATGTTCGTGGTTTTTAATGGAGATAAAACCAAACTTCAGAAAATGTTTTTATTATAAGGGCCTTTATTTTGAGGATTGTGGCTTCATATACTATTGTAATTATTTGACACATTAGAATAGCAGTAGTACACGTATTGTTTTCAAAGAATATACTACGTTTTTACCAGAATCATGGGAACGTTAAATAGATATTTCTTTTTTTTTGTATTTAGTTATGTAGCATCTATGTGCAAAATGAGTGATTCATGCACAAAAAGGGTACACTGGTGTTTTACTTCCTAACTTGTTTATTTTGGTTCTTAATCATATTCTATATAGAGTGATACAAGCTTTAATCGACCCAAGCTCTGAAACAGCGTCTGACGGTAGAAAATCACACTAGACGCTGCACCCTCCCTTCTACAAAAATGCAAAGTAAGGGAAAAAGGGAATGATTTTATGTAACGTTATCCGATTTTCAAACGATGTATGCTTTAAGTTATTTTCGAGAATTTCGAAAGGCGTCGCCCTTTGCACGTGTTTTAGCTAGAATGCTACTTATTTCTTTTATTTGTCTACATGTAACAGTTAATATTGAAGTGTTTGTTGTTTTCCGTTATTGAAAGCTAAACGCTGTGAGACTCAGATTGATTTTCCGTTTATTAAATTTTGTTTTTCTTACGCAAACAAAAACCCAAACTAACTGATAAAAAATGACAAACATGCACCTAGCATTGTTGGTAATTTCATTTCATTCATGTCTGTTGCACTTCCCTCAGCCCTTTGAACATCATATTTAACTTGAACTTGCATATGAAGTAATCACTTCACATTTTTAAACCTTGCCATTACCGTCACAAATACCATTAAATCACCAACAATTGGAAAAAAAAAGATGAAAACAATATATGACTTTTCTTTCATATTGTACAAAGTTGAACCCTTTGAGGTTAGTACTTAACTTAAGCTCATGGAAGGTGACCTTTTTATTTTATTCATAGGCAATGTCGTATCTGCCTGTTGCTGGTGCAGTTCGGAATTAAATCTATACAGCTTCTTATTTAAATTTTCATTACATTATTCAGTATATAGTTTTTACTTTTGTTTAAGTTTTTAACCACTGAATAATTTCAAGAATACATTAAGTTCAAGAAGAAATGAGATAAACAAAAAGCGAAAAAGGAAATATCGGAAATACTTATGAACTTTCAAAATGTGGAATTAATTGATCTTGATTACCACATATTTTGATCGATTTTATAATTTTAATGTTCTGTAAAAAATAACTTGTACTTATATTTGAACAAAAATGAATTTCGTTATACATTGTTGACATTTAAGTATATGAACTAGTCTTGTTTAAGTCGCTACATCGTCATTGTCAGATACATTTATCGTTAAACTATATATATTATATATAATATTGAAAAGACTTGGCAAAGTTTACAAAAAGGATGATTTGGTGCAAATATAAAAAAAAATATTTTAGTGTGCATTACACATGTTACATAGAATGTTCGATCTATAGACTTTTATTTTATAGTTTACTGATATACTGAGCAAATATCATCATTGAATATAACAGAAAAACATACAGTCATTTGATCAAAAACTGTAACCTTAGTAGCTGTTAATTGAGAACGTATTGAAACGTCATCCAACATAATGATAAAGCGACCAAATTCTGCACTTTGAACTGTTTTGTGAGGGAAGGTTTATAGTGTTTGTAAAGTCAAATAAATGAAGAAGTCAAGTTACTGCATTAGTCACGTAATTTCAATTTGCTAAACACCTGTTTTGTCATGATATTATTATTGACATTTCGATAAGAAAGTTAACGATTGGTTTACTATCGGAATGCATTTAATCAGCCAGAACGAAATAAGTGTAAATTTGAATACGAGTAACAAAACAATAACTGAACGCGAACCCGATCCATAATCAACTCAAGCCCGAATTAAACCTGATAAAATAAATATTTCATCACCGGTGTAGCTGGAACCGCTGGTCCTGCCTTTGTACATGTACAGGTATTTCAAACAAACGATGATTTAAATCTAGCTATGTTTTACGGTTCGACAGACCTTCCTCTACCATTTGCGGTGTGAATAAACCGGCGGTGATTAAATAGCATGTATATGCTATATTATATAGTTGGTAAATTCAGTCGTCACATCAGCACAAAGAATAATTCACTAAATGTAATCATAAATAATTGTTTCAGAAGAAATTAAATATATTCCAAGCAAGGTCTGATAACTGAAAATGAATTTGGTAAGATACTTTTTGAGAAACATTTCCTCATACCCTGATTTGCGCAGATATTAGCAGAAATATAATAACAATATATACAGGCAAGATAACTGTAGTTATAATGATTTATAAATACGTTTTAACTTTTATAGTCACTTATATTCAAGATGGTTAGTTGGCTTGCTTGTGAGGTTGGACCTAGTCATAAACATAGGTATACTATTAATGGAAATAGAGGTATCAGAAATGATTCCTCTTGAACTACAAACTATTTCAGGCTGATTATAAAATTACCAAAATGATTTGAAATATTTTTTGTTAAATTAAGCAAGTCTTTATAATCCATGGGATGGGAAAATCTAAAATGCACCACCACTCATCAACTTTATGGTGATTTTTAGATAACATTATACTTCCCGTTACCGAATTAATTTGTCACCGACGAATATTCTCTAATTCTTTTTTTTTTTTGGGGGGGGGATAAGTAAAGCATATTCGGTCGACAAAACGATTAATGCAAGAGGATCTCCATAATAAAGGCATAAATCCAAAGTAAAAAAGTTACATTTTGGTTTATGTTGAGATATTCTTTTCATGGTAGAGGTGGTAATATTTAAGCTAATTGGACTTGAAAAAGTTCAAATATTAATTATTTAAGCTCATTAGAAAGATAGCACAATATATATTTGAATATACACAAGCTTGTTCGAAGTACGGTATTTGAAAAAAAAATATTCCCAACTACAGGTGAAATGAAAGAAAATATGAAATACCGAAAATTCCTCTTTTTTATGAAAAACTCATTATTGTCACATTTTATTGTAAAATACGCGCCTGAAATGAGAAGACATGTTGGATACATGATAACTAGAGCGATAGTACCGACTATTGTACTCCGGTAATATGCTAAACATCACCATGTTAGTTCATGTTGAGGGTTTTTTTATGGGTAGGGGTGGTATTTGACTTGAAAAAGATCAAATATTTATTAATTGGGCTCTTTTGAAAGCTAAGACACTATATTAATGTACTGTATCACACAAAAGCTTGTTTAAACTACGTAATTCTAAACAAGACAATAACGACAGATATAGAAGAAATTCGGAAATTCTGAAAATTTCCCTTTTACAATTAAACAGTAAGTGTAACCCCAAAAGGAAAATATCAGCGCCTTACGTTAGATACATCATTATCTTGATTAGGAATTTCTAGAATATGAGTTCTACGGTGTCAGTTTACTTTGAATGGAATGAGAATTATGTTTAAGACTGTGGGTTTTCTAAGAAAATCGCCAAAATTCAGCAAAATGACCAAAACGTATTAATTGTGATAATACTCAACAGAAAATACCTATTAAACCATTTATCTTACTGAAATACAAATACTCTTGAGGTTTTCACATGAAACAAATATGCCAATTTAAAGGATTTGTGGGTGAGTGGGGTAGGGACAGATTTTTTTCATTTTACCAAAAAATCTTGTGTTCTGATACATTGGGCTACATGATTATATCTTTATATATATGCTTTTCAGGTATATATATACCTGAAAATCATCATGAAGTTGATGCGTGGTGGGGAGGGGAGTATGCACGAAAGTTATCTTAGCCTACGTACTATAATACAATGGGGGAAAACAGCGTTACCTAACACAGTATTGACATACAAAACTTATGATGCCTCAAAGACGTTCACATTAGGGTTTGAAATTAAGGACTTTATCAAAGTAAACTATTTTTCTTCTTAAGAAAATCAAGGTATATATAAGACAGTTGTTTAATCATTTGGAAGTCATACGTGATATTTTCAACAATTGTGTAATACTTTTGAATTGCCAGACATTCTGCAAAAATGATGGAACTGCAGGCCTCTTCACAAAGAATCGTTAATGCACAATAAGGTAGTAAAATGTTCAATCCTTTAAATTTAATTAATTTAATATCTACTAAACAATAATGACGGGTCAATGATGAAGTCAGTGACCAACACACTTACCTATGATTTATCAGTTATAAAAAGAAAAGAATTAACGACCATTAGTAATTGTAGAAAGCTTCGTATGTTTTACTCATATAAAATTGTTTAGAAATATGATACTAAAGGGCGGATCCGAAAAATCGCACTTACAGGCGTTCATACGTTCAGCCCCGATTAAACATATATGGATTTTTAATGGATAATTAATTCACATACAACCAAGGATGACCATTATCCAATGATAAAACCTCGCATTTTGACTATACTCGGCGTCACATAAATAACATACTGTTAAAATTTGAATAAAAATATTTTCTACGACTTTATTGACACCAACCGTCGTTTAAATTGTCTTAAATGACTTGCTCATTCGTTTAGCCAAACAGCTTCTCAAAAACAAGTCGCTTATTAGCTTAAATCATGCGTAACAAATCCTTACGGGAAAATCCCATACTAATATCCGCCATGTTGGTTTTTACGGGACGATTTGTTTACAAACGAAGTGCGTAAGTTCCCGTCGAACTCCGGTGACACTCGTCTGCTTGATCAACTTCTCGGTATTATACGTTGTTCGCGTAAAATAAATCCGAGATATCCGAAATAACACCGAATTGCATTCTGGGTTCTTCGGTTTTTGGACAAACCATTTAAACGTAAACAACATCTCCTAGCAACCCGATCACTGTAAACATGGCCGACTTTTTACAATGTAAATATTGCCACCTAGAATTAAAATCTGACCGGAATTTAACGATTCAATGTTTAGGGAGAAGCCGTTTGGCTAAACGAATGAGCAAGTCATTTAAGACAATTTAAACGACGGTAGGTGTCAATAAAGTCGTAGAAAATATTTTTATTCAAATTTTAACAGTATGTTATTTATGTGACGCCGACTATAATTGGACTTTACAAAATAGATTTAATATTACCTTTTACTTTTACTTATGCTACAGATTATTGATTATGTGTAGATACAATTATTTCATCATAATAAGTTAAACAGTTATATTTTCCTTTTATCAGAATGCGCGTTATAGCAATACAATAAGACAAGAAAACCCACTGAATTGATTGGTAAGTTAGCTTATAATAGGAACAAAGAGGTCAGCGATATCCCATACTTATAGATGCTCTGAAACATGAATGACTTAAAATCTTTATGATGGAAATGATGATTTTTTGGAAGTGACGTCAGCAACAAGGAAGTGTTTTTTTTAAATTAATAAGGAACAACACGACTTGTGTTGTAGAAATTCCCGCATATTTCTGTTGATCGAGGTATTTAGCGATATAAAAACATACATAATGTCCATATTCACTAAAACGTCTTGGGCGATTAGAGACATAAAATCCTCAGATAATATCACAGATAAAAATATCTCATATGTAAATGCAATCATATTGTATTACAATACATAGAAGTCCTCTTAGATCATTGAAAAACTTGATACCAAAAAGAGAATGACGATTGTATTGTTCAATTTCCCCGGTTGATTACAACTTTAACAATATAATGCATATTTTCTATATGAATCAGCAAGAAAAATACATCTTACATCGTTCAGATGTTCCTAAAAATGAAGCTAAGTTTAACAAAATGAAACATACAACAAGATAAGGCATTTGAGTTATTTTTTTTCTTAAAATGGTTTTTATATTTTTACTATTCGGTTTTGGGCTGTACTATTTGTAGAGTATTCGGATTTGAAGTAAACTGAGTAATATCTTTGTAGTAAACCTAAATTTAGCATTTCATATCATTGTATTGCCATGTTTACGGGTCCTGAGTCTTAAGTATATGACATTTCGTAAAGGATTGCATTCCTAATTGACATGAACATGTAACAATCATATATTCTTAAAAAAAAGATATAAAAAAGGTGACACTAACACATTCCGTAATAATGATTGGTCAAACAAAACAAAACTAGTTATTACACAATGCTTTCATATACACAGCTAATAATGTTGACGTTTATTGTCGTACATGGTAAACTTATCCTTTAGATAACATCTTCGCAATTAATTGCCAGCTAAAGCAACAACATAAATCAGATAATGTCAATCATCTAGAGACAATGCTTTTTAAAACAATACAATCGTCTGTCGTAAAATTGAATGATTGAGGGCAGTGATATGGGTTTCGATTCCATTCGATTTGATCTATTAGGATCTATCAAATACCTATTTTGTACTAATCTTGCTTTCGTCGTTAGAAATTGTTTACTATGTACAGTTGGTCACAACGTCACATTCTTCATTGTTTTAAACACAAATGAAATACTATTGGTGTAAAATAACGTTCAATATTCTGTATTTCTTTAGAATTTTGTCCGGGAAGAAACAAAATATGAAAAGATAAAGTAAAATGCGATAGTATCTTATGTTATTTGATGTTTATTAACTCTTTCATGTTAAATTTCTTTCTTGAATTAGTATGATGTATTCTAACTGGTTTCATTTTCCAATATTAAATACTATTATTATTAGATTAATTTACAACATAGCATTTTTATATCATACCTACACTTATGTCGAGGTCATGCGGTCTATATCAATCATAAAACCTTTAAATGTTAGAAGAAAAATCTTTTGAATTCTAAATAGGTTAATAAAATATCTACCTGTTATAAAAGTACGAAGGTTATGGAACTATTTTTTGATCAGATAAAATACATTTCTTGTAACTGGCGTATGAAGAGGGGAACTCAAATTTACATTAATTAACCAGTAAAAGAATAGTCAAGGTAACTTAGAATCTGGCGGAATTCAAGAAAATACAATAAAGGGACAAAGACCAGACACGGAAAACAGACAAACACAAAACAAAATATAAAGTAAAAAAATATTACATACAAAGTAACAAAAGTAAATGAGCAACTCAGACTCCACTTAAAACCGGGAGCATGGGCTAAGTGCACCGGTAGGGTTAGTATTCTCCAATTTTCTACAAACACTTACTGAGTTTCTCATAAATAGTCAAGTTCAGGATAGACGAAAGAGGAATGGAAAACTATGCCACGTTGATAAAATCAGATTTCATGGTGCAGATGGGTACACTGTGAAAAAAGAAAAGAAAAAGGAAACAAAGTACAAATTCGAATTATCTGTTTTAAGTACAGAAAATTAGGCCCATATTTGCGGCTTTACGGTCCTTGTTAGGGGCAAAAGGTACAACATGTCGATAGCCAGAAACAGTGTCAACTCAGACTAAGGAGACAAGATGAATTGCATACGTTTTGACTATTGTAGGGATGACGCGCCATGTTCACGATGAAAATAATAACATTGCAAGTATTCATCATGTAATTTATATGAAAACTGTGAGAACTAAATGATAATGCAAATACTAAGTATATTTAAAACGTATATAGTCAAGTAAAAGAGCGATTTTACAGTACATGAACCGTACATGGTGTTAAACAATTTCTTAATGGGATTTGGTTCAGTAGAAATTTTCACGTGTAGCACAAGCAGAGTAGTCAGTATTTTGTTTTATTCAGAAAGACTCAAATCTATGTTATTGAACATATTGTTATGTATCTGTTATATTAACTGTTTTGGTACATGCATCTAATATATAAATGTATTTATCTTTATTCTTTAACTATCAGCTTTTTCAGGAGAAGGACATACATAATGTTGTTGCTCTTATTGTAGAAATTATTGCCACAATTATTCCTAATAATAGTGGATATATTTACCGTGTTTTCCCTATTTACTTAGTATATCTATACATGTTTTCCGTCTTGCGTTCAAAGTATGTACCATATGTTAAGTTGCGATCTTATTCAATGATGGCGACCAAAAAGAAAAGAACAATATGAAAGTTTGAAACAAATCACGTTGAAAGAAATATTGGTGGGAAAATATTAGTCATAGGAAAATTTTAATAGTTTGTATGTTGACATTGTAATGTGTATTATTTATCCGAGATAAAAGCGAAAGATAGCCTGAACTTAATAGTATGACTTGATAGTATCTAGTATAATAGATACTTGATGATGAGTCACCAATGAAAACTAGGTCATTTTTAATTTGATATTACGATGTGGACTATGAAAACAAGTACCTACAGAACGAATACATACATTTAGATAATTCCTTTTGACTACTTGGTAGAAATTACAGTTTGGTAGTATTGTTTACGCTTCATTACCACTAATTAGTTGTATTTAGTAAAATGCATTCCTCTTTATGCGCAAAACTTGATTTTCTTTTGGCAAATATACATAAACCCATACCATTGGGAGACAGAGTTATTAAGGAAACCAAGATTCTAGCGGTTGTAATAAAATCAAAATAATGCAATCCAGGAACAACGACAAAACATGAAAAACAGACAAACACAACAAGGAACATAAAAATTACCAAAATAATATATAAAAAAGTAACAAAAGTAAATGAGCAACTCGGACTCCACCAAAAATCAGGTGCACCGGTCGGTAAACTCTAGAAACATCCATCGAGTTGCTCATAAAAAGTCACCTCCAGGGTAGACTAAAGGGAAAGGAAAACTATGACACGTTGAATAATCAGTTTTTGTGGTGCAGATGAATACACCATAACGATCGACGAGTTCACATACGCAGGTGCTGAAGGGATGTTGCCACAGATGAAAGGAAAGTTGAATGAAAAGGGATCACGTTTGTCGTAAAGTTTGGTCAATAGTTTTCCTTTACCATCGACTTCTAAGTGTAGGTCAAGATATAAGGCTGACTTCACAGTGTCTGTAGCATCCTTTATCGCAAGTTCTTTTGGATATATGCGATGTATCAAATCCCCGAAATTAGGATTGTTTGAAGATAATACGTCATCTATATAGCGGAAACTGAGATTAAAGGATCCAGCCAAACGATATTATTTCTTTTGGATCAGATCACCTATAAAGTCAGCCTCATAAGAGCAAAGGAATAGTTCAGCAAATAAAGGAGCACAATTTGTTAAATTGGAATGCCGACTGTTTGTTGAAAAAACACGTCCACCACATTGAACAAATATGTTGTCGATTAAAAATTCCAGCATTATGTAAATATCTTCCTCTATATATTTTGAAAATGATTTGGAATTATTTCTTATAAAGTATGAGGAACCTCTACCAGGCTTTGTATTTGTATCTAGGTGTACCATCTTTTGTGGAAAAAACATCGATGTATAATGTTTTTAAGTCGGGATTTTAACTGAGTATGGGGAATAGAAGTATACAGTGTTAAAAAATCATAGGTTTTAATGCTATTATATTCAGATAATAGTCTCGAACTGATTGTCTCCAAAAGATTTTTCAGGATCCACGTTGAATTAATCTCATTACGGGTGTAACAAGTGTTGTGGTAAGACAGCAAACCCTATTTGACAGTCGTGAGCATAAAGGTTAAAAGTTTTGAGAGAGGTTAGGTGGTTCATTTTGCAGATCCAGCTATGAAACGCTGTTTGTATGGATTCTTGTGGAGTTTAGGAATCCAGTACATAGACGGCAAATCACAATCATCGTGCTTGGTAGAGAGACCAAAAGGGGATAGCACAGATTTATGGTTTTCCACAATCTCTCCTTTGGAGAGTGTGGTAGAGTATAGGTATTATCACTGCTATTATTATATACGTCTACCTCTGATAATAAACATTGGATGTAAAGCGTTTTGCAGACAAAACCAATGCTGCTTTGGGCTTTGTCTACTGGTACGCAGACATATTTGTCATGTATAGTAGACAATGTCAACTTTTCTTTGTTAAGATAGGTAAATATGTTTGTTCCAATAAAAACTGCCAATTAACTTTTAGCGGCACTTCTATGTCATTTCCTTTTTAGACAATTGTATGGTAAATACACATTTGATAACATTTGTTCAACTTAAAATATGAGTGGTTAGAAAAATTAACTGAACAGGGTTGTACTTATATAAATAATTAGGCTTTTTAACTTTAAACTTATGAGTACGTTCATGTTAGGGCCAATGGTAAATACTTCAGCAATGACCAATTTGTCACATAATTTTGAATTTCATATGGAAAGAAAAGAATAGAAATTAGATAAAGTTATTACAAATATATGAATAGATAAAAATGATATAAAACAGATAGATAACACTGCCAATGTTGATGTTTATTAACTCTTTTTTTGATAACTGGTTTCATAAGTTTATTACTAAATACTATAGTTATCAAATATATTTACGACATGACATTGTTTATATCATACCCATTATAAATCTTAAGTCATGAAGTCTGTTCAATCCTTAAGCCTTTAAAAGTTCTAGCGCAAATTAAATAAATGTAATAAAGTGACAAAGACAAGACATAGAAAATGAAACCAGACACACACAACGAGGTGCATTAAAAAAATCAAAATAATACAAATAAAGTTATGAAAGTAAATGAGAAACTCAGACTCCGCATGGAAAAGGTGCACCGATAGGGTAAGTGCCCTCTGCTTTTCGAAAAATAAACCCGCCGAGTTGCTGATAAAAATCCAGAGTACACGAAACTAAATACAAAAACAAGATAAATAAAACGTATCTAAAAACAGAAAAGCCCACATTTTCGGCTTTACGACCGTCGTCAGTGGCAATGAGTACACAATTTTTATAGTAACGAAACAGCGTCAACCCAGACTATGGAGACAAGATGACGTTCATACATTTTGATCATTGTAGGGATGTTCATGATGAAAATAATAAAATTGCAAGAATGAATTATGAAATAAAAGTGAAAATCGTGTTAAGATACTGCTAATTGGAAGTATACACATGACGTATGCAGAATGATAAAAAGCGAGTTTTTACCGTACATGTAATCGCCGCCTCTTGATTGACGTTAAAGAACAGTTTATTGCTTAATGATATGGATGTATTAAAATAAAATCATGTTGCATGATAGTTTTGCTGGGAAGAGAATTGCTATATTAGTTATAGAAAAATTTAAAAGTTTGTATGTCGACATTGTTATGGGTATTATTTATCCGAGATATAAGCAAAAAATAACGTGAACTTACTAGTATGACCTGGTAGTATCCAATATCAATAGATAATTGTGGATGAGTCATTAGAAAAAAAAAACTAGGTTATTTATAATGTCAAGTAACAATGTGGACTATGAAAACAAGTAAACACAGTAAAAATATATAGACTTTCCATTCAAGCAATCCCTTTTGACTACTGCCTAGATTTGGTCAGTGCAGTACTTTTCTTGCGCTACATTATCATTCAGTAGTTGTATTCAGTTAAATATTTTGCTCTTTATGTACAAAACTTGGTGATTCCCTTTGTACACACACACACACATATATATATATATATTGGTACTACCACACATCGTGCCATAGATGTCACAGCGGTACGAGTTCCGCGGAGGGAACGACCAAAAATTTGCATCGCAAATTTGACAGTTCTAACATTGTTGGGAATTTTTCAGACCTTTCTATACGTTTATATATCTTCCCTGTATCAAATTGATCCAATGGAGCAGAGTAGCGAATATAGTCGTAACATTCTGAGACGTTTATATATATATATATATTTAAATTGAATATTTCGGATAACTGATATCCTTCCTCAGCATAACACTCGTAAAACTATATGAGCATAAAATTCGTAAAACTTCACGAGCATAAAACTCACAAAGTTCAAGATCAAAACAGATTCAGAAGCAGAATCGCGTACACTGTTGGTGGTTCTACCTTTATCAAAGGCTCACATAAGCAACCAAGACCCGGACGTTTTTACCTTTCACCTAAAATTCACAAAAAAGATATCCCTGGACGACCCATAGTTTCTGCTAATAGTCACCAAACCGAAAAAAATTCTGAATTTGTGGATTACCATCTCCAACCCCTTGTTCAAAAGCTCCCGTCATATTTAAAAGACACCACGGACTATCTGAGGTAAATGGAATCAATGAATCTTATACCTCCCGAAACACTACTGGTCTCTCTTGATATCACTTCACTCTATACTAATATCTATACTATAATATATATAATATATACTATATTTTGGACCCCCCCCCCACCCTACCGAAATGTCCATGGATCTTCACAGCAAGCCAACTGATAGTCACCAATACTTATCTCCCACTAGTTGTCATCCAAAACATTATACTAAAAGCATACCATACAATCAGGCACTTCGAATTTGGCGTATTTGGTCTTCTGACGACGATACCACCAACAAACGTCTAGATATACTCCGTGTTATTGCGTGGTTATAAATCAACAGATATAGATCGGGGATTTGAACGTGCTAACAAAATCAGCGGTAAAGATCTCCTCGAATACAAACCTAAAAAAAAGAACAAAAGGGTCCCTTTTGTTCTTACATACCATCCAGGCTTTGCGAAACTCTCGCAGTTACTGCATTCAAATTCGAAAAACATTCAAAAATATCCCAAGCTCTCCAAGCTCTTTCCTGGGTTCCCGGTCCTGGCATTCCGTAGACCTAGGAGCCTAGGAGATGACCTAGTAAGAGCAGAAATTTCATCTCAACCCAAACAAAATACAACGGTAAAGTGCCGACCATGTGGAGATAAGAGATGTAAGACCTGTACCCAGATGCTGCACACCAAAACGTTTAAAAGATACTGCACTGGAAAGGAGTTTACCATGTTTTGCGACGTGACCTGCAAAACCGAAAATAGCATATACTTATCCAGCGCCGATGTGGTATGTAGTACGTTGGTGAAACCGAACAACCTTGCAACAGACGTATGAATGGTCAACGCAGTGACTACAAATGCAAACCAGACCTCCCTCTAAGTCGCCATCTTAGAACCGCCGAACACACCCAGGAGGATCTCCACAACATGTTACAATCATAGAACCTGATAAAAACTGGTCAAAATGTAAAAGTGAATCTCGGGAAACCTTTAAACACGTTACCAACAAAATTCCCCAACATTTCAAAAACAAATCCATACCAATTATTTCATATTCCTATACTTCACCCATTACATCCAAAATTTTCAATTATAAAAGGCTATTGCAGAACCTCGATATTGAGGACTTCAAGGCTAAACCACCTGACTATTAATGCAAAACCTCTCCATTCAAATATGGTCCTTCTGGTCACGTCGTTACGGGCGATTTAATCATTATCGAAAACGAATCTCTACGTAATATCATTTCTAAAGATCCCAAGTACCGTGAACCACGCTCCATAAATTGGAATTATAACTTTAAAGTTCTTATGGATGCTGTCGAGGACTATGCAAGAAAATGGATAAAACGAGAACAAGAAGACATGGATTCTTTGTCAGAGTGGTTAAAAGCCGTGAGGTCTTTAAGTTTGAAACGAATGAAAGTTTTAAGTAGGTCAATGAGTGCCAAGGCTACATCAGGTTTCAAAGACCCCGATGTAGCAAAAACATTGTCTACTATACATGACAAATATGTTGCCGTACCAGCAGACAAAGCCAAAACAACATTGTTTTTGTTTGTCTTCAAAACGTTTTATATCCAATGTTTATTATCATAGGTAGTAGACGTAGAAAATAATAGCAGTGATAAGACCTATACTGCTACCACTCTCTCCAAAGAAGAGATTGTGGAAAACCATAAATCTGTGCTATCCTCTTTTGGTCTCTCTACCAAGCACGATGATTGTAATTTACCGTCTATGTACTGGATTCCTAACTTTCACAAGAATCCATACAAACAACGTTTCATAGCTGGATCTGCAAAATGTACCACCTAACCTCTTTAAAAACTTTTAACTTCTATAGTCACAACTGTCAAAGAGGGTCTGCGGTCCTACCACAAAACTTGTTACTCCCGTAGTGGTATTAATTCAATGTAGATCCTGAAAAATTCGATCTTTTGGAGAAAATCTGTTCAAGACTATTATCTCAGTTAAAATTCCGAGTTAAAAACATTATACATCGTTCTTTTTTTCCAAAAAAGATGGTACACCTAGATACAAATATATAGTTCTTGGTAGAGATTCCTCATACTTTGTTAGAAATAATACCAAATCATCTTCCAAATATACATATTTATTTATATATATCTGTCCAGTGTGGTGGACGTGTTTTTGAACAAACGGTCGGCATTCCAATGGGAACAAATTGTGCTCCTTTAGTTACTGACCTATTTCTTCACTGTTATGAGGCTGACTTTACTGCTGATTTGATCAGAAAGAAAGAATATCGTTTGGCTTGATCCTTCAATATCAGTTTCCGCTATATAGATTACGTATTATCTTTAAACAATCCTGATTTCGGGGATTTGATACATCGAATCTACCCAAAAGAACTTGAGATAAAGGATACTACAGACACTGTGAAGTCAGCCTCATATCTTGACCTACACATAGAAATCGATGGTTATGGAAAGCTATAGACCAGATTATATGACAAACGTGATGACTTTTCATTCAGAATTGTCAACTTTCCTTTCATCTGTGGCAACATCCCTTCGGCTCCTGCGTATGTAGTGTTCATATCACAACTCCTACGATAGGCCAGAGCTTGCCGAAACTACGTAGACTTTTTGTATCGCGCTATAACTCTGACGAATAGGCTCCTGGAACAGGGTTATGTTGCTACAAGATTGAAGTCATCACTACAGAAGTTTTATGGTCGTCATCATGAAATCGTGGATCGTTATGGTGTATCCATCAGCACCATGAAAACTGATTTATTCAACGGGTCATAGTTTTCCTTTTCTCGTTTGTCTACCCCTGACTTGACTTTTTATGAGCAACTCGGCGAGTGTTTCTAGAAAAGTAGAGGACGCTTACCCTACCGGTGCACCTGGTCCATGCTCCCAGTTTTTAGTGGAGTCCGAGTTGCTCATTTACTTTTGTTACTTTGTAGGCATGATTTTAGTTACTTTATGTTTTTTGTTGCGTATGTCTGTTTTCCATGTCTGGTCTTTGTCCCTGGATTTCATTCTTTTAACTACCGCTATAACTTTGGTTCCCTTGATTACTCTTTCAAATGGCAAAAATGTGCTTGTCATTAGTCATATAAATAATTAATATACACATATGTTTGTAGACATCATTTGCATTATCACAAAGTTCAAAATCGCTTCACGCTCAGGATTCGATGTTTATCCTTGTTTTACATTTCTTAGAACTGAATTTGGCATCCTTTTGCAAATTTAGATATCGAGTACTTCTTGTACATACTTAAGTCTTTGGTTTCAGTTATAATAATAGAAATAATTCCTTGAAACACATGTACGTTATAATGTAATCTTCAATATTCATTTGGCATGTATTAGATTATATTAGGTGATGGTACCGTATTAACTATCTATCTTACAATAATTTGATGAAAAAATAGGCGAAAGGTTTGTGTTCACGACTGTCGAATATGACAGTTGTACTTGTGGACTAAGCATTTTTGAAGGAAAAATGAATATAACCAGTAATGATATTGTAGGTATATATTCTGATTTCTATTTTTATTTTTTTTTATGTATTTGCATGTTAAGGGTATATGATGATACCCACTTTTTAGAAACGAAATATTTGCCAGGATCAGCAAGTTGAAGGCAATCTCTTGGTGTCAACATTTTTTCTCCCTTCACTGCAAGCAAAAAGTCTGCCTTTGCTCATCTTTATTTAAAAATGGCTGTTAAAGCGTTGGTGCAATCTCAGTTTTCATTTCTCTGTGTTTCCAGTGACAACAAAATAATCGTTTTAAAGGGAAAGTACATGACCTCAGAAAGACTGACCAATGGAACCAAAATTCTAGCGGAAATAAAAGAAAAAAAAACAACATACAATCAAGGAACAAAGACCAGACAGGGAAAACAGACACACACAGCAAAGAAACATACAACAAGCAAAATAATGCGTACAAAGAAACGACAGTAAGTGACCAACTCGGAAATCATTAATAAAACTTTAATTATCAAGGTGTCAAGATAATTCATACACACTATCTGGAAACAGATTGGTTAGCCTATTATTTATTAAAAAAAAGAGAATGTGAAAAGGAAAAGAAAGTGACACACTGCAACACATCGGACATGTTCCCTATACAGCCTGCACGAATGTTTACATGTCATTGACACTTATCCGAAATTTTCTTACATTGTATTGCCTAGTTCTACCATCAGAAAATGCAGTTGAAGATAGAAGTTTGATTCTAGATGGAAACATCCTATTGAATATAACGCTTGTTAACGTGTCACAAAAACCCATCTGTTGGTTTTATTTTCAGGTATGTCACTCAAAATATTTCATAACAAGACTCGAATAAAAATTAGAAACTAGCACGAAACAAATCAAAACAAAAACACTCACAATTGCAACTTAATTGAATTAGATATACATGTAAGCGAATAAATCTATTAACCTTTTTAGGAAATATTATAGCTAATTTACTCAATGAAAACCTGGTCGTTATATATTTTGGTAAAAACTTTAACAAATACCTAATGTGCTATTTGATCACATTTTGGTGAAAATGTTTACTATTTCGTATTCTAGTTATGCACGGTTGATTTGGTGCGTATCACTATATCCATTTTTTTCTTCCTCTTGAAAGAGTAATCAAGGGAACCAAGGTTATAGCGGTAATCAAAAGAATGTAATCCAGGGACAAAGATCAGACATAGAAAACAGACGCACACAACAAAGAACACAAAGCAACCAAAATCACACATACAAACTAACAAAAGCAAATGAGCAACCCGGACTCCACTAAAAACTGGGAGCATGACCAGGTGCACCGGTAGAGTAAGCGTCCTCTGCTTTTCTAGAAACACCCGCCGAATTGTTCATAAAAAGTCAAGTCCGGGGTAGACAAACGAGGGAAGGAAAACTATGACCCGTTGAATAAATCAGTTTTCTGAGTCGCCGTCTTGAACTAAAAGCTTTCACAGATCAATCCATAGGCATACTCAGAAGCATAAATTATCAGAGCCGAATGACTATAATAAAACCAGGTCACCATAGACTCAGGGTAAAATGTTCTTCAGCTCATCATACAGTAGTTGTCATTAACAAAGTCTTGTATAGTGAAGAAGGTAATAGAATGTTTGTATGTTTTTTTCTTGGTTGACTGTTGACTTTGTAATTCTTGTAATGGTATTATTATAGCTTAAGATTTTCCGTCTGATGTTTAACATTAATATGAGTGAATTTTAAAGCTCATTTATTTACGATCCAAACAGAACCGCTAATAACATGCAGACAAAATAATTTTAAAAAAATAGCTGTACGAGGAAAAGAACGGTATATTTAGTTGATTAGTTACAATCAATAAAATTGGGATGTTTTGTTTTGTTTTGTTTTGTTTTGATTTTGTTTTTGTTTTTTGTTTTTGTTTTGTTTTGTTTGTTTTGTTTTGTTTTGTTTGTTTTGCACTAAGACATTGTGTATTAAGTTTTATTGAAAAAAAAATAAACAACAAATGAAGAATTGTTGTTTGTTTTCTTTTTAAGAACCAAGTCACGGCCATATACTTATTCCATATTCTGTTGGAATCATCGTGGTATTTGGCATATTTGTTTGTTAAATATTGTTCCGAAAACGAGGTGAGTCATCATAAATTTTATTTCTTCTCCTGATTTTCAGACAGTAGGTTTCGAACCAACACTCGTATTTACCTTAAAATAAACATGTAACCATATAATGAACAGTCATGAGATTTCAATTTTCTGTACTGCATTATTTTGCCAGAAAATGGCTGATTGAACATTTGTCAAAAATAGAACCAAAGAAATTCTTTAGTTTAAAATCAGGAAATGACTCTATTGCATTTCCATTCATTTGTCTATTTAAATGTTAGAATACAGCAACGTTACATCAGAATATCACAAGTCACGTCACGTGTAGCTTAAAAAAACTTGCGATTTAATATAGCCACAGTCATTTACCACTCGAAATATAATATCGTTTCAGCGACAAATCGATCAAAAGATGCAAATATCTACTCGGCTGAAATATTCAGTGATGAAAACTGGTACAACAAAGCAGATTACACATCTGGAAATAAATACGAAATAGTTTACAGGAATGTCCAAAAATGATCAACGATGGACAGAAAGATCAGCTGACATTCGATTGCATTATTGAGATTCCAATATAGAATGCCCCCATAGTGACTGATACTTACTCACTAAGAAAACTTGATTTAATTTGCTACTGCGATTATTTATGTCATTTGTTCAGAACAATTAATCATTACGTTCACGAAACACTTCCCATCATACCATCTTCTTATCTCTGACTTCCAATTGATTTATCGTGTAAATTTTACATCATCACAACTCACATATTGTCCTTAAATCCTTAAGTATTCTAATGTGGATATTGGTATTATGTGTATAATCCGCTTTCAAAACTGTTTTTATTTTATTGACGTTCCATGCTCCCAGTTTTTAGTGGAGTCATTTGCTTATGTTACTGTGTATGTATGATTTTAGTTACTCTATGTTTTTGTTGTGTATGTCTGTTTTCCATGTCCGGTCTTTGACCATTGGATTACTGGATTACATTCGTTTGATTACCGCTACAACTTTGGTTCCCTTGATTACTTTTTCATATTCAAATTGTGTTTTGAAACATCTGCAATATATGTTCGATATTTAGTATGTAAATGACAAATATTTCGTTATATTGTTTTGTGTACATTTATTCTGTATACCTTTGTTTAATAAATGGAATAACGTAAATGCTATAGTAATTTTTTTTTCTATTCCATTATCTGAAAACGGAAATTATTTGAAGTTGTTAAGGAGAAAAAAAGAGAGAAAGAAAACTATTTGAAAATAAATAACGCGTGTACATGATACTAAAACGCGGAGAATGGCAACACAAAATCATTTAAAACCTTGTTGTTGATATGCCACCTGCGGACTCGGCCGGGGAATATTTTTGGAGTCTTTTGACGTCCAAGCGTATAATTTTAAGCTTGTTGAAAAGACTATCACTTCTGTTATTCTTGAATATTTTTTTGTCAAATTAAAGCTACTTTATTATCTTATTCGTTTTATTGATACGGTGTATTAACAACAGGTACTCGTAAATGAAATAGAAAAATATTTTAGCGTTATAGTATAGCTACGTTCTGTATACGGATCTCTTCAATTTGAAGTATTTTAATTGTATTAATCGAATGGCCTGTAGTCTACACTCACGCATGAACAACTAATGAGAAGAGGTTGAACGCACAAACACAAAAAAGCCTGTTTGTTCTTGATTTTTTTCCCGTTTTAATTCTCAACACAGGTAGAGTTTCTTAATGTGTTATCAATTATATATCTTACAAAACACAAATCTATTCTGTTCAATGTTTACACCATCTTTTAGAAAAGCAGAGGACGCTTACCCTACCGGTGCACCTGGTCCATGCTCCAAATTTTTATTGGAGTCCGAGTTGCTCGTTTGCCGTCAACAATAACAGTCGACTCACGCAAAGACAATGACAATTACTTGTTTCTACAGTTCGGTTAAAGGGCTATACATTTTACAAATCCCGTTATATTTACATACAGTAAACCCTTAAAATAGATAAGAATAGATTGACATCGCGTTTAGGTAGTTTACCTATTGATTAAATTAATGTTTTGTGTTACAAAGTGCTAGTGATCTTGTAAAATGACTACTAATGTGCACTCGCTATGAGATTCCGTAGTTTCTGACGTGAACGATACTTGTGATGCCACAACATTAATCAGTTGTTAAGATTCTTGCGGTTATGGAAGTTTTGTCTTGAAAAATCATAGTATACATGTTGTACAGAATATTGAAAACCTTTCATTGTTATTTGTTGCATTATATTCTCTAAACCGTGGTACAAATTGAAAACGATAGTCATAATGTTTTCATATCCAAGAAGCTATATCATATGCTTCTCTACGGTATTTTTGCAAGTATACAGTTGTAGGTCACACTGCCGTCTTTAGAGGACGTCAAGATTATACCGAAATATCTTTCATTTCCTTTTATTTATGGCACAATGCTAATTATTTTACTTGTTATATTACACTGTTGAACAAAGACATAGCGTTTTTTTAACATATAAATAGTAACGTGCAACGTTTAATATTAATTTGTGTACTCATAATCTATATTGTCTAGTTTGTATTCTACATTAACTACCTTTATGCATCATGATACTTTGTTGAATTTAAAATTTCGCCGTAGTGTGAATAGTATTGGACAGGAACCCTCTAGGACTCGTATCGGGGTGCCACATTATTGTTTAATGATTATTACCAAGTCATACTCACGTGGAATATGTCAGGTGTCCGCGGCGGATAGCGCCTAATGCCAAGCATGTTTTTTGTTAGTCTTTTGTTTGTTTTTTTTTTTTTTTTGTGGAAGTCTTTTTTGCTACATGTAGTGATTTATGTGTGATGTTTTGAACTCGGCCTTATTTGGTTGTTTATATTTTATTACTTCGATTAATGTACAAGGGAAGGTGTAGGTTATATAGTTTTGTTGCCATGATTTACTAATGTTTTACCTCCAATCTACTAGATAGGTATACATATTATTATATGATCTATATTATGACTAGTTAACCGCGACCTTGCAAACATTTTAAATTAAAAAAAATACTTATCAATTTTCAGCAATTAAGAATATTTAATGATTATATCTTGGCATGCAATTTATCTTTTAAAATATTTTTTTAAATGATGATACGTTAGCCTTTTGATTGTTAATCATGTGTTAATTGAGTAATTTACAAACGTGTATTTTGTAAATTACACTGTGGATGAAAAGGTATAAAATCGGGCATTGAACATATAAAGGCCAGGAAACCCTTTTGCTTCAATTGTTGCACTTTTTGAAAATTGCCAGAATAATTTTCACTCGTAAAGACTTTGGTATTTCTGCATGTTTTAATGGGTTTATCAAGTTTCAGATCACCATGCAGGTTTCAAAATGTTGTACGTTGTGTAGATATTCAAAATGACTTGTATTATTTGAAACACTGCGTCATGGCATAGCAATGACATTATCTTTTACATGTATATATATCTATCATATTTTTTTCTTTCCTTCTGTATTTCAATGTAGTCTCGGTTGCTTATTTACCATTTACCCTCATTTCTGTGTTCGTGTTATATTGACTATTTTTATTTTCTATGTAGCGTGTGTCTATTTAAGCTGTCAGGTCTGTATTGCTAGAATATACTGACATAAGGTTTTCTTGATTACTCATATGCATATATGCGCCCCCTATAACTATACATTGTAAATTCAGATATTTTTAAAAGAATGAAGTAATGAAATTTTATGACTTTTGTCCATATTGTCTAGTTTTCAAACATATATAAGGGATAAATGGATTCACATGAAACCCCAAAAATGCTTTAAAGGTTGAATAATCAAAGCTACAATAAAATACTTTTGATTTTTACGTTATGATTGCATTTGAACACCAGGACACTATTGCACCTTTGTCTTTTGTCACAGTAAACCGAAAAAGAAGTTGATTTTCAATGTTTGAATATGCATAGATATTAACACGGGCAAACTATAGATTTGGAAATGATTTTTTTACACAGAACTTTTAATGGCACTCAACGTATTTAATTATTTATAATTGTCAATATGGGAAAGAATTATGTCAATGGTCCCTTATACCTCAGTAGGATCTTATGAGTCAGATGTCCCTAATATATCAGTTATCACAGTGCATTGCTAATACCTTTGAACCAATGCTATCTTAGCAAGTACAAAATCAAGTAGTGAAATATATTCGGCAAATTTGATCAAATCCTTTTCAAATTAGTCTAATATGTTGCTAAATAGAAAAAAAATAGCTCGAATTCGACGGTTATCAATTATAATACAAATATTGCTTTTTTGGACTGAACGATATAACTTTGACTTCTGTTCAATCAATTGAGAAGGATGGAAAATATTAATAACAAATAATCGACAAGGACAAACCTATGATAGTAGACAAAAACTATTTACAAACAATTTGCAAATGTCATACAATGCATGAACAAAAACAGCTGTTGGTGATACAAGACAATAATCTAGGTTGAGGCTTTACGCTGGTAAATTAGTTGCATTCCACCATAGCCGTTCGTTTTTCCCTGTAAGAGTAATCAAGGGAACAAAGGTTATAGCGGTAATCAAAAGAATGTAATCCAGGGACAAAGACCCGACATGGAAAACAGACATACACAACAAAGAACATAAAGTAACTAAAATCATATATACAAAGTAACAAAAGTAAATGAACAACTCAAACTCTAAAAACTGGGAGCATGGACCAGGTGCACCGGTAGGGTAAGCGTCCTTTGCTTTTCAATATAAAAATATAAAAAAAGATTATGATTTGTGGAATAATGTTTGTTTTCTCACATATCGCAAACATTTAAATATCGCAATTTTGGCTTATACTTATAATTGTATACAAGAAGTAGTAAAAATCAAAATTATCGAAATAAGAAACCAAATCTATTACTGAGAGGTTCTACCATGTGTAATGCAGGGAATGAAGCCTTTGTGTTTCAGCTGTTTTGAAATTTGTAATACTGCAAATTTTGATAAATATCATGAATAAAATTAGATATAATTCGGGGTAAGACAAGTTTAACCACTACTGATTCAATCTTTGGAGAACAACCTCGAGGGATTTTGTTCTTTTTTTTTATGCGACACCAAAAGTGTATACTGTAATGGTGATGTGGTCGTAGATACATTGAAACTTAGTTTTCGGGGAAATACGCGAGTACTTTAACTTTACAAGTTAATTATTGTGATATTCTCGTGATTGTGAAAAATGCAACTGACTTTCAATTGCAAAGAGTAATCAAAGGAACCAAGGGTATAGCGGTGATCAAAAGAATGTAATCCAGGGACAAAAACCAGACATGGAAAACAGACATACACAGCAAAGAACATTAAGTAACTAAAACATACATACAAAGTAACAAAAGCAAATGAGCAACTCGGACTCCACTAAAAACTTGGAGCATGGACCAGGTGCACCGGTAGGGTAGGCGTCCCCTGCTTTTCTGGAACCATCTGCCGAGTAATGGCATAATAAATTAAGTGTCGTATAAACGAAAAACCAATAGGTATAATCTGATACAAGGCACAAGTACAATATTAAGGAGAACTTATGTATTACAATCCCCCTCCAGTACAACTTATATAAAGTAAAACAAACCGTAAATTCCAAAGCATATATACCGAATGTCCTTTTAGGTTACTTGTGTATTATGCATCAAATATCACTATTTATGATCTTATCAATCTTTTATATAACACTTTTCGACCTTTCTTGACGTCATTGAAAACATAAATGTTTGCACACATTAACTTTAATATTGATATAAAATACCCGTTTAAATGTCTTTTATGAAACACGTGCACTCGATGTTTGAACTGGCTAGATATATGAAAAAAATGTACCTGTGGCATGCAGGTTGGTTTCATTTTTTTATATTAAGAGAGAGTTCGTGTCGTCGTTTGTATAATTTAATGTATAAAATTCAGCTTTGTTCCTGGGCAGGTTAAATCTGATCGTTTTCAATTTTCCATATTTGGACTTTGTCTTTTGAGTATCATGTAGATATTCATGTCAACAATTATCGTTTATACCGCCTCAACCAAATTAATACTCCAAATTATAGGCTTAGTAAAATAACTGATTCAGATGCGGTAGATTACAGGGTTGTTTGTTAATTTGTTTGTTTGTTTGCTTGTTTTTTTTATTATTTGATAAGGTCCATGAGCTATGATGTACCCAATAGCTCCGGTAAGCTTTGTCTGAGTATTTTAGACTAAAACAACATCAATACTTATTGTTTGGTCAAACCTTGTTTGATATCGTATTTTGACCTTTTAGACGTGATACATCTGAAAAGATTTATCAAGTTTGACCCATTCAACTTTGTTGACATGGCGTATCAAAATCTGCCATATGATGAAAATGTAACTCGTCATGACGTTATTTTGGCACGTTCGCTAATTGCAATTTTATGTTTCTTCGTTTTTTTTTCGATTTTTAAATACTTATTTCTTTAAAGTTTTTTTATTATTCAAAGTATAAAACCCTTTTGTAAAATGACAAATTCATAAAGCTGTCATAAGTAACAAAGTTCACAACATTCTGAAATGCATTCTAATGATATATATGTTTAAATACAAAATAAATAAATAAATAGATAATTAAAAATAAAAATTAAAGAGCAAAAAAAAAAAAAAAAAAAAAACATACAACCAACATCAAGAAGCTGTTACAAATCGAAAAGATAAAACGTATCGAATGTGCAATGTAATATTTCTGTACATACTATCGAAACTGTTCGTTATATGAGAGGTTTAAATGATCTTCGACCATTTCAACAATAACATTTTTTTCTGGGAGAGGGAGAAACTTTTTAAATTGCAATAGACAAAATGCTAATGCGAACATTATTCCACTTATTTTTTTTTTCAAAACCGCCTTGATTTAGAAAGTCACTATTGCTATATCGTTAGTATATTATTAATTGTAAGCATTTTACAAATATTAACAAACAAAACAGAGAGAAACCAAAAACGAAAAAGAAATCAAGAAGCCGCTTTGTAATATGGTCGAAAATCTATTTTTTCTGACACTATGAAAAGTTGCACTGTTGTTGTTGTTGTTGTGGTTCTTTTGTTTTCCTTCATTTGTTTGTGACGTCATCCCATATTTATAATTTATGTTGTAACACTAATATGACTTGTTACATACAAAACACATATAAGGCTTTCACGCGTAGCCTATTGAGCTAAACTCGGTAATTGTAAAAGTAATAAAAATTGTACAATGTTTTTAGTGTGAAGCATTATCAGCACCGAGCAATGATTTATTGTCTTTCCCATCATCATGACGACTGTTGAACATGTAATGCAAATAAAACAATCGAAGCAGTCAATGTGTCATATTCCTTTTCCACATAGGATTTTTGTTCTGTCACTAAACATCATGTAGAATCCTGATAAACCGAAATGTATAGATTGTTTAGTAAAAGTACCAAGCAACCTTGAACCCCTCTAAAAAATTATTGCGAATTGTAGATACAAACTTTTCGATACAGTTCGGTAGGTGTTCAGATTTACAATATGATATTGATAGAAATGGCCACTCGTGTATTTTACTGACCATTGAAAGTCTTCTCTCAATTTATTTTATACACAATTTAAAAAGGTCAATGTCTTTTGATTGTATGTTCCATATTGTTAAAAATAACAACAATTAACGCTATATTTGTAATCTGTTTTTAACTTAGTCAATGTGAATATAAAGGTTTGGTTGGTGACAGTGAACTCTTAATACGTTTTGTATGTATTGAACCGAAAAGATACGGATATTGTTTGTTTGTTTAAAACATTTCTATTTTGATAGTACTTCCCTTTTGTATGCATCAGGTTGGTTCTTAGTCTTATTTTATCAATTTCCAAATAGTCCTTTTTTATTATTTTTCGAAATGCAATCCGTTCCAGTTATTTGAAACATTACCGATAGAACACAACAACCTGGTTGACGGTCCCACTGGTGAAAGACGAACAGTAAACATTTATATTAAAAATGTCATGTTCACTTCGATTAGTAACCGTATGGCTTGAAATGAATAAGTATACTTACTTCCACTCAAATATTTGTATTTGTGGTCTAATCTTGTCCATAGCCCTGATTGGTCGGTCAAATAACACCATTTGTTTGAAATAAAAACAAAAATAAATAAAAAAACAATGGCATAATTGGGAAAATTAAAAAGGGTTATTGTGAAAATAAATCATAATTAGTTTGCTAGATAGAAATAATCAACATTTAGCTCAAATTTGAACGCTATCAATTTTAAAAAAAAACAGCTTTTATTGATATCAGAAAGTAATTTTGGTTAAAGTTATACGCTGCGGAATTAGATTTATTTCACCATATCCGTTCTTTTTCCCTGATATTATTTCTCGAGTCTCAGCCTATATAAAACTACAAAACTTAGACTGCTCAACATAAACACCCAGTATATTTATGTTACTTATGCAATATGCATGAAATATCATATCATTTTATCAGATTTTTTTATAAGACACTTTGATCATTTTGACGTCATTTAAAACATTACTTTTGACACACTTCTATTGTAACGTAAATATTGACCTAAAGTACCCCTTTACATGTCTTTTTGTAACAAGTGTACGCGATGTTTGAACTGCATGTAGCTAAATGTGTGAGTCCAATTGTATTTAGGTTTTATCTTGAAAAGGTTCCTGATTTTGCAAAATGTACCTAAAGCATACAGGTTGGTTTCATTTTTGTCTTGAAGGGAGAGCTTGTGTTGTCTTGGTATAATTTGATGTATAACATTCAGCAGTTTTCTTCCTCGTCAGGTTAAACTTTACCAAAACAGGACCATTTCGATGGTTTCCAATGATCCGATTTCAAGCTTGATATTTTGACTATTTATTTTGTGTATTGCTAAGTGTTCATCATTTAGGTATTTATGTCAATATCTTTTTAGGTTTAGTGAAATATCTGCTTCCTACTTTGATATAAATGAGGACATTTAAAGAGGTTCTTATTTCTTTTTGTTTGATGAGGTCTAATTTATGAAGTGGAAACTATAATATGATAACTTGTTAAC
This sequence comes from Perna viridis, assembly GCA_037379345.1. Lineage (NCBI taxonomy): Eukaryota > Metazoa > Mollusca > Bivalvia > Mytilida > Mytilidae > Perna > Perna viridis. The sequence continues at coordinate 1,357,726 of CM074519.1, forward strand.
CGTTGTTTTTCTTTATCTGACAGTGTTGGAAATTATTAATACTTTAATGAACCTATGATGTACATAATTGCTCCAGTAAGCTTTGCCTAAGTATTGTTGACGAAAAAATATCAATATTTATTGTTTGATCAAATCTTGATTATATCATATTTTGACCTTTTAGACGTCATATATCAGCTAAGTTTTATCAATTTTGACCGAATCAACTTTTTGTTGACATGGTGTATCAAAATCTGTCATATGATGTAAATATACAAGACGTTTGGATGTTGTATATACCATTAGGTTCAAAGTATGCCACTGTTTTTAATTTGTGCTTTCATTTTTGATACTTTAGAAAATAGGGACCTTTAAATGTCACGTGTCAAAAAAAATTGACGACATTTAACACTCAGAATAAGATTTAAAAACCTACCAAATATTCAAAGTAAAAGGTACGTATGATTTTGAATGTTAGTTAAGTGATCTCGAGAGACAGAACCTTTTTTCCGTTTGCAATTTTATGTTTTATCTTTTTACCTTCGTATATTAGATAATCTTCGTTTAAAGACTTTTGATTAATTCATAGTAAACCCCTTTGTAAAATGACAATTTCATAAAGTTTGCATAAGTTGCAAAGTTTGGAGCATTTTAAATTGCATTGTAATAATATAATTTAAATACAAAATAATTAAATGATTTAAAATAAAAAAAACTTAACAGAGAAAAAAACACACAACAAATATAAAGAAACCCAGAAAAATCGAAAAGATAAATACAAAACAAATCAGTCGTGCAATGTAATATTTGTGTAGATATGGTCGGAATCGGTATCTGAGAGGAAAATGGATCTTTGACAATTTCAACACTATTTTTTTGTATAATGACTCATGCTTGCATGTGTTAAGCAAATAATAGTTCCCAGGTGGTCATCAAAATCAAAGATTAATAAATTGTTTAAACACAACTTTCAACTTCTGTTGTAGTTTGGTCACGATATCTACATTTTAAGTACTTTATGAAAATTATTAGTTTTGTAACGTTTAAAACCACTAATAAACGCATTCATTTAAATGCTTTACAAAGTCAAAAGACAAGTTTAAGATCTGTAATGACGTGTCCTTTACAAAATATATCATACTTGGTATGGGAGTGACAATTTACCGACTGAACAGATAGGTTTCTTTTTTTTCTAAATTACTACATACAAAATGTTAACACGAACATTCTACTTCTGTATATAATTTTTCGAAATCCCCAAGATTTTTAAAAATAGAAAATCAGATTCTCATTATGGCTATTAACTGCACGCATTTTACAAATAATAACAAACATAAAAGACAGAAAATGGTGCGGAAAAAAACACAAAAAAACAAAAGAACATGAAAGAGAAAAGAAAATACAAAACAAAAAGAAGTACCCGTTTAAAGAACATTGAAAAGATATTATTTTTTTTTCTGACACAACTTATCTACAAAATGTTGGATTGTTGTTGTCACGATCCACGAGTTCATGATGATGACCATAAAATGACTGTAGTGATGACTTCAATCTTGAAGCAACATACTTGTAACCGTGTTTCAAAAACCTAATTGTAAGAGCTCTAGCGCGATATAAAAAGTATGTGTAGTTACGACAAGCTCTGGCATAACGCATGCGTTGTGATATGAACACTCCGTAAACATATTGAGAAATGACAATTTGATATCGATATATATATATATATATATATATATATAGCCTAGCTGGCCGAGTGGTCTAGGGCGCTGGACTTAGTGCAGGCGGTGTTCCCATAGATGTCACAGAGGTACGAGTTCGAGTCCCGCGGAGGGAACGACCAAAAATTTGCATCGCAAATTTGACAGTTCTAACATCGTTGGGAATTTTTCAGACCCTTCTATAAGTTAATGTTACCTTCCCTGTATCAATTTGATCCGATGGAGCAGTGTAGCGAATAGAGTCGTCACATTCTGAGACGTTATATATATATATATATATATATATATATATATATATAAGACAAACGAGATTTGATTTGAATTTCAATATTTTACACTGTATAGTAATACTTTACCCATAAGAATAATTCGAAAGTATAGTCGCCCGAAACGGCAAAGTGTCCCGTTATACAGAGACCTGATTGGGAACTTGTCGAAAAATACCAACTCTCCTGATCATATTCTAATAAACATGCGTTATGCATAAAAATTGCAAAATGAAGAAAGTATTTCGATGACGAGAAATGATTCCTTTATGAAGAGGTCTGATGTGGTTATTTGAAGTTTTCCAAAAGGAAGTCAAATTTATACATCCACCGAACTTGACGAGAATCGCATAATCTTTGTGGGGATGATACTTCAAACAACTTGCCAAGGTGATGTATAAATATGTATAATCGACAACAAAGTCATAAATTTAAAATGAAATCTAAATGATAAACGACGCATCATATGATCTGACCACGCTTAACATCACATACAGTTGAATATAGCTAATTAACCTATTTAACGTTTGTTTTGAAATGTAAGATAGACATGACACAGTATATCTAACTTATTATCGTAATACCCAACTACTGCCCATGAAAAGCTGTTCATAAAAAAAAAAAAAAAAACACGCGTATTAGAAAAACACATAACATAACATTCTTTTGATTTACGCTCAATTTTGGTCTCTATTTGTTTCTAAAACCAGGTCATTGTAGTCATCTTTTAGCAACATAACCCTGTTTCAGAAGCCTATTGGTTAGAGTTCTAGCGCAATCCAACTTCATATATTTGATAAAAAATCTTGAGATGTTTACACCAATTATTATAATATCAAAATATGCAATTTTTTTATTGTAGAACTTAGGCCGATATTGTATTGCGTCGTCGAATTTTGTTGTATTTTCTGTTCAGAGATATAATATGGGTGACAAAAATTGAAGACAGTCATTTCGAAGTCAATTAATGATTACAAACACATGCAAAATACTTTAATATTTTAATATGCTGTACACATGATAGGCGTAACCTGTCAGCATTAAAATCAAACATGTAGGAAGATCTTTATCAAAATATTTCTTGTATACAAGTAGTACTCAAAACCAAAATTATCGAACTAGGAAACCAAATTCATCACCGAGAGGTTTTATCAGATGCAATGCAAAGAATAAAGCCTCTATGTTATACAATTTTTTTTTTAAATTTGGATAACTGCAATTTTTCATCGAGTTGCTCATTTGCTTTTGTTACTTTGTAAGTATGATTTTAGTTACTCTATATGATTTGTTGTGTATGTCTGTTTTCCGTGTCTGGTTTTTGTTCTTTTGATTACCTCTAAAACCTTGGTTCCCTTGATTACTCTTCCATAAATAGGATAGACAAAATGCGATGTATTCGGGGTATAACAAGTCTGACTACTGGGTTGGTAAATACCCTCAGGAACCTCAGGTTCACCAGCAGCGGTGTCGAGAATAAAGAGAAAAATCCTTATTTCAATCATACAAACATGACATAAGTAGAAACAAATATAGATGTACAATTGTTACTATTGCCATCCATGGCTATATATTGAGCAAAATTCGCATAATTTAATTCTTTTCAACAAAAGACAATACACAATTATTTACATATTAAACATATTGAACACACATGTCACTATTTATGGCACTAGTAGAAACTTATTTGATCAAATATTGTTTATTACATGCATAAGTGTCATTACGACTGCGGTGCTTTTTTTACAAGAATACATGGAATATTATTGAATCACTATCTGAGAACGAAGGTACTGCCCAGAATTTCTTGGGCAGGGCTACTGTAACGGGCTTTATTAAAATGATCTCTTTTTGGACTTAACTTTTGTTTTTTTTTAAATGGGTTATCGGTCTATCACGGTCTTTGGTATGAGAGAGATTCCCTGTCAATTTTTGAAGCCCCATGGGTAGCCTTGAGCTGGCATTTATAATTCCTGTCACCACATCTATTCTATTCATTTTGCACTTGTATATAAAATGAACATTAAAGTATTTAATATTAACCCCACACTCAACCGATTTCCAAACTTTGTTCCACCGTTGATTCTGACCACATAGTTAAAAAGAACTAAAATCGATCTGTATAAATACACAGGTCATCAAAAAAACTGCCCCGAAAAGCAGTCTGGTGATTGATTCAGCAGCAACTATAAGTGTAGTTTTCAGTTTGCTATCAACCATAGCACGGAGCTGTCGTCGGTAATTTAGGAAGGTAGAAGTTGTTTGCTCGACTGAGTATCTGATTTATAACCATAATTATGTATGGGTCTGGGGATATCTACAATTAAAGAAAAAAATCTTAGCTAAATGCAAACAGTTCCACTTAAATGGAATTGAAAACCCATTATACTGATAAAACGAACATATAGCAGACAAGGAAATATCTTCGTGACTTTGTTTCATGTCTTCTTACCGATTACGTTTGTGGACCCACGGTTTTTAACGTACCCGCTCATTCCGCCCAAGTCAACACAAGCTATCTAAAGATAGACAGGACACTTTATTCCCTGTATCTTAAAATAAACACAAAAACCTTTTACACCATTCATGCTTTTATTATGTAATTATATGAATGTGTTTTGAGCTTTATTCTATTTTCACAATGTGTTTACTTAAAATGACATATGATATTGATCTACATGAATATGAGTTCATGTTTTGCAAGAAAAAAACATATACACAATTGTAGAGTTTTTTTGTTATAAAACACGTGTTGGTCAAGGTCGAAGAGGAACAAAATCGATGCTTAACTTACATGTTTCTTCCGACAAAGTCCCTGCAAATGGTATATCGTTTCTTGCTTTAAGAACGGTTCTATATTTTGCTGAAGAATAATATTTGAAATGGTTTATACTTAGGAATCCACACTAAAATAATTCGATAAAATATACCCTATGTCCGGCTAATTATTCATAATAAATTGTAACATTGAAAATAAAAGAAACTAAAAAATCATTACAATTCCGATATTCCAAATAAGTACAAATGTAAAAAAGAAAAAAATAAGACTGTTTTTCGAATCTTTTGAAAGATCAATATTATTATTGGTAAATGTCATATCATTGCATGTTTTTTTCCCTTTGACAAATGTTCTAATTCATATCTTTTTCCATAAATATATGCAATGTTATCGTGATAAATGTAGGGTTTACCTCTTTTAACACAACCAATAGCCAAAGCTCCAATAATCAGTAATATAAGTATTCCAGTACATCCCCCAATAACAAACGGGAAACTAGAAAAGCCTAAAACAAATAACAATACAATCAAGATACAGAAATCAATGCGTTGTGTATACATCCGAAGCGTCATGATCACTCTTTGTTCAAGTTTACATGCATTATTTGTTTTAATCTCTTGTTAATATTTCACATGAAAAGTTACACTTAAACACAACAGGATATTAAGAACATATCATGATTTTAAAATCATATATAAAGAAATTGATACCTTGTTCCATTTTACATTCCACGAGTTCATCAATTACAACAACATCGTGCCCGGCTGATCTACATTCTACTTTTAATCTATGGGACCCTTCTTTAGAAATGACAAATCGTTTTCTGTAGTTTATATCTTTCATTATATCTTTGGTGGAAATTTCGTCTGCAACGTCTATTTCTATATGTTGATCCTTTAAGTATAAGAATGTTAATTGCTCACATGTTCCCGGATGTCGTAAGTTGAACTTTAATTCAATGTAATCATATTTCCCTTTGTTTTAATATGTTAAGGGAAAAAATTAGCCGTGTAAATAGTATGAACCAACTTAAACTTCCCAAAAAAATCAGTAAGCCAATCAAATTAAAGGTTTAAAGAATGAATATGTTGTTTTCCTGGTTAAATCGGGTCATGGTTATCCTTGATTTCTGTTGTTGGCGTTTTAAACCTTGTTCAATCGGTTTCGAACGTTTGATGTTTCAAGTTGAAATTAATAACTAGTGTGCTATATTATTCAATTAAAGGATCAACCGCTAAATGACAAAATAATAATAATAATAATAATAATAATAATAATAATAATAATAATAATATTTATAATTATAAAAACAAGGATTTTTTGAAGCGTTACCTGAAAGACAGTAGTACAATTTGGTGTAGATGAAACATTATGTAAGGTGAAGTTTAGGTATAAAACATCATCCCACTCTTCAATGCGATATTTAGTCATATCTTTGGAAGGTAATGCTGGAATAATAATAATAAAATATTGTATTGTTTTCTGTTATTAGCAATAGCAGTATCACATGTAAAACTTCTTCACTTAGTCAAGTTTTTTTGGTTTTTTTTGTTCAGTTTTACCTTATATAAAGTGGACAATAAATAATTGATCTTTTAAGATTTCCTTAAAAGTTCATTCAATATGATATGTTTCTTACCAACAATTTCTGAATAGCTGATATTTATATAACTTTCCAAGAAATTCATCCCACAAGTACACCTGTATTGATAGGATAAATCGGCTAGGGTTACATTTCGAACTATCAATGAGATTGATCGATCATCCGAATTAGCGTTTGGCATTGTATATTTTTCTGACGTCGATGTTCCATTCACAGCCAGTGTAGATGGTTCAGTATCAGCTGGACCCCCCATCCAGTACTTAGCGTTTTTATGGACACACGTTGTTCCCACACATGTAAGTATGATGTCTTGGCCCAATATTACGGGCTTAGTTGTCAGTTTCAAAGAAATTTTCGGTTTATCTGTAATATATACACATTGTTTTTGAGTTAAAGTTGATAGTGGGTGAATAATTTTAACTATTACGAGTCTTATACTTTCAGTGGTTAAATCCTAAGCATGTTTACTTATAGTCCTACGTTTGGGTTTCATAATAGTTTTACAAAGTGGGCATACACATGTTTACGGTTTGTTTTTATACATTGTAAATAAAAACATTGACTTTAGATAACATGCAATACTATACAGGGATTGATATATATAATTTTTGTAAAATGAGAACAATAGTTTTTTGTTCTATCTGACAATATTTTAATGCTATATTTTTATTTTCTATTCCAGTTTGTTTATATTACGCAATATATTTTCACGTAGCGAAGTCTTTAATTTCGTGGCAAATTCTTATGCATTGATGTATAATGCGCATCCTCATCTTCTGGAAATAATTTCTATGCAAAAATGTGCGCATAATACACACCAAAATACGGTACATTTACAAACTTACTTGCTGAGACCAGTAATAGATGTAATAGATGTGTAAATGTTAAAACAATCAACACGATGTTCTTCATTCTTGATGATTTCTGTGAAATATAACATAAAGATTAGCGTTTAGGTAAAGAGTGTCGGGTAGTAAGTGAAGTCTTAGCGAGCTTTTAGTGTTTTTTTGTACGAGAGACGATATGTGGACGTAATATATTATTAATAAAAATGATCCAATTAATGTAATTAAAAACAAACAAACCGTCCATTTGTTTCCATCAAATTGATTCGTCTGAAAAATAATTATATATTCATCTTAAGTAAACGATTCAAAGCATTTCAGTATATAACAGGAATAGCATATCAATTGATAAATAAGAAGGCTAGAAAGGATTTTACTAACCTTATCCGATGGTAGATGCACTGTGCTATGATTTTGTATACAACAGATTATGTATTTATATGTACTGTTATCTAAACAGGGAATCCCCATTTAATTTTTCAATTTTCTGTCGTTAATTTTGTACGGCATACAGGAAGGCTATTGGTGTGCCTTTAAAGATATATGATAGATATAGTATACTTGAAATACGAAGTGACAGGTGCTATTTTTCTATATGTTAATGCCAGTCTATACACACAGACTAAATGCACTATTATCGATATGTAAAAATGACGTATTGAAATCTAGGGAGGAAGTTGTAAATTTCATGAAGTGTTGGTGCTTTTCCGAAGCATATACATGTATGTGTTTCGTAATACATGTAGTTCTATGCTTACATCTTAAAATAGTATCTTTGATGATTTAATGTACTAGAGAAAAGATAAAGTGTATGTAAATTACCAACACTTTATTTTAAATGTTTCATAATTTCCGAGTTATATTTGTTCTCAGATAATAATAGATTATAATATGTCTATGCATCTTTACATATTATTTTACTTCTAGTGAATAGGTAGGTGTAGTTAAATTAAAACGAAATGTCTCCCATATAGTTTAAATGCATTTTTCATTTCATAACCGTCACATAAATCAAGATGTGTTGAAATAAATAAAAGATGTTTCAATGTGCAGAACGGACCGTCTTTGTTCAGCTAACATTTCCAACGCTCAGTTTCATCCCTTTTGATATCGTCCAAAACATTTCAAATTATGGTAAATTATTTGCTTTGTTTCATAGTTGTATTCTTTCAGGTATACCCGGAATCGATGTAAAATTGCTGTCATGTAGAGTGCATTGAACAATTCACACGAGGAAAAATATACAATACACTGTTCGACTTGAAAACAGTTAGTGCAGCTGATCAGTTGATATTCCCGCTGCACGCGGACAGCATGATTATCATGTAAATCCCAATTTTCAAGCGAAGGGGCCATAAAAGGCAAAAATCTGGAAACTCTGTCCTTAAATTTTATTTTTCAAAAAAATGTTTTTCATCAAAAATAGGTTTAGCTGTATTAATGAAAAGATGTACTATATGTATTATAATATAAAATTAGTAACAACTCAATAAACAAAACTAAACAGATACTAGTTCAATGATTCAATTGGAAGGAAATAGTTACATTTGTCAGTAAAAAAAACAAATAAGATAATTTATCAAATAGCTAACGTTATCCATCCGTTAATACAAATAATTACCAAAGTATGTTATCATCATAAGCCATTTAAATAGATTTTAAACAATATTAGCTAAGTATTGAAAAAAAAAATCATCGAAACAATACGAAAAATAATTGTGGCCTAAAATAACGATTTGACAGATAAATTGTCAAATGTTTGGTAGTTTGCCACCAGGATAAAAAATATATATTTCCCAAATGACTTACATAAACATCATAAACATATATCTCGGATATCTTAAAATGTAAATAAGTTGATTGACACTAACATGTTTGTAAAAAATGCACATAAAATGATAAAATTACTTCAAAAGTAAGAAGTTCACATATAACACTATCAAAATAGATGCATGTTACATTTTGTAACACAAGGATAAAATGATATGTCAACATTTGTAGAGCGTAAACATTTGTTGCATGACAAACCATTTTTCAATATATCAACAACCATTGTATTTGATTGCGTTATAGATACTTAATATTCATCACACAAATATTTATAATTTTGGCTTTTCAATGTGGTGTCATCTTGGTTCATATTTTTGTTCGACCAAATGAAGACATTGTTTAAAAGGTTATTGATGAGTTATATGTACAAGCGTCAAAAGCAGTTAACAGAATTTGTCAAACTTATAAACTGTGGAAAAAATTTCATTTGTACCAGCGATATCAAAACATGTAAATTATCCAAACGAAACTTCATTTTTTTCCAATTAAATTAAAAGAAGCTTAAATGACACCATTATGTAAGAGAAATAATCCATTCACGAAAAATAATTAAAGACCTGTATAATCAGAACAATTTTCTACTTTCTTTGAGCCCATTTTGATAACTTTGATATATCGTTAGCAGAGGTCAAGAATATAATACATTTTTTCTTCGTTTTCTGAAAGAATAGACAGGTCATAAGTAATAACAAATATGTAGCACAAAGGTTAAAATAATAACAAATAATGAACATAAGGTTTAACTACCTGCCGCATGGAATTTGTAAGTGATCAAAATATAGCTTGGATAAAAAAAGATAATTACCTTTAATTATCATATGCGTCAGTGCGCAAAACAACAAATACACATTTGCACTTGTATTAGGAACTTCTTTTGTTTAATATATTTATAAATTGGATTTCATCTGTCAACAGAAAAGGAATTTATATTGCAAGGCGGATGGTAATACATTGTCATTTCATTCACTAGACTATAATGGAATTATAAATATCCTTCGGACTGAGAGCAATGTTTTGGTTTACTGGATCCAAGTAAATAATATGCAGGGAAACCCTGATAAGTTTAAAGTCATAGCAGAAGGCAAAAAGCATCCGACAAGTTTCATACTTTTGATATTGGGTCGGCTAAGATCAGCTGTAATGAAAGAGTAAGGCTACTTGATTTTGTTATTGACCTGAAACTATATTTTGATTTTCATATTCAAAATCTATGTAAACAGGCAGTATATAAGTTAAATAATCTAGAAAGAACAGAAGAACCTAAGTAATAAAATAGACAAACTATTGTTTCATACATGTATACAGTGAATTTGTTTTAAATTTGTGTCAACTGCCATGACACTTCTGTTCAGCAGAGAATATGATATATACAAATACAGGAAAATCATTGATAGTATATTCAGATTTTGGCCAACGCATGAAGATTTATCAATAAAAACACATATGTTAAAATATTTATTAAAAGAACAAAACATAGGCCGTTGAAACTTTTTTTTAGAATTGAATGAATTGGCACCACCTTTATTATCTAACTTAATGAAAATGAAATCTCACAAATTTAATTTTAGAATTTATAATTTATAACTAATTCCTGGTGTAAAACATCAAATAATGGTAATAAATCATTCAGGTATGCAGCTGAAGCTCTTTGGAGCCTTCATATTCTTTCAGAACAACAACACATTTTAATGAATTTAAAAAAAAAACCAGCTATCCTTTTAGAGTTGAACAGAATACTCCTTTTTTGTTAGATGTTAATTTCAAATTTTACTAATTGAGTGAGATGTTCAACGTAACGTGTTAGCCTAGTGTTTTTAGTTTGCATTTGCTTAATAATACAAACCAGTTAAAATTTTCACATATGTTTATAGCTTGTATATAAAGTTTTGTCGGTTCAAAAGCCCATGAGAGCGTATGTTTACTGTCATATGTCCTACTTACTATAGATAAAGTATTTTTTCATATAAATCCCATTGCTTTACGTAATAAATTTCGAGTTTCTGTGGAGTTCGCAGCTTTGGTTGACAAGTCCAGAATTTAGACGGGTACCACCGTGTTTCCATGTTCCTTAAAGACAGAGTCCGTTTTGCCCGATATGAATTCTCGAAATTACTTTGCATCTGTATCTAAAAAGAGGTTAGGTGTGTAGGAGGAGTAAAAGGAGTAACGGATATAAAATGGCTGTCCCTTTGCGTAAAGGAAGGTTAGAAGAGTGATGGGAGGACGAGAGAAAAGAGCAACTGGCTACCCTATCATAATATTCTACTCATTTTGAGTGAAAATGTAACGACATTTGACTATGCCGATGATACGTCGATGTTTTCTTCATATCTTGATCTACACTTAGAAATCGATGGTAAAGGAAAACTATTGACCAAACTTTACAACAAACGTGATGACTTTTCATTCAGAATTGTCAACTTTCCTTTCATCTGTGACAACATCCCTTCGGGTCCTGCGTATGGCGTGTTCATATCACAACTCATACGCTATGTCAGAGCTTGCCGAAATTACGCAGACTTTTTGTATCGCGCTAGAACTCTAACAAATAGTCTTCTGGAATAGGGTTATGTTGCTACAAGATTGAAGTCATTACTACAGAAATTTTATGGTCGTCATCATGAACTCGTTGATCGTTATGATGTATCCATCAGAACCATGAAAACTGATTGATTCCACGGGTCATGGTTTGCCTTTCCTCGTTTGTCTACCCCGGACCTGACTTTTAATAGGAACTCGGCGGGTGTTTCTAAAAAAGCAGAGGACGCTTACCCTACCGGTGCATCTGGCTCATGCTCCCAGTTTTAAGTGGAGTCCGAGTTGCTCATTTACTTTAGCTACTTTGTATGTATGATTTTTGTCACTTTGTGTTCTTTGTTGTGTATGTCTGTTTTCCATATCTGGTCTTTGTCCTTGGATAACATTCTCTTGATTACCGCTATAACCTTGGTTCCCTTGATTACTCTTCTGATATCATTAATGTCTCGACAAATTGGACTATGAGAAACATCAGAGCCACAGCTTCATAAGTTGAAACAATCAATCAAGAACTACTTACGCCATTTCTGAAACTGGTTACTTGCGATAGAATGGTGTCGATTTGTTCATGTTTCATTCACAGACATTGGTGATGCTCAAACTTTATTCTTCATTAAAAAGAAACAATGCCAATATCAATCAAACATATCAAACCGCTACGGTATGTAATATTCCTATTAAGCTCTCGTTAAAGCTTTTTATACAACTCACTCATTTACGAATGTTATCATGAAAACAGTTGTTGTAAGCCACATCATGCTCCTTCGATGTCAATAGAATTGTCATTGCACAAACACTTATACCACTTCATAAATTAAAATTGAAATAAGTTCATCATATAATATTTGATTAAAAAAAAACCATTTAATGCACATTATTTTCAGTAGTATATAATTATTGATTTAATATTTCATTGCCCAATGAAACAGACCTCGAATATTAAAATAGGGACAACTTATACCTAAAGCAAATTATTTATTAGTACAGTGGGATCAAGGGCCCAGCATTAGAAGGCTTAAAAGACTATATCTGACCAGGTGAGCGATTCAGGGTTTCTTGAGCCTCTAGGTATTCTTTGCAATTTACAATACAATTCAAAGTCTTTACTTGCACATTTATGTACATAAATTATCATTTTTTTTATTATGAAATCAAATATCCCCTAAATATCTAATGACACAAAACTCTTTTTCCTTTACTGTCTACTGCATTCTTGCACCATAATTGGAGCGTCAAAGAATAATCAAGGGAACCAAGGTTATAGCGGTAACCAAAAGAATGTAATCCAGTGACAAAGACCAGACATGGAAAACAGACATACACAACAAAGAACATAAAGTGACTAAAATCATACATACAAAGTAACAAAAGCAAATGAGGAACTCGGACTCCACTAAAACACTCGGGGCATGGAACAGGTGCGGTAAGGTAAGTGTTCTCTGCTTTTCTAGAAACACCCATAGCTCGATACAAAATATTTTAAATTAAAATATCCCTCTGCTTGTTGCAATGTGTTTGTCAATGATCAAATTGGCTTTCAGTATAATTAAGACTGGTGTTCAGTTATGTTATTATTGCCAACATGGTTGATGTGCATCTTGTTGAATTAACACGACCTTAAAGGCGGTAATTGTGGCTTCGATGGAGAAAGCAATAAATAAAAAGTTATTTTTCAAGGTAATCGGAATTGCAATTAAGCGCCTTCCGTTATTTGAATACAAGTGAACATTTAAGTTTTGTTTTGTTGAATCAGTTTTGTCGAATGATATAAATATATCGTTTACAGGTCTCTTGTCGATGATAAAATTGAAATTTCTTTTTTTCTATTTAGCCGCCGTCTTGTCCATATTGAGACGGTCATGTATGTATATTGTTGTTCATTGGCTATAATGTTAACATGATGCGAAGGATACTAATATTACATAGATGCTATGTTACTATTTAATGTATATTAACGTTATACTTCTAAATTTAAATCCGGATATAAACCGTTCCGATTGTCAGCCAATCATGGCTGAAGCACCACAGACGACCCTGACAAAAATATAGGGAAAACGGTAGAATTTATTTTCCTATAGCCGACAATGCTAACCTTTGCAAGTTTTCCAGTAATTTATAATTAAAACTCGGACTCAAAAACAATTTTTCGTTGTAATACTTTCATCTAGAGACTGAAAAATCACCATTGGAATAGAGGTTGACCATCTTTTTTTCAACCACCATCAACAGTTTGAAGGTACCGGAAGTTTTGCATTTTTTTTTGGTTCCGCACTGATATGAAATATGCAGTCGTTTTAAAATTTCATAAACTATGCATGAAGGTAAAAAAAATGAACTATTTTTTTTTTAATTTCATCCTCTAAGAATCTGAGAGAGAAAAATCATCATTACAAACTTTGTCAGCATACCAATCTGTCCTTTTAAAGTTCTATTTCTTTTCACCTGACTAGGGTACACGATTGGTCAACGTTTTGCAGCGAAATTAATACTACTATTTTCCCTATAAAATACAATATCTACATATGTAATAGGTAGTTTAAGGACTGTCACTCCGTCAAAATACGTCATATTTATACATGCTAAGTTACATAATATGTTGATGCCATTGTCGATGTTTTAGACTTTAATGTAAATAATTGGAATCATAGGATTATTCAGACGTATAGCCGTTTTTTGATTGGTCGAGGACGTATTTATCAAAAAGTTTATACTTGCATGAACTTTGTCAGACTGTTCACATAACTTACATGAACACCAGTCAACTTGAAATAAATATGGTGGCCGTGTAGTTCGAATGAGTTTGGCAACGTCCACATCTATTTTATGTTTACAAAGAGTAATTTTCAGCTCGGAGAAAAAACTTATAATTGTTTAAAATCTAAAAACAAGTAAATTCGCCCCAAAATCAAGTTGTCCGAGGACTAGATTATATAAATATATTTACCGGTTTAAAACATGTACAAACAATAAATCCAAAATGTCGGGATAAAATTATAAGGATTAAACAGCTATTTTCGGTCATTCATTCATGCATACATGAACGAATCGCGGTGCCCCAAAACCCAATGAACGACTGCTTATCGCTTTTATGTGTGGCTTTCGGAGAAAAATAGAAGAAAAGTACGCTATTCCTTTCGTGAATTGGAGATATTTCTTTCACTCAAATTGGTATATTTTTACACTTTTTGTTATGAAGTATTTCGTCTTTTGTAAGGCCCCTATTAGATTATCAATGTATCATTGGTTGATCTGATTTAAATGTGGTACACCAGAATAATCAACTTTTTAAATCAAATGACAAATGTAAAAATCTATATGAATTGTAATATGGTGAAATGTGTAGTTTTCATGCTAATTAGTAACATATTAATGTGACATTTTAAATCAAACCACGGAAACCTAATAAATTGTTAACTAAGTTTCTTTAGTGTCTTGCCTTTTTAATTTAAAACAAAATATAAATGTTATCAAGGGGTAATTTTGTATTGATATTAAATTGAAACGATTGTATACAACGTCGTGCCGTAACAAATTATCGGAAAATGTCAGTTATTCATTTTGTTTAACTTTAGTTATAACGTACTTGTTTTGTTTTGTTTTATTTTTTTAAGTTTTATTTGAACAAATACGCTGAGAATAGATGCATTTAGCAATAATGTCGGTCATTATCATTCAAGTACTGCTGGGAAGCACCTACAAATTACAAACCTATTTTTAACATCGATTGTGAATTATAGGTGATCACGTACATGTAGTTTGTCTGCAAACTACCTAGTCAATGCTGTACAGTAATAAAATCAATTCAAAGATCCAATTAACGGTATTACTCTGTCACGGATTTATATATTCTTAATTCTCCAATTACCACAAAACTAAAAGCAATTTGAAATATCATGATATTCCAGATCCTGTCGTAGTTTGATGTGCTCGACTTAACTCTTTGGGAAAGACACTTTATTGTCAACAAAAGTATAGTAGCATTATATGTATTTATGCTATCTATGTCACCGCAATCCAGAATGCCGTGTTTTGAATATAAAAAGGGACTATTTTTTTTTATGTTTGTGATATAATATAAAATAAAATTTCATATTTTAAATATTTTCGAAACTTTGTTTTGCATATGTGTGAATATTAAATATGGGGAACGTCAGACAGACTTTGTTCCCTGTTTTTAGTGGAGTCCGAGTTGCTCATTTATTTCCGTTACTCTGTATGCATAATTGTAGTTACTTCACGTTTTTTAGTGTGTACAGTCCTTGAACCGATCCATGCAACAATTTGACGGATCGATGACCGTTGACTGATTGATCGCTGACGGATCGATGACCGATGACCGGTCACCGACCTGATTGCAGTCTTGTTATGTAAAATGACGTAAGATAAGTTTTAAATAAACGAAATGTAAAATAAAAGTATAAATTGATGTTTAAATATACCACAGTATATAAATATATGTTAAATTGACAATGAAAACAACAAAAACCGTAAAATACATTGACCGTTCTATAGTCACGTCATGCGACCACCATTTAAATGGATCGGTTTGACGGATAGATGACTGACCGGAACCTGAACGGCGATCGATGACCGATCACAATTTTTGTTGCACGGATCGTTTCAGGTACTGTGTGACTGTTTTCCTTGTCTGGACTTGTTCCCTGGACTACATTATTTACCACTATAACTTTGGTTTCCTTGATTATTCTTTGTAAAAATGGATACATGTAAAATAGGTTCATTTTTGGGTATCTAAACATGTTTAGGATGAATAGTTAAAATACTAATATATTTGTAAACAATACAAAGTCATAGTCAAATAAAGAATCTTAAGAGTATTTGTTGATTTTTATTACGATATGTCAAACATTCTACCACTTGACTCGAGTGTCATATAGAGGGGAGTAATCTATGGAACATATGAACTATTTTTATTAGTGTATGATGAGAGTCAACCCAATAAATGTCATCCATATATGTTTTGCGAAAATGCAGATTGTCAGTGTACTTTAGAAGAAGTCAAGCTATTAATAACTTCAAATTCTAGTGTATATCATATTTGAGTTTCAAATAAAAAGTCAAAATTCAGGGTAGAAGCTAAAAGATAGAAAAATAAATAAATCATAAAAAACATGAATACTCAATAAAAGACAATTTTCAGTGTACAATGTACAAACGTACAATTACAGACAAATTGATTTGAGTTTTAATGTACCTCAACTTGTTAAAATAAATCTTCCTTTTTTCTCTCACATCTTGCTTGATTGAAAGAATCAAGTAGTTCAGTGTGTTTTCTTTCTTTACACTTGATTGCTACCCTAAATGATAAAAAAAAACATGTGTTATGTATTTAACTGGACAAACAATTTTAAAATAGTTCCTAAAGTTTAAAAAAAATGTGACTTGAATTGATCCAATCATAGCAGCTAAAAAAAAAAAAAAAAAAAAAAAAAAAAAAAAAAGATTCATTGACTGTTTGTATAGTACTACAGGTACAGATCATAACATCACACATGTACAATATAAGAATAGCCATTTTTGTGGGTTTCACAGGTTACCAACTTATGCAGGATTCTCCAAGTTAACACCAACATGTACATTTACATATATGGGGATTAAAATGCAGTTTTCCTGTAGTTTGAATTACATGTATCTCTAACCCTAGTAATATTGTTGGCTTTTTTGTTCATCTTGACTGAAAGTCCATGTGAGTTTATATACCATAATTTTCGTCAGCTTTTATGTCAGGAAAGTGAGAATAAGTAATACTTTTAATAGGACAGCAAAAAATTGTGGTTGTATAATGGTACATGTATATTGCTGGTAATGTCCGTGTCGTCAACAAGACCGTTTGTAGACACTTGATTTTAATTCGATAACTTGAATATTTGTTTGTTGATCTTTATGATATTTAATGACAGGGTTCAAAATGTGTCTTTACACACTTGGTTTTTTGTGAGATAACTTGAGTATCAGGTAAAATAAAAAAATTGGATCTTAGTAAATTTTATAATAAGGACTTAGGTTTAAATCCACAAAAGAAATGTTGGTATTGATTTTGAGAGTTATAGTCCCAACCATTGCCTTTAACAAGGATATAAGTGCAGTCAATGATCTTGTTTTATAATATTCTATACCAAAATGGTCAGACTTGTATTGATTTCATGGGTATAGACTTGAACTTTTTTAGAAATTAGGGGCCAGAAACATGCATTATCATGATGTCAAGACAATAACTTGTTTATTTTTGGTTCAATTTTGATACAGTTTTTAATTGAATATCTAATAAAAATCCATGCCTGTATTGTTCCAGCAGATTTCAAATGCATTGTATCTCTTTGGATTTTCAAGTTATAAAGGGGCCACATCCGACAAAAAATTGACATTTCAATTTATTGACATGATTTTGAAAATTGTTAATTGAATTTCAAGTTTTGTGCTATATTATGGCTCCAAACCTGTTGTTGTGTCCATAATGAATTGTTTATTCCTATTATTATGTGTGTCCAATTCCAATATTGTGCCCACAATTGCCCCAACTGTTCTATGTTTGACCACATGGATTGCACTATGCTGCACTCTTGGAATCATTTTATTAGGATTGTGACAAGAACCAAGTAAGAATACCAAAAAGTATTGCACAGTAGCCAAAAACACATTCCTTTTAATTTCTGGACAATAACTCGAGTGAAAGTATTTGGATTTCTTCGGAATTGTGCCACAAAGTGCAAGGTAGAATTGGTTTTGCAGGTTTTGACTGGAAATCTTTAAGGATAAATGGCTGAAGTGAATATTTTAGTTCTGGTTGTTTTTTTGTATTCTGCGTCAAATTTCTAATTGTAATCAAATTCAAAGCTTCGTTAAGTTAGAATAGTGTCCATACATTCCCAAATTATCAGGGTTCAACCTCTGCAGTAGTATCAAGCTGCACCATGAATAGTATTTTATTGTCTAATATTCAGTAAATTGTTTACTATCAGTGAGTCTATCTTAAAAAAATGTTATAAGGATTTAAACCATTTTTTTAACTGAGATGTTATGCCATAAAAGTTAATGTCAAATATAGAACCTTTGACCTAATTTTAAGTGGCCCACCACAAGAAGTAGCGTTGCCCAATAGTAATCACGATGTCCGTCATCGTCAAAAAATTGTGTCCGGGCTGTATTTTTTTTTTTTTTTTTTTTTTGTCTTTCGAAATAAGCATTTGACATTTTGAATTTTGCTAGATCACCTAAAAATAATGCGTTGCATACCACTGATAGTGGCCTTTGACCATTGATCTCAAAGTCAAATTCCTGTTTTTGGTTTTTTTCATTGATAAACTCGTGTCCAGTTTGTTACTTTTTCATTCTTCAATTTGGGCTTCTGATATTTGGTTTGGGGTAAATCATCTAACGAATATATGTAATATACAATGGATAGTGGCCTATGACATTGAACTTTAGGTAACCTCTAGATACAATTTCTTTTTTTCCGTGAGAAACTTGTGTATGGAATATATATGATTCCATACTCTTTTTTTCAACTGGTAAATATTTCTATTGAATGTTAGTGCTTCATTGAAAACCAAAAAAATTGAGTTGGTAAGCTTTTCCCAAATCCATATCATACATAATTGCCCAGATACTGGGAGGAATTAGCCCCAGAGAAGGATTCCATCTCAATGATTTATAGTTTCTTGTCTGATATTAAATGCAATGACAGCGGTAAAATATGAATATTGTTTCCATATTTGCCTCAACTGTTTAGTGTTTCAGACATTTCAATATGTATCCCAAAGAGCATGTTATTTTTCTAAACTTTGCCTTATATCTTGACCTACACTTAGAAATCGATGGTAAAGGAAAACTAATGACCAAACTTTACGATAAACGTGATGACTTTTCATTCAGAATAGTCAATTTTCCTTTCATCTGTGGCAACATCCCTTTGTCTCCTGCTTATGGAGTGTTCATATCACAACTCATACGTTATGCCAGAGCTTGCCGAAACTACGCAGACTTTTTGTATCGCGCTAGAACTCTTACAAATAGGCTTCTGGAGCAGGGTTATGTTGCTACAAGATTGAAGTCATCACTACAGAAGTTTTATGGTCGTTATCATGAACTCGTGGGTCGTTATGATGTATCCATCAGCACCATGAAAACTGATTTATTCAACGGGTCATAGTTTTCCTTCCCTCGTTTGTCTACCCCGGACTTGACTTTTCATGAGCAACTCGGTGGGTTTTTCTAGAAAAGCAGAGGACGCTTACCCTACCGGTGCACCTGGTTCATGCTCCCAGTTTTTAGTAGAGTTCGAGTTGCTCATTTACTTTTGTTACTTAGTATGTATGATTTTATTGACTTTATGTTCTTTGTTGTGTATGTCTGTTTTCCATGTCTGGTCTTTGTCCCTGGATTACATTCTTTTAATTTGTAATATAAATATCTGCATTTCCTTTCTAGAAACACCTGCCGAGTTGCTCATAAAAAGTCAAGTCCGGGGTAGACAAACGAGAAAAGGAAAATTCTGACCCGTTGAATAAATCAGTTTTCATGGTGCTGATGGATACACCATTACGATCCACGAGTTAATGATGACGGCCATAACACTTCTGTAATGATGACTTCAAACTTGTTCCAGAAGCCTATTTGTTAGAGTTCTAGCGCGATACAAAAAGTCTGCGTAGTTTCGGCAAGCTATGGCATAACGTAATATACGAAAGAGCTATTCAGGTACATAAGTGTTAGAAAGGTAAAACGATTTAACGACTAGGGTCAATAGGTCGCTCAAAAAGTACATCGGCATAAATATATTGCACTTCAATTTAAAGGTACAAAAATGACTAATCAAAACATCAATATTGTAGTTATAAGGTCTTCAATGTTTTTCTTATCTGAAAATTTTTACAATAGTTGATTATATTTCACTTCAATTTTGCAGAAAACCAAATTTTACAATTTTTATATGGTTTGTATGTTTGTACTATGTTAACGCTGTTTCGATGACAGAGGTGATGGTCTACATGTCGCTCAAGGTTATTTATCAACCCAAAAGTCGGATTTTTATACCACGTGGCAGAAATATATTGCACTTAAGCTAAAGGTACAGCGACAGCTCAGCAAAATATCCATTTTTCAGCAATAATCAGCTTGAAAACTAACGTTAAAGATGTGCGTAAAATACAGTATGTACTAAAACAAAGAGTGGATACGAATTGTTGGATTGAAATAATAAACAGGAATTAAGGAGATTTTTTAAGGTTTACAATTGCAGTACTACTCTGTATTTGGGAACGGAATAAACCTTATTATCCATGATTTAAATCGTTAAATACGTTGATAAAAAGTACCTAGTAAACTTAACACTGATACGGCCGTGCAGATTTAAAATTTCAAAAGAATTAATTTTTACGACAGTGTTGATATCAATAAAGGTAGACTAGATTTGATCAATGAATGCCTTGGGAATCCTCCCTTGTTAGTATGATGTCATATATTTAAACATAAGATCAAGGGTGCCTGCTTATCGAATCATTTCACTCTTGGATTACTATTAAAACCACCAACACGTGAGTTCACTATAACACTGATATTAAGTTGATTTATTCTCATGTAAACAAAAATTAAATTAACAGAATGTCGGATGCTATGATTGTGTTCATATGAGCATTACGTTATACATATAAGGATATAGCACTTTATTTCTAATTGTCGCTAAACTATTTATTGTACATAATGTAAGAAAAAGTTCATGGCCAATTGTGCGTTAAACCAAATTTACATGAGAACTTATATATTATATTTGACGTTTGTTTCTCAACATAGATAATTTGTAATTTTAAAACTTATTTTTATGTTCTGAAATTATTGCACCTATGTTCAACTGCAATGTACAGCATTGCTTCATCAATTAGAATTAATACATTTGATTCAGACAAACATTTGGTGTCTTATTGTAGTCATTATCATATGTATTTTTTCTCTGTTATCTTTCAGGTGTTCATGACGACATTAGAATATCACAATGCATTCAGTCACAATTAGGATATGTCTCATGCTAGCGACTACACATCAGATATATTCAGAAGGTGAGCGTGTATCATGTTTAAGTAGCAGTCGTTATAAGAATCATGCAAATTTTGTAAAATATGACATACCTAAGAAAATATTAGATATCGAGTACTTCTTGTACTTACTTAAGTGTTTTGGTTCTAGTAATGATAATATAATTAATAACTTGAAACACGTGTATATTATAATATAATCTTCAATACTCATTTGGAGGGTATGCATGTATTAGATTATATGTGCAGGTACCGTATTAACTTTCTATCTTGCAATAATTAGCTGAAAAAAAATGCGAAAGGTTTGTGTTCATGACTGTCGAATATGCCGGCCAGTAAAAATCACGTTATGAAGATTTGGTTAATTTTAGGGTTTTGTTACGTAAAAAATACCTCACCTTGACTTATCATTATTCAAACGTATCTTTTTATGGTAAAATTTCAAAATTTAAAATAATAAATGTCTTCTAAGTATTAAATATTCTCTTATGATGATTTTGGTACTTTTTATTGTTTGACCTACTTAATTTCCGCATTACGTACGCTCTTAAATGTGTTTTTGTTTTTATTTCTTATCTCGGGTTTGTTTTTATATGATTTTTCATTTTTCCGAGTGTCCATTTCCTTGTAATTAGTCATTCATTAATTGATAGTTTTGTGTCGATTTTCTCAATAACGACTCCTTTATTGATGTCCACCTTCCATATTTTGATAGTCAAATGGGAACTAGAAACGATTCCAATTATCGTCGGAGAAGACGCTTATCTTAAATGCATTGTGAAAGGTGGTGGATCTTTCCATAATTGCACTAAATATTGGATGGGTGGAGAGAACTTTAAAGTACTTGATTCTAATGGAAACCCACAAAGCCCTAATAAGTACAGAATGAAAATCACTAAAGCTGGAGATGTATTTTATTTGATCATCCGGAGGGTCACTTATGCAGATACTACGTACAATTACAGTTGTACTTGTGGACTAAGCATTTTTGAAGGAAAAATGAATATAACCAGTAATGGTATTGTTGGTATGTATTCTGATTTCTATTATTTATTTTTATTTATTTGCATGTTAAGGGTATATGATGATACCCACTTTTTGGAAACGAAAAATTTTCCCAGGATCAGCCAGTTGAAGGCAATCTCTTGGTGTCAACATTTTTTCTCCATTCACTGCAAGCCAAAAGTCTGCCTTTGCTCATCTTTTTTTTAAAATGGCTGTTAAAGCGTTGGTGCAATCTCAGTTTTCATTTCTCTGTGTTTCCAGTGACAATGGAATAATCGTTTTAAAGGGAAAGTGCATGACCTCAGAAAGACTGATCAATGAAACCAAAATTCTAGCTAGAAAAAAAATGCAATCAAGGAACAAAGACCAGACAGGGAAACAGGGAAAACAGACACACACAGGAAATAAACATACAACAACCAAAATAATGCGTACAAAGAAACGACAGTAAGTGTCCAACTCGGAAATCATTATAAAAACTTGAATTATCAAGGTGCCAAGATAATTCATACACACTATCTGGAAACACATTGGTTAGCCTATTATTCATTAAAATGAGAATGTAAAAAGGAAAAGAAAGTGACACACTGCAACACATCGGACATGTTCCCTATACTGCCTGCACGAATGTTTACATGTCATTGACACTTATCCGAAATTGTCGTACATTGTATTGCTTAGTTTTACCATCAGCAAATGCAGTTGAAGATAGAAGTTTGATTCTAGATGGAAACCTCCTATTGAATATAACGCTTGTTAACGTGACACAAGAACCCATCTGTTGGTCTTATTTTCAGGTATGTCACTCAAAATATTTCATAACAAGACACGAATAAAAAATTAAAAACTAGCACGAAACAAATCAAAACAAAAACATTCACAATTGCAACTTAATTGAATCAGATATATACATGTAAGAGAATAAATCTATTAACCTTTTTAGGAAATATTATAGTTAATTTACTCAATGAAAACCTGGTCGTTATATATTTTAGTAAAAACTTTAACAAATACTTAATATGCTATTTGATCACATTTTGGTGAACATTTTTACTATGTCGTATCCTGGTTATGCACGGTTGACTTGGTGCGTATATCCATATCCATTTTTTTTCTTCTTCTTGAAGAGTCGCCGTATTGAACTAAAAGCTTTCACAGATCAATCCATAGGCATACTCAGAAGCATAAATTATCAGAGCCGAATGACTATGATAAAACCAGGTCACCATAGACTCAGGGTAAAATGTTCTTCAGCTCATCATACAGTACTTGTCATTAACAAAGTCTTGTATAGTGAAGAAGGTAGTAGAATGTTTGTATGTTTTTTCTTGGTTGACTGTTGACTTTGTAATTTTTGTAATGGTATTATTATAGCTTAAGATTTTCCGTCTGATGTTTAACATTAATATGAAGTTAACAGTTGTTGCTATTCACGAGAAGTCAATTTTAAAGCTCATTTATTTACAATCTTAAGAGAACCGCTGATAACATGCAGACAAAATAATTAAAAAAAAATGATGTACGAGGAAAACAACGGTATATTTAGATTAGTTAAAATAAATAAAATTGATATGTTTTTTTTTATTTTGTTTTTTGTTTTGTTTTTGTTTTTGTTTTTTGTTTTTTGTTTTTTGTTTTTGTTTTTTTTTGCACTAAGACATTGTGTGTGAAGTTACTATTAAAAATAATAATAATAATAATAAAAAAAAACAACAAACGGAAGAATTGTTGTTTGTTTTCTTTTTAAGTACCAAGTCACGGCCATATACTTATTCCATATTCTATTGGAATCATCGTGGTATTTGGCATATTTGTTTGTTAAATATTGTTCCGAAAACGAGGTGAGTCATCATAAATTTTATTTCTTCTCATGATGAGTAAATTTCAGACACTAGGTTTTGAATCAGCACTCATATTTACCTTAAGATAAACTTGTAACCATATAATGAACAGTCATGAAATATTAATTTTCTGTACTGCATTATTTTGCCACAAAATGGCTGGTTGAACAGTTGTCAAAAATAGAACCAAAGAAATTCTTTAGTATAAAATCAGGAAATGACTCCATTGCATTTCCATTCACTTGTCTATTAAAATGTTAGAAAACAGCAACTTTATATCAGAACATCACGTTACGTGTAGCTTAAAAAAAACTTGCGATTTAATATAGCCACAGTCATCTACCACTCGAAATATAATATCGTTTCAGCGAAGAATCGATCAAAAGATGCAAATATCAACTCGGCTGAAATACTCAGTGATGAACAGCTGGTACAACAAAACAGATAACACATCTGGAAATAAATACGAAACATTTTACAGGAATGCCTAAAAGTGATCAACGATGGACAGAAAAATCAGCTGACATTTGTTTGCATTATTGAGATTCCAACATAGAATGCCTCCACACTGACTGATACTTGTTCACTAAAAAAACTTGATTGAAATTGCTACTGCGATTATTTATGTCATTTTTTCAGAACAATTAATCATTACTTTCCCGAAACACTTCCCATCATATCATCGTCTTATCTCTGACTTCCAGTTGATTTATCGTATAAATTTTACAACATCATCACAACTTACATTTTGTCCTTAAATCCTTAAGTATTCTGATGTGCATAATGTGTATTATGTGTATAATCCGCTTTCAGTACTGTTTTTATTTTATTGACGTTCCATGCTCCAAGCTTTTAGTGGAGTCCGAGTTACTCATTTGCTTATGTTGCTGTGTATGTATGATTTTAGTTACTCTATGTTCTTTGTTGTGTATGTCTTTTTTCCATGTCTGGTCTTTGACCCTGGATTATATTATTTTGATTACCGCTATAACTTTGGTTTTCTTTATTACTCTTTCGTATTCAAATTCTGTTTTGAAACATCTGCAATATATATTCCATATTTAGTATGCAAATAGCAAATATTTCGTTATATTGTTGTGTGTACATTTATTTTATATACCTTTGTTTAATAAATGGAATAACGTAAATGTTATAGTAATCTTTTCTATTCTATTATCTGGAAACGGAATTTATTTGAAGATGTTATACGGAAGAAAAAGAGAGAAAGAAAAATATTTGAAAACAAACAAGGCGTGTACATGATACAAAAACGCGGAGAATGGGCAAAACAAAATCATTTAAAACCTTGTTGTTGATATGCCACCTGTAGACTCGGCTGGGGAATATTTTTGGAGTCATTTGACGTCCAAGCGTATAATTTTATGCTTGTAGGAAAGACAATCACTTCTTTAATTCTTTATTCTTGAATATTTTTTTTTGTCAAATTAAAGCTACTTTATTATCTTATTCGTTTGATTGATACGATGTATCAATAAAAGGTACTTGTAAATGAAATAGAAAGATATTTTAGCGTTATACCATATCTACGTTCGGTATACGGATCTCTTCGATTTGAAATATTTAAATTGTATTAATCGAATGGCCTGTAGTCTGCATTCACGCATGAACAACTAATGAGATAAGGTTGAACGCAGAAACACAAAAAAGCTTGTTTGCTCTGGATTTTTTTCCGTTTTAATTTCCAACACAGGTAGAGTTCCTTAATGAGTTATTAATTATATAGTACAAAACACAAATCTATTCTGTTCAAAGTTTACGCCATCTTTTAGAAAAGCAGAGGACGTTTACCCTACCGGTGCACCTGGTCCACGCTCCCAGTTTTTAGTGGAGTCCGAGTTGCTCATTTACTTTTGTTACTTTGTATGTATGATTTTAGTTACTTTATGTTCTTTGTTGTGTATGTCTGTTTTCCATCTCTGGTCTTTGTCCCTGGATGACATTCTTTTGATTACCGCTATAACCTTGATTCCCTTGATTACTCTTTCAGTTAATAGTCTCGAACTAAATATTTCCACAAGATCTTTCGAATTTTTCAGGATCCACATTGAATTGATATCACTACGGGAGTAACAAATGTTGTGGTAGGACTGCAGATGCTCTTTGACAGTTGTGAGTATAAAAGTTAAAAGTTTTGAAAGAGGTTTGATGGTACATTTTGCAGATCCAGCTATAAAACGTTGTTTGTATGGATTCTTTGGGAGTTTAGAAATCAAGTACATAGATGAGAAATCACAATGCTCGTCCTTTGTAGAGAGACCAAAAGAGGATAGCAGAGATTTATGGTTTTCCACAATATCTTCTTTGGAGAGTGTGGTAGCAGTGTAGGTCTTATCAGTGCTACTACCTTCTACGTCTACCTCTGATAATAAACATTGGATGTAAAACGTTCTGCAGACAAAAACAATGTTGTTTTGGGCTTTGTCTGCTGCTACGAGAACATATCTATCATGTATAGTAGAAAATGTACATCATAAATTATGTCGGTAATTGCACTTCAAGTACAACTAGAAAACACCTTCAATTTACAAATTTATTATTATAGGTGATTACGTACATGCACATATGACATTTTTGTTTGCGAACTACCTAGTCCCTACTCTACAGTATTAAACATAATGATCCAACTTACTATAAAACTGATTTCGCATGGCATAATACCTGCGATACGTATTCCGTCTCTTCTCTTCGAACTATGTGGAAAAAAAATGTTATTTTCATCAATATTTATTAGCAAAATATATGGGTTATTTGAAAAAAGAAGGAGGTATTATAGACGGATCAATTCAGATTTAAAGAGTTTTCTTTTCTCAATTCAAGTAGTATTTTTTTTTTAATTCCGTCTGTGACTTCGTTTGTTTTGTTTGTTTATATTCTGAACTAAATGAAGCAACTCTGTGAATTATCTTCTGATTGAAGCAGGGGTATGCAGTAGACCTCCAATTAAAATATTTGATTTATTGAATCTATAGTAACTACTAGAAATATTTTCAAATAACCTATAAATCATTAAAGTATTTAACGAAGTAAAGAAAATGTTTAATGTTTTCCCTTTCCACAATGACACTGCCAATCATTTACGTTTTTTTTTCAATAACTTGCTTAAATGGCTTGCATCCCGTATTGTGATAAAAAACATTTTAAGATGTTATAGCATCACAGGGCAGAAAATTGCATACATATTTTTTTTTATAAACACCCATTTACGTGTTTGTGAATGTTAGACATGTCAATATATAGAAATTTGAAATTTATGAAAACTGGATACATGTGTAATAGGTCCGATGACTGGCTAACCTTTTTTATCCGGGATACAAATGAAAATCATCCTTATGTAACCTACCAAAAAAATGGAACACCCTGTAAATTTTAGCTACACCGTTGTGTTTGTCTGCTGGGGATTCCATTTTCATTCGAGTTACCTCATTTTTCTGCACCCGAATCCAAACATCGATTACAGAGACTTTGAAATTATACCTGCTCTTACGGGAGGTAACTCTGCAAAAACAGGATAAAATATGGCTGTATCCCGAGCTCCGCAAGTGGGGAATACAGTCCTTTAACTGATTCATGGAGTGGTTTGACGGATCGATGACCGGTGACCGGTAACCGATCTAATCACAGTTTTGTTATGTAAAAAAAGACGGATGATCTGTGAATAAACCAAATGTAAAATAAAAGTATACATTAATGTTTAAATATATTTAAATGTATTGCATTATGTAAATATGTGTAAAATTGACAAACAAAACACCGGAAACCGTTAAATATATTGACCGCTCTGTGGTCACTTGAAGCGATCACCGGCTTCATGGATTGGTTTGACGGATCAATGACTGATCGGAAACTGATCGGTCATCGATGACTGATTGTAAGTTTATTTTTGTTTTGTTTTGTTTTTTCGTTTTTTTGTTTTTTTTGTTTTTTTTTTTGTTTTTTTTCACGGGTCGGCTATATATTCTGTAAAAAGTTACATAATATTCCATTAGGTTTGAAAGAGGAAAAAAAGAGTAGCAGATAAAAAATGGTGTTTTGCTGCGTAAAGGAAGAACGGAATATCGAAGTACAGACGGAAAAAGAAGAGTCTATCCTATCATCATATACTTATTATTTTGCAAGTGGAGGTGTAATGTCATTTATTATGCCGATAATACGTCGATATTGTCTGATATCATGAATGTTTGTACTAATGGGACTATGAGAAACAAAAAAAAATAACATACAGTGCGACATCATTGAAAGTTGAAACAATCAATACAGAACTGCATAGGTTATTTCCGAAACTTGTCCATTGCGACAGAACGATGTCGATTCGTTCTTGTTTCAGGGCATCTACAAACGTTGCTGATGCGCAGAAAAAATGCCAATATCAATAATAGACACCAAACCGCTACGGTAAGTAAAATGTCGATTCAGCTGTCGTTAAAGTTCTTTATACTAGTCTATCATTTACCAATGCTTTAAAGAGTACAGCTTGTATATACCACATCATGCTCCTTTGGTATCACTATCATTTTCATTCCACAAGCACTAGTACAAAGTCGTGAATTAAAATTCAAAAAGGTCATCATATAGTATTTAATTAAAAAAATCTTTTAAACCAAATAATTTTCGGTAGTATATAACTATTGATTTAACATTTCATTGACCAATTAAACAAACATTAAATAAGGACAAATACATGTTTACTTGATTTTTGTGACAATAGTACAGTAGGGTCAGGAGTCCATCATTAGAAGGCCAAAAAAAGACTCCATTTGACTAGGTTAGTGATCCAGGGATTCTAGAGCCATTAGTTATTCTTTGCATGTTACAACACATTTTGAAAGTCATTACTTTTATGAGGGATTATATATACATACTTTTGGATTTATGACATATTGAAACAAATTGAATACATACAGTGAGTTGAAATTTCAAGCTTAAGTTCAAGTAGAGTTAGAATAACATATCTTTCTGCCAGGTACAATGTGGTTGTCAATGATCGAATCGTTGGCTTCCAGTCCGGGAATTGACATGACCTTGAAAACAATAACGGTGGTTTCAATTGAGAAAAAAAGACATAAAAAGTTACTTTTCAGGGTCATCGGAAGTGCTATTTAGCGTTTTCTTTTATTAAAATATAAGTAAATATTTTAGTTTTGTTTTGTCGAACCGGTATTGTCGAATGATATCTATTTCATGTATCGTTTACATGTATCTTGTTGGTGAAAATATTGAAACTTCTTTTTTTTTGTCATTTAGCCTCTGTCATATCCATATTGAAACGGCCATATATGTATATATTACATATGGTGTAACAGTCTTCTTTGTTCAATGCATAGTTATTATGTTGACGTGATACAAAGGATATTTTAAGTACACGAAGCGTTGATTCTATTTTCAACTATATTGATGCTATGCTACTATTTACATTTTGGAAATGTATATTTACGAAATACTCCGGATATAAACCGTTCCGTTCCGTAATTACTATCCGTCGAATACATTATATACATATGTTTTATATAAATTAAGGACTTTTACTCAGTCAATGCGTTAGATTGACAGGTCCATATATAACGTACTGCATTCGTTAGAAGTCAATAGTAAATAAGTATATTGTTACAGTTCTGCCCAATATCAGGTCATCAGAAGTTGTCATAATATGTCAATGCCATTGTCGATATTTGGACTTTAAAAGTAAGTAAATCCTCCGACATGTCGCCTTCATGTATGGATTTCGGAAAAAAAATAGAAGAAAAGTAAAGTGTGATAAGTGTGATAAATCTTTTCATATTTCATTCACTTACATTGTTATGTGTATATCAATTTAATTGGTGTGCATAAAAAGAAGTACATTATATCAAAATATTTGTACAGTATCCTCTTTGATAAAACTGAAACTCAGTGGAACAATAATGAAGTGATAAAACCAAACGAGTAAAATAACTAAAATATCAAATATGCATTTTACATCAATAATTTTTTCGATGATATCAATAAATAGAGTATAGATTCCATAAAGGGATGCCATAGAATATCATTAAGTTTGTGTTTGAAGAATTCCGTAAATGAGATGATGCACAGTTATTTGAAGAAACTGGTGTACCAATCTCTTTCCTTAATGCACAATCGTTGTTTGTGCTTTTTTTCCCTTAATTTACACCTTGATTTCTGTTTTTAACAAATCATCTTCCGATGTTTTTAATTGGCCGAAGTATGAAGAAAAATGTAAAACGAAACGGAAAAAAAGTAAAAACAGTTTCTCATTTAAGAGATTGGTAATTTTGTTCAGGATGGTACATGTATACTCAAGTATATCATCTTGAGTATACCACCGCCTGAACTTGCTGAGTAAGGGTGGTGTTACTTGGAGGAAGAATGATATACCAGAATAATCAACTTTTTTATCCAATAATAAACGTAGAAATCTATATGAATTGCTATATATATATATATGGTAAATTCCATGTTGTTTGGTCTTTGTCCCTGGATGACATTCTTTCGTTTGTCTACCCCGGACTTGACTTTTTATTACCAACTCGGCAGGTGTTTCTAGAAATGCAGAGGATGCATACTCTATCGGTGCACCCATGCTCCCAGTTTTTAGTGGAGTCCAAGTTGCTAATTTGCTTTGTTACTTTTTATGTATATTTTAGTTACTTTATGTTCATTGTTGTGTATGTCTGTTTTCCATGTTTGGTCTTTGTCCCTGGATTGCATTCTTTGCATTACCGCTATAACCTTGGTTCCCTTGATTACTTCTTCATTCTCATGCGACTGTTTTTATAGCTGGTCTGGTCCGAGAGAAAGCATTTTGTTTAACTAGATCATTTAATCTTAGTTTCCGCTATATAGATGACGTATTATCTTTAAACAATTCTAATTTCGGGGATTTGAAAGAGTAATCAAGGGAACCAATGTTATAGTAAAGTAACAAAGAAACATCGCATCTACATCAAAGAACTGGAGATAAAGGATACTAATGTCACTGTGAGGTCAGCCTCATATCTTGACCTACACTTAGAAAGCGACGTTAAAGGAAAACTATTGACCAAACTTTTCGACAAACGTGATGACTTTTAGTTCAAAATTGTCAACTTTCTTGACTTTTTATGAAAAACTCGGCGTGTGTTTCTAGAAAAGCAGAGGACACTCACCCTACCATGGTCCATGATCCCAGTGTTTAGTGGAGTCCAAGTTGCTTATTTACTTTTGTTACTTTGTATTATGATTTAGTTGCTTTATTTTCTTTGTTGTGTATGTCTGTTTTCCGTGTCTGGTCTTTGTCCCTGGATTACATCTCTTTGATTACTGCTATGAATCCTGGTTCCCTTGACTACTCTTCTATACTGTAACCATTATATTTGAGCAGTCAAAATGCATACCATTATAACTTTCTAATGTGACATCACAAAAGTAACAATATTTTGAAGTTTCCAGGATGTTGTCCGATTCGAATACAAAACGTTGTTTTATAATGTATAAACGTTATAATTCGTTTAAAATTTCTTTGCAGTATAAAGATATGTAAAATTTCTTTGAACACTTGGTTAAAATAAACGAATCATAATAAATACTTTATAAACTACATGTTCCAACTATTTAGTTTTTGTGTATTTTTAATGCCAAAATGAAGTATTAATAATCTATAAAATAAAAGAAACATAATACAAAAAGAAAAGCCTTCCAACGAATGTTATTTATATTTAGAGCCCTTTTGCAAATCTTACGTATTGAGGTTGGAATTATTAACAACAAATAATGTTTACCCTAAATAACTTTACTTTTCATACTTGCCGATTTTCTGAAAGTTACAGCAAAGGTCACTATGTCAAGCTGATAGTATACAATCACCCATTGGTATTTAATAATATAACTTGAAATTAACATTTAAATACTTTTCGAAAACATATTATATTTTTCTGCTGATCATCACGATGTTATCTTTAAGAATATCATTTTTACCTGTCGATTTTCTGAAAGTTACAGCAAAGGTCACTATGTCAAGCGGACAGTATACAATCACCCATTGATATTTCATAATATAACTTGAAATTAACATTTAAATACTTTTCGAAAACATATTATTTCTGCTGATCATCACCTGTCGTCTATTACATTCATAATCATTCATGACAGTTACAACCATCGTAAATTACTGTTTCACACAACATTAAAAATGCTAAACTTGCATCATCAGTACCATAAAAAACAGAAACATCAAAATTTCACACATAAATAATAAGCTAGATTTATTTTGCGTTTGTATTCTTGCTTACATACTATGCATAGGAAAATTAACTATGTGACAAAATGCTAATTTTGATTATAATTCTAACAATGTTTCTGTACTTTTCTATTATTGGCTGTACTTTGGGATTCTAGGTATGAACTCACCTCCAAAGGATCGTACGAAATTTTCCCTTAAAATCCAAAATTCTGCAAAAAACAAGTGTCATCTTAAGCCTTGCTCAGAACCCTAGCCGGGTATTAACATTGATATTAACATTGATTCGTTTATAGGGTCATTACATACAAATTAAAACACTATATCTAAATACAATTTTGGCATGATATGGGTTGTATCTTTATTGTATGACTTACGATATACCGTGGTTCTAAACCCCGCATGGAATGACCTTACATACGACTTTGACTTTTTTGCGGTTTTAAACTGGTCTGGGATGGCATGTCAGTTAACTGCTAATAGTCCTTAATTTGTACATTTGAGTAATTTATATTCAGTTTCTATATTTCTGATGTATCAAGGGACTAAGACTTATTTGAAATGACTGTTAGGTGTGTGTAATTCTGTAATATGTTTTCCACAATGGCCAAATTTTAAAGGGGGAGGGTTGT
This sequence comes from Perna viridis, assembly GCA_037379345.1. NCBI lineage: Eukaryota > Metazoa > Mollusca > Bivalvia > Mytilida > Mytilidae > Perna > Perna viridis. The sequence goes on from CM074519.1 coordinate 1,391,038, forward strand.
GATCACTCCAAAGTATGCAAATATAAATTTGAAATACACTTTCTTAAGTACAGTCATCTTACACAGAACAAAACATTTAGTTACTACTTAACATTCTATTTAGCCTCTGCTTTATTGCTTTATCTGATCATCCCTATTATCTTGATTAATTTGATTATTCAGAAAAGGTATTGGTTGAATTGAGAAGATGTTATAGCATACATTTAAAAAAAAAACAATGTAATTTAAACACAAGTGCACTTTCATTTATCACTGGCTCAAACATAGACAAAATATAAATAATGCTTTCAAATGTACTACATGTAAATATTGTAGTTTTTATGTATTACTTATTACTAAAATTATGCATGCTATATAATACATGTAATTATTGGTAAAATAAAAAGTCTTGATACCAATGTTAAAAACTTTCATGTGTATTGTATTCAATTCCGAGTTAAAGCGCATTTTACTAATCAAAATTATTAAAATTGAATATATTTAAACCAAATTACTTAATCGCAAAATGTCCTGAATTTTAATAACTTGAACATGTTAAGATAAGCGTTCACACTTCCTGGTTATCTGAAATTCATAACATTAAGTGAAATGGTAAACAGATATTGATTTACGATGATAACATCAAAACGCAGACATTATCACTCCTATATAATGTGAAAAAAGATAATGATTTTTTATGACGGTTCACTTAAGTACTCGAAATTGTCGTCTTTGTTACTGAAGAAATTATTTTACAAAGCGAGTTAAATTCTTAGTAATCCCACACTTTATTAAATGGAATGGTGTTGTTTGTGAACTGAGGTAACGCGGCCATTTTATATAAGGAAGTGGACTCGAACTGTTTATTAGGTCCCGAAAGAAAATACATGTAGTTCAAATGTAACACAATCACTATGAATTTTGCAAACGTTGTTAATATTGAAATACAGCCCCATTAAATTAAAGTACTCGATTCCTATATTCGTATCATATAATGTTTTTTTTACACATTAATTGTTTGATCCAAGATAATACTGGCTGACAAACAATATAAGATATATTGTGAAGTAAGCAATAAATAGTATAGTTTTGTCGTAATATATCAAAGTTCTTTTGTATTCTCGCGTACATAATGTACGTAGGACATTTCTGTAAGACTAAATGTATGAAACTTGAATGTGAATTTCCGACAAAGAAAGAAAAGAAAATGATTCCACAAAATGTGCATATGGGTAAGTTACGCAATGTTCCAAACTTTGGACACACATTTGTTTGAAGTCTTAGTTTTAGTTTATGCACGAACAGTTTATCAACTTCACGTAGAAATTAAGATATACTTTCGTTTTTCGAATATTTACTTACTAAATCTACATTTAGGTTTTTCTTTGATAGCAGATATGAAAATTCCTTTTCAAATGTAATTGATCTAGGTATTAATGTTTAATTATCAACTATCTCTACATTTTGATTTATCAGATATACATTCCGTAAAGGCATAATTATGATTTGCTATCAAATTGTATTGCTATTTCAACAGTTGTCTCTCTTTTTAGTATTATCAATTATTAAGATTAAACTATATATTTGTGTCAATTAGTTTTGCTAAATATCAACAAATATTACCTTGAGTGTCTATAAAGAATTCTAGGAAAAGCGTACGTCTATTATCTTGATTTCGATTTCCCTTAGAAAGAGTAATCAAAAGAACCAAGGTTAAAGCGGTAATAAAAAAAAATGCAATCCAGGGACAAAGATCAGACATGGAAAACAGACATACACAACAACGTAAGTAACAACAACATAAAGTAACTAAAACCATACATACAAAGTAACAAAAGCAAATGAGCAACTCGGACTCCACTAAAAACTGGGAGCATGGAACAGGTGCACCGGTAGGATAAACATGAAATGTTATAATAAGATATCCGTAAATGGTAGCCTAAGCTTAAAAAATATGTTTTGTGTTATAACGCAAGATTTTCCGATACTACGCACGGCCAATTCCAGCCATCGATGACAAGGAGGTTTCAGTAAAGTCTTTTAGAAAGAAAATACACAATTGACATTTTTTTCAATGTCTTCTTTCACAAAAACTTCTGCCTGTCAAAGATAAAAGGATCATGTGAGGAAAAACAAGAAAATTATTTTTGCTTATTTACCCCTCTACGCACAAATTTGTTTATTACAGATCAAACATAATGCTTTCATTTACGTACATAAGTATGTCATAGTTTATAATCCTACAAGGTAAATTCAGATGATGTCAATTATCTAAAAACAATTAAAAAAAAAAAGAAAAAAAACAATACATATGTCGTACAATTGAATGGATATAGGAAATGATATGGGTGGGTACCACTTATCACTTTAAATAAAAGTGATATCTTTTCATCTGTATTTTTGTTTGTGCCATTTATTTGTAGTAAACTATACATATCAAAGGAATTTAATAATAAAGTCGATTGAATTTTGCAAGTTCAAAATTCATTTTCATACTCCTCAGTCTCTCATGGTCAAAGATCAGAAATAAAAAACAGACGAACACAACAAAGAACATAAAGTAACTTAAACAATACATACGAAGTAACAAAAGTAAATGACTCCACTAACAAATGTGAACTTGGACTATGTGCAGAGGTAAGGTTAGCGTCCTCTGCTTTTTATAGAAATACCCAAAGAGGTGATAAAAAAGTCAAATTCGGGGTAGACGAAAGAGGAAAGGAAAAATATGACAGATACACCGCAATACATACATTTTTCATTCCGTTAAATCTGAAGACACAAATTAAGACCATAAAAATGTGATACCCCTATTCATAAAGAAATTGTCACCCGCATAAGCTATTCTTTTTAAGGCATATTTCAAGGATATAGTTATATTTGTTAACAATGATTATTGTTCAGAGAGTTATATTGTAATCATTCATAAAACATATTACCCGTCAACAATGCATTGAAAAACGATATGCAGACAATTTTCAAAGTGAATAAACATAGGGCGGAGGTCTCTTATCACTCTACATTGTGTAATAAAACGTCATTTATAGCGGTCGTTTATTATGTGATACAATATACCACTCAAAAGATCATTCAAGAGTCAAGGACTTCTTATCAATAACAGGTGAGGAATATCCTATACTAACAAACTAATGATTAGTACGATGTTCCTTGCCAAATAAAATGTACATAAACAATGTACTAAAAAGAAATAAATCACCAAAATTCCATTCTATAATTTTTGTTCTTATGGTTTGACATAATCATTAGTGACTTCGATTCTAATCAGACTTGTTTCTTTATATTTTGAGAAGACACAGTATATCTATTCCATCAAACTAAGAGTGTTTCAGGGCTATACTATGTTGTGACGATGGTAAATTTGAGGAAAATATATCTATGACGCCAGATAAAAGACGACTGTGATTATCTTTGTATCCACATGTGTGGTTTAAAGAGCTTTACAAGTGCGCCACATTAGACTTAAAACTTCATTACAAATGATCAGAGGTGATTTTTTTGCACTATTAAAAGTAAATACACATCATAGATATATAGCGATACAGAATGAAAACTCATATTTAGTAACAACTTGATATTTTGACGGCAAAAAAAAAACAATAAATAAATAAATAAATAAAAATAAAGGACGAATTCATCATTGCTCAAGTTTTAAACATTGGCACTAAAATGGAAGTATTCACAAGTTTAAAGTTTATAAACCTAAATATTAGTACAACCTCCTATAGATGATTTGTCTACACACTCATACTTTTAAGTTGACGATACGTTCTCAAATGTGTATTAATTACACATTTGTAAAGAAAAGATTCAGGAAATGACGTAGAAGTGCAGCTGAGAATTGGGTTTACAATTTTAATTGCAACAAGCATATTTACCTATCTTTGTCTAAAGCGAAGATGATATTTTAACAATATGCTCTCTTTTGATCGTGTTGTTTAAAATATTAAGGTTTTTTTACCAAGGTATTAAGGCGGAAGGTCTAAGAAAAACTCACTCGTCGTTAAACCTTAATCAGAAACATCCACCCAACACAAAACAGCGATGCATTTTTTGCATTACAGAGCATCTTCCGAGCCTCATTTCATTCCTGATATATATATTGCAATTATTTTTTTTTTGTATGTAATATCTTAGTTATTTTAAATGCTTATTCATTTATTTGTTGTTTTGGCATTTTTTTTTTTTTTTTTTTTTTTTTGTATTTTGTTTCTACACCGAAGATTTCACCCTATTGGTACCAAATGTATTGCTACTGTTTTCTTGTTAAGTTACCTAGCTATGTTGGTGCCTTTTGTAGTTCCTGTAATGAACACTTCCAGCATATTGTACCTTAAGCTGAGTAACAAACAAAAGATTGATAATTTATGCCAAAAGAATTCCCAAAGTGATGTGTGAATTCATTTTAGTCTGTTTCAAATAAGTAGATCATCGTTTGAAGATATATACCGTAAATCAATAATTCAATTTTGTAACGACAATTGTAAGGAAGTAACAAAACGCGCTTCTTATTTATTCTCGAAAAAAAAAACAAACAAACAAACAAAAAACAAAACAAAAAACAAAAAACAAAATAAACTAAAAAATAAAAAAAAAATTAAAAGAATGACACACCTAAATACAAATATATAGTTCTTGGTAGAGATTCCTCATACTTTGTAAGCAATAATTCCAAATCATCTTCCAAATATACAGAGGAAGATGTTTACAAAATGCTTGATTTTTTAATCGACAACACGTTTGTCCTGTATGGTGGACGTGTTTTTAAAAAAAAACCGGCATTCCAATGGGAACAAATTGTGCTCCTTTATTTGCTGACCTATTCCTTCACTCTTATTAGGCTGACTTTATAGCTGATCTGATCTGAAAGAAAGAATATATTTTAACTAGATCCTTTAATCTCAATTTCCGCTATACAGATGACGTATTGTCCTGAAACAATCCTAATTTCGGGGATGTGATACATCGGATCTTCCCCAAAGAATTTGCAATAAAGGATTCTACAGACACTCTGAAGTTAGCCTCATACTTTTGTCTACACTTAGAAATGGGTGGTAAGGGAAAACTTCTGACCAAACTTTACGACAAACGTGATGACATTTCATTCAAAATTGTCAATTTATTTTCATCTATGGTAACACGCCTTCAACACCTGCGTATGAAGTGTTCATATCACAACTCATACGTAATGCCAGAGCTTGCCGAAACTACGCAGACTTTTTGTATCGCGCTTAAACTCTAACAAATAGGTTTCTGGAACAGGGTTATGTTGCTACAAAATTGCAGTCATCACTACAGAAGTTTTTGGTCGTCATCATGAACTCGTGGATCTTTATGGTGTGCCAATCTGCACAATGGAAACTGAATTATTCACCGGGTCATAGTTTTCCTTTCCTCGTTTGTCTACCCCGGATTTGAATCTTTATGAGCAACATGGCGGATGTTTCTACAACAGCAGAGGACGATTACCTTTCCGGTGCACCTGGTCCATGCTCCCAGTTTTTAGTGGAGTTCGCGTTTGCTTATGTTACTTTGTATGTATGAGTTTAATTACTTTATGTTCTTTGTTGTGTATGTCTGTTTTTCATGTCTGGTCTTTGTCCCTGGATTATTTTCTTTTGATTACCGCTATAACCTTGGTTCCCTTGATTACTCTTCATCAAAGGGGTGATTTAATAACTTCGTCCTAATTAACAATTCGTAATCGAATACATCATACTTTTTTGATTATTTCTTGTATATAAATAGCTCATACAAAAGGCACTTAACTAGCTTCAACTTAAGTGTTTACCCTAAATACAGCGCTTTGGCGTTGTATTGTTTGTATACACTTTTGTTATCGAACCGTTCGTTCATGTGAGCTATTTGTAGTCCTTTGAGTCCGTCGGCCTATTTCATACTTTATCATCATCCATAAACAGTATGTTATCCTCGGAAGACAATTATTTGTGATAACTAGCATCTTTGAGGTATAATAAAATTATATTGTAGACACGTCGTTTAAAGTTTTCGCCGACCGTATTTTAGACCAGGGTAGTCAAGTCACCAATACTACATAATATATGGTATTTCACAAGCGCTTGAACGGACACAGGAGCGCCCTACCAAAAAAGCCTTTTCTCCCAGTGAGTCAACACTTCAGATTACCTAACCACTGCCTCGGTGATTGCAACAAAATGACAATCTTCATCGTGGAACAAAACACGATCAGGAGCGATCTACACAGAGTAAAGCGGAAGGATTTTGGATAAAAGAACTCCGTGTTTTACACCCACACGGTAATAACAAAACAAACATAAAGTTCTTCCTATTTTGTATAGTTTCTCATAACGGTATTCGTAAATATTTTTAGTTTTATTGTTCAGTATTCAAGATCAACATACAACGTGTGTCTATAACACAATGTTCAAGATCTTTGTTACTGTCGATAACATTTTATACGTCACAGGTATTCACCTGATTAGGTAGTGAGATCTGTTCGCAGACCATTTATTTCCATACACACTCAGTTTATTTACGGCACTGAGGAAGGTCATTTGTTGACTTAAAATTTTGCTCATTGTATATTTTATCGCAGTGTATCACCATCTTTATCGGTATCGTTGTACAATTCATTAGACTTTTATATATAAAAGACTACAAGGGATAGATATATATTTTGGCAACGTGTTATGTAGACTCCTTACTGCAGTACATTGGGAGGCTTTACATTAATTTTGCGATTTGTTTACATCATTAAATTCTTCATAACCACACATAAGGGCCCAATTGTATGAATAAACCTTTTTCAATCCTTGTTGCAATGCTTCGTATGATAAGTCATGCACAACTCCTCTTTTAGTCAAAATTACAGTTTGATTCTTTGAGAGTTATTGTTATTGTTTTCAAAGGGAAAGTTAACCTCCTTTTTAGCGTTTAGCCAATATTTTAATTATCATTAATAACAGAAAGAACCTTTCAATCGAAATAGTAATCAAGGGAACCAAGGTTATAGCGGTAATCAAAGGAATGTAATCAAGGGACAAAGACCAGACATGGAAAACAGACACACACAACAAAGAACATAAAGTAACTAAAATCATACATACAAAATAACAAAAGTAAATGAGCAACGCGGACTTCACTAAACATTGGGAGCATGGACCAGGTGCACCGGTAGGGTAAGCGTCCTCTGCTTTTCTAGAAAACACCCGCCGAGTTGCTCATAAAAGTCAAGTCCGGGGTAGACAAATGAGGGAAGGAAAACTATGACCCGTTGAATAAATCAGTTGCCATGGCGCTGATGGATAAACCATAACGATCCACGAGTTCATTAAAACGACCATAAAACTTCTGTAGTGATGACTTCAATCTTGTAGCAAGAAATGATCTTTATGATACGGCTGATGTTAACAACATATTTTTTGAATATTGTCTTTGGAAGGCAGTGCAAGACTTAATTCGAATCCTAAGCTTCATAAAACAGTTAGTCGTACACTATGTTTTCCTCAAATATCTAATTTTATATGATCTGAGTGTTTGAAATTTGACCTGAGAAGAAAAATATGAGAAACTCCAATTGCAACACTGCATTGTTACTTTGATTCCCTTGAAATAGAGAAAAAAGACACGTATTAATGCTCAAATTTGCATGGCAAGACAATAAAAGGGGAATTGTCAAAATGGAATGAACGAATTTTTATGATGCAAAATGATTTCAAATGATACATTCTAATCAAATTATATGTAATATCAGCTTGTAAAAGTAACTTTTGACGTCCTTTTAATCATATATGGTATAATATATCGTTAATAATCAAAGTCTTAGAAATCATATACACCCACAAAAAAGATTACTGACAGCCATCGTTGGAAATGAAATACGTCTCACGTAAGAGTCAACTATTTTTTTCTATATGTATACTTTATTAACAAAACATATTATATATTTATATAATAATATACCCTTTTGTTTATGAATTTAAGCTGTTTGTTTTAACCTTATATCGTTTACCCTATATTGCATATTCTATATCATACCCCTATACCTGTATAACATACCCTATATCACACCACAAGACCTATATCCTATACACTTTATTACACCCCTAGACCTATAAAAGTCAGGACAATTGAGGTACCAACTTCGCCGATGATGTAATACATATTTTGTCAGATTTATTTATGACCTGACTTGGCTATGGGTCGCAACTGTTTTCGTTTAGCTTTTGTATATACATGTACATGCAATCTGTTTTCTTCAATTTACCGCACTTTTCACACGTTTAGGTGATTATTTTCGATTTTGACCAATTCAGATTATTCCAAATGCAAAGACTTAGAATGTTTGCTAATATCAAGAATGGCATTTTGCATTCTAACTCAAACCGTCTGATGATTCATTTTTGTTTCATGATAAAATACTTTTCTGAAAATTGGCTACATATTTGGAATACATCACACGAGTGCGTGTATATTAAAACTACCTTTACATATTTAATTCATAATTCACGATGACTAATAATTAAAGTTAGCAACACTACACGCTTGAGAGCGTTTTTCAGTGTATTCAAGTACTTTGTACATATATGACCATAGATTTACCGGTTATGAAATTAAAACATGTCAATGATAATTCATCGCCACCGTCATATTCCCGCCGCAATGGAAGACGGAGGGAGGTTTGGCGCGCTGTATAACCCACCATTTTGTCTTGAAATGCCTGTAACAAGTCAGGACAATTCAGGTACCAGCTTCTCCAGTGATTTTAGTTGGTTATGGATCGAAACAGTTTTCGTTAATTTTGTTGTTACCTTTTTTCGAATCATATTTAGTTTTCCTACAATTTATCTTTTGTATATACATGTAATGTCTTATTCAGTTCATCAAACTTTTCACACGTTTAGGTGATTATGTTCGATTTAGACTAATTCACATTATCAAAATGTAAAGACTTGGGATTTTTGCTAATATCAAGGCCAGTATTTCGCATTCTAATTCAAACCTGCCTGATGATTCATTTTTGTTTCATGATAAGAGACTTTCTGAAAATTGGCTACATATTTGGAATACACCAGACGAGTGCATGTGTATTAAAACTACCTTACATTTCCAATTCATAATTCACGATGACTAATAATAAAAGTTAGCTACACTACACGCTTGAGAGCGTTTTTTCAGTGTATTCATGTTCATTACAAAAATGTGTTGATGACAGGGTCCTAATTAAAAGTAAATATATGGAAAAAAATAACAAACTACCAAATAATATTCTTTTAATGTCTGATTGTATTTAACAATACATGACAGTTAAAAGCAGAATATTTCTTATATGTACTGCTAATTTACATAAACATGCGAGCGAAAAGAAAAGCAAAAGGTACAAGTATTTGAACAACACTTAAAGCGGACCACGATCAGATCTAGAAAACAGATTAAAATACCAACCCTTTTATTTATTTTGTACGGGTTTTCCCTAAACTTACTTAAAAACAGATCACAGAAAATATGGTTATAATTGGACATTTTCAATGAAATATATATTTATGAGTATATAGAAGCATAGCAATATGCAACATTGGTCATATCTAGCAATTTAACCAAACTAATTTAGCCAAATGTTAAAGACAAACGCCCGATCATTTTCAATACATCGAAAAAGTATGACACATTAAAATATTGTAATAAATACGACAAAATATGAAATTTAGCTTAGGCTGTGTTTGGTTGTTTTCATTTACTTCGAATTACTTTTTAATAATTACTTATAAGGAAAGTGTAGGTTGCATAGTTCTATCGCAATGTTTATTATTGATTGGTGTCAGATGTACTACATATATATATTCTTATTTGGTTTTATAATAAGTTGGCCTATATTATGATTAGCTACCAAAAACTTTTTTCAATATTTATAGTCAAGAAGTACCTATCGATTTCCAAAAACCAGGAAGGTTTAATGATTATATCTTGACATGCGATGTATCTTTTAAAATATGTTTAACAATGATACTTAAACCTTTTGTTTGTTAATTGTGTGTTAATTGTTAAATTAACAAAGTTTATTTTGTAATTATCTGTGATTAAATAAGGTGTAAATTCGTGCATAAAATAAATTTAGTACAAATAGCGACGGCTCATTTTGCGGATAATTTGATGAAACAAAATGTCTCTGCACGATTTGTTTATAAATATAAGTATATCTCATACACGTACTTCCATCGACTCCATATAGAATAGTTGTATACATTTTCAGCCATCAACCCTGTCTTAATTCAATTTCATGAAATTCTCTAGAACAATTATCGTATTCAAGTTGTTTGTACAAATAATTACTAACCACAAAATAAAAAAACCAAAACAAAACAAAAAACTAATTGTTGCACTTTCTTGTAAATCATCAGAGTAATTTTCACTCGTAAAGACTGATATTTACGTTATGGTTGCATTTGAACACCTAAATAGCACATTTGTCCTTTGTCAGAGTAAACCGAAAAAAAATGAAGTTCATTTTCATTATTTGATATGCATCGAAATTAACACGAATAAAGCATAGATTTTGAAACGACTTTTATACAGAATAATATAAGGCATTAGACATGTCAATTATTTATGATTATCAATATGGGAAAGAATTATATAAGTAGTCTCTTATACGAAAGAAGTCCCTTATCTGTCAGTTATCACAACGCATTGCTAATACATATGAACCTATGATATCTTTAAAAGTAAAAAATCAAGTGATGAAACATATTCGGCAACAATTTCTCTGATATACTAAATATGACCTACACGAATCTGTGAATTAGAGGTGTTGTAAGACACCTGACGACTTTCTCACTGAAAAATGTCTTTTGTAAGGCATCATTATACAATAATGTAACAATTACACTTTATGCATTAAGAAGTTAAATGCCTTGTCAGTTTGCTGTGAAATCATGTATAACTTTATCATATTTGAATACCCTATCTCTTAGGATATCTTTCCACGATACTAAAGTGTTTGAGGTTCTTTTCAATGCTTTGAATGTTGAATGACAGTTCATTGATAAACCACCAAATAACATTATCATTGATTGTTTCCCGTATTGTATTTTTATATCTTTATTTTTTGTAACATTAAGAATACATTGTATAATATAAAAAATGAATAAACAAATAAATATATAAATGAAAAAAAATATATATACATACATAAATAGATAGATACAAGTAATTAGGTGGATGCAATTAACTTCCAACGACTGTAACGACTTGTTTAATAGGACGTCAAAATCGAAACTTATATGATCATGTCAAATTCGTAACGACAAAGACTGAGAGGGTCCAAATTTTATTTTGTCAGGGGATCTGTTTCTTTCAAACTTTGGTGATAAGTTAAGATGTTTAAAGGTACCATTTCATGCACGTCATTTATTTTTGAGCTTTCTAAGCCAGGGTTCAAATGCTGCTGTTACTCCTTTCAACAACTGCATAATGAAAGGTGTACATGTACAGGAACTAGGCTGTGAATATTGGCTTGAAAATCAACTCTGCTGTTTAAGCATAATATTCCTTTTGTATGCGGCACGTGGGTTATTAGTTTTATTTTATAAATTTCAAAATTGTTCTTTTTCATATCTTCTTTTGATTACCACTATAACCTTGGTTCCCTCGATTACTATTTCGAAATGAAATTATTTTCGGTTTTCTAAAGAGACTTTACCAAACAAAATAAAACTACCTGGTTGATATCATATTTTGAGCTTTTAGAAGTCATATAGCAGATAAGTTGATCAATTTTGACCAAATTAACTTTTTGTCACATAATTGTACGTCTTAAATTGATAATGGTTCTTGATTTACCAAAATACAGATATATACCATTAGGTTCAAAGTGTGCCACTGTCTTTCTTCAATATACCTTTACATTTTGATACATTAAAAGAATGAGGACCATTAAGTGTCACGTATCTAAAACTTGACGACATTTAAAACTCAAAATTAGATTTAAAAACAGACAAATATTCAAAGTAAAAGGGACGCATTATTTTAAATGTTATAAAAGTGATCTTGAGAGACGGAAACCGTTCATTATTTGCGTTTTTATGTTTCTTGTTTTTACCTTCGTTTATTGAATAATTCTTCTTTTATACTATTTTTATTATTTCAAAGTATAAACCCCGTTTTGTAAAATCGAATTCATAAAGCTGTCATAAGTAACAAAGTTCATAGCATTTTAAATTGCATCGTAATTATATGTTTTTAATACAAATTAAATAAATAACAGAGTTACAATAAAAACTTGACAGAACGAACATACAATCTATATACAGAAGTCCACAAAAATCGAAAAGATAGATACAAAACAAATCAAACGTGCAATTTAATATTTTTGTAAATAGGGTCGAAATCGGTTTATGTCTACAAAATGTTGGATTGTAGTTGTGACGATCCACGAGTTAGCGATGACGATCATAAAACTACTGTAGTGATGACTTTGATGTTGTAACAACATAACCCTGTTCCTGAAGCCTAATTGTAAGATGTCTAGGGCGATATAAAATGTCTACGTAGATACGGCAAGTTCTGGCATAACGCATGAGTTTTGATATGACAACTCCGTACACATATTGAGGAAAATTGATATCAGAATTAAAACAAATGCGTCCACTGCATTTCTAGAATTACCCGCCGAGTTGCTCATAAAAAAGTCAAGTCTGAGGTAGACGAAAGAGAAAAGAAAAACAATGACATGTTGAGCAAATAAGTTTTCATGGCGTAAATGGATACACCGTAACGATTTTAGTGTTCATGATGACGACCATAAAACTTTTGTAATGATGACTTCAATCTTGTAGCAACATAACCTTCCAGTAGACTATTTGTTAGAAGTCTAGCGCGATACAAAAGTCTGCGTTTACGTAGTTTCGGCAAGCTCTGGCATAACCTATGAGTTGTGATATGAACACTCAATACGCAAGTACAAACAATAAACAAGAAATCCCTCAGAAATGAACAAGACAAATGAAGAAACATTAATATGATTGCAAAATTAAAATCTACAACCATAATCTGAATAACAAAGACCCGGACAATATTGAAAAAAACACCTCGATATGATTGACGCGAAGGCAATGGCGTCGACGTTTCTAGAGCTAAGAAATGACGTCATGACAGAGTTATCTCCTCTTGTAGAAACCTCAACGAAAGTACTTTAACTACTCTGCGGGGTCATTCTGTATTATATTAAATTGAATAAAAAAAAAATACTACGTTATGGCCTAGAAAAAAATATCCTGGACAATGTAATTGTTTCATAGGTTTTTAACCTTTTGTATTATAAAAGAACTAGTTACATGTATATTTGAATGAATACATTAAGAACATGTACTCTAGAGTATTAAATAAACATAATGATCCAATTTAGTATAAAACTGATTTTACTGGACATAATACCTTGATAAGTATTTCTACGTTTTAAATCATACATATATTTCTTTGCCGATCACAAACATTAAAGCATTTTAATGTTCCTCTCGTCGTTTGGTGTGATCGCTGTCATTGACTGAACTCTGTGAAGAAACATGTTATTTTCATCAAATTTTATTGGCAAAAGATATCCGTGTGTTTAAAAAAACCGATGTATTAGAGACGGATCAATTCACATTTTAAGAATTTGCTTTTCTGATTTTCAGTAATATTTTTTTTTTCATATTCCCGACTTTGATTTCGCTTTATTTTAATTTTGAACTAAAGGAGACAACTCTTTTGTTTACTGACTGACTGGGGTAGTAGAATGCAGTGGACCTCCAATTAAGATATTTGATTTATTGAAACTGTGGAAATTACTTGAATATTTTCAAATACCTTAACAATCATTAAGGTATTTACAAAAGTAAAGAAAAATGCTTAACGTTCTTCCTTTCCAAAATGACACCGTCAATCATTTACGCTCTTTTGCACAAAAATGCCAAAATGTGTTGCATTCCGTAATGTGATCACAGGGCAGACAATCGCATACATATCTTATTATTATTATATCTAAACACCTATTGACGTGTTTGTGAATCTAAGACACGTCAGTATGGTGAAATTCGGACTTTATGAAAACTGGATACATGTGAAATAAGTCCGATGACTAGCTTATTTTTTTTTCTGCAAATTTTTGGTTATTGAGCATGTTATTGGTAAAACTGTATATACTTATATTATAAACAATAAAAGAACATTAGAAAAGGTCTTTTACCACACTTGTTTTACGCATATCAGTCCTAGGTTGAAAGAAACTCAGGTTCTACTAAACAAATGCATAATGATTGTTTTTTGTTAATACTTGGTACTGGTATGACCATAGATTTACCGGTTATGAAATTAAAACATGCCAATGATATTTCATCGCCACCGTCATATTCACGCCGCATTGGAAGAGAGAGGGAGGTTTTGCGCGCTGTATAACCTAAATTTAACCCACCGTTTTGTTTTGAAATGCCTGTAACAAGTCAAGACAATTGAGGTATCAGCTTCTCCAGTGATGTAATATTTATTTAGTCAGATTTATTTTGGATTTGACTTGGTTATGGATCGGAACAGTTTTCGTTAATTTTGTTGTTACCCTTTTTCGAATCATATTTAGTTTTCCTACAATTTATCTTTTGTATATATATGTAATGTCTTATTCGGTTCATCAAACTTTTCACACGTTTAGGTGATTATATTCGATTTTGACTAATTCACATTATTCACAAGACTTGGGAGTTTTGCTAATATCAAGGCCAGTATTTCGCATTCTAATTCAAACCGCCTGATGATTCATATTTGTTTCATAATAAGAGACTTTCTAAAAATTGGCTACACATTTGGAAAACATCAGATGAGTGCGTGTGTATTAAAGCTACCTTTACATTTCCAATTCATAATTCACGATGACTAATAATTAAAGTTAGCTACACTACATGCTTGAGAGCGTTTTTCAGCGTATTCATGTTTATTACACTAATGTGTCTAATTAAAAGTAAATATTTGAAAAAAAAAATAAATAAAAAATAACCAACTACCAAATAATATTCTTTTAATGTCTGATTGTATTTAACAATACATGACAGTTAAAACCAGAATCTTTAGTAATTCTTGTATGTACTGCTAATTTACATCTAAGAAGCGAGCGAAAGGAAAGCAAAAGGTACAAGGATTCGAACAACATTTAAAGGCAGACGTCGATCAGACCTAGAAACACTGGACAAAGATGTTGTCAATTAAAAATTCCGGCATTTTGTAAACATCTTCCTCTGTATATTTAATGATAATTAAATGATATTTCAACATTTGTTGCATGACAAAACATTCTTTTTTTCAATATATCAACAACCATTGTATTTGATTGCGTTATGAATACTTAATATTCATTACACTAATATGTATAATTTTGGTTTTTTAATGTCTTCGTCTACATATTTTTCAATGAAATAAAGACATATTGTCAAAGGTTATTGAGTTCTATGTACAAAAGTCAAAAGCAGTTAACAGAATTTGTCAAACTTATGAACTGTGGAAAATTTTCATTTGTACCAGCGATATCAAAACTTGTAAATTATCCAAACGAAATTTTTTTTTTTCCAAGTAAATTAAAAGAAGCTTACGTGACACCATTATGTAAGAGAAATAATCCATTCGCAAAACATAATTAACGACCTGTATTATCAATGAAGTTTTCTACTTTCTTTGAGGCCATTTTGATAACTTTGATGTACATTTCCTGAAGAATAGACAGGTTATATATAATAACAAATATGTAGCACAAAGGGTAAAATAATAACAAATATGTAGCACAAAGGTTTAAATAATAACAAATATGTAACACAAAGATTTAACTGCCTGCCGCATGGAATTTGTAAGTGATCAACATATGGTTTAGATAAAAAAAAAGATACTTACCTTTAATTATCATATTTGTCAGTGCGTAAACAACAAATACGCATTTGCACTTGGATTAAGAGCTGGGCAAAATTTCAAAAAGAAGTATCGCAAGGTTCGATTTTAGAATTTTTTTCTCTTTAATGTATTCATAAATGAGATTTTCTCTTTCAACAAAAAAAAGGGATTTATAATGCAAGGACGATGGTAATACATTGTCATTTCACTCACTAGACTATAATGGAATTATAAATGTCCTTCCGGCAGAGAGCAACGATTTGATTAACTGGATCAAAGTAAATAATATGCATGTATACAGTCAATTTGTTTTAAATTTGTGTCAACTGTCGTGCACTTCTGTTCAGCAGGGAACACAATTATGATTGAACAAATACAGGAAAGATCATTGAAACTGGTATTTTCAGATTATAGTCAACATATGAAGACTTATCAATAAAACAAATATGCTTAAATATTTATGGAAAAAACAAAACATTGGCTATTGAATTTTTTTTTTTTTTTTTTTTTTTTTCAGAATAGAATGGATTGGCACCAGCTATATTAACTAACTCAATACAGATGAAATATCACAAATACATTTTTATAACTTCTAATTTATAACAGATTCCTGGTGTAAAACGATTAAATCATGGTAAAAAAACAAAGATAGGTACGTCAATGATTGAATCGTTTGCTTTCAGTTTACTGAGTGTTAGTATTCCATTCTGCTATTATTGTAAACATAGTTGATGTGCATCCTGTTAAATTGACTTGACCTTAGATGCAATAATGGTGGTTTCAATTAAAAGAAAACAAGAAAAAAAGTTAGTTCAAGGTCACCGAAGTGCAAGTAAGCGCTTTCGTTTACTTTGCTCTTGGAGAAAGTTTTAGTTTTGTTTTGTTGAACTAGTTTTGTCGAATAATATTTCTTTCATGTATCCTTCAAAGGTCTTGTGTTGGTGATAATATTGAAAGTACTTTTGTTTCCATTTAGCCTGTGTCACATCATTATATATCATTAAATATATAAAACGCCATGCCGTTTCAATGTATATTGGAAAATGTTACTTCTTTTTAACTTTCGTTATAGAGTATTTGTTTTGTTGTTGTGTTTTTTTGAAGTTTTATTTGAACTATTATATTAAAACTAGACGTATTTAGCAATAATTTCGGTCATTATCATTCAAGTACAACTGGGAAGCACCTACAAACTACAAGTTTATTTTTAACATCGATTATAAATTATAGGTGATCACGTACTTGTGATACATGCAATTTGCGTTTTTTAAACAATATTTTTTTTAGTTCGCCAATTACCAAAACACTGTAAGCAATTTCAAATATCATGATGTTCCAATCCTGTCGTCTTTCAATGTGATCGACTTAACTCTTTGGGAAAGATGTATACATTTCTTGTGTAAAACATCAATACAATCAGTGTGAAATAAGGAATCTTTCTGTATCTGGCAATAAATCGTGAGGCATAGTAGACCAAAATAATCATTCGACTTTTTCAGATGAACGAATTTTACAACACAACATATTTCTATCATGGCTATCTTGGTTAATCTTGCGATTCATTACTTTTTTCCAGCAAAATTCAGCACAAGCACATAAATACAAACTACCTTGTAAATAGTGAACTAGACAACCAAGATTCTAGTAGAGATCAAAATAATGCAATTCAGTGACAAATACCAGAAATTGAAAACGGACAGATACAAGAAAGAACATAAAATAACCAAAATAATACATTTAAGGTAACACAAGTAGAGTGTCATCTCCTCGGACTCTACTAAAAACTGGGAGCATGAACCAGGTGCACCGGTGGTGAATAAGTCTTCTGCATTTTTAGAAACACTCACTGAGTTGATCATACAAAATGCAGGTGCAGGGTTGACTAAAGAGGAAAGGAAAAAAATGACAAGTTGAAGAGATCAATTTTCATAGCGCAAATGAATACATCGTAACGATCCTCGTGACGATAGCTATACGTTGAATACCAGATGGATGTAAAATGACAACACATATATACACATGATAAGTGGTCAAGCACAAAGAAGGAGATAGTGGGGATTCAAACACCAATTTGGCTTATTGAAATATGATATTACTACGACAAGATATATATTATCCTTTGAACTCATGGAACGTTTTGTTGCTACGTGTATCACTCTTTAACGAGTTTAAATTTATTCATCAACACCATGAAAACTGATTTATTCAACGGGTCATAGTTTTCCTTTCCTCGTTTGTGTACCCCGGACTTGTCTTTTTATGAGCAACTCGGCGAGTGTTTCTAGTAAAGCAGAGGACGCTTCCCCTACCGATGCATCTGGTCCATGCTCCTAGGTTTTAGTGGAGTCCGAGTTGCTCATTTACTTTAGTTACTTCGTATGTATGATTTTAGTTACTTTATGTTATTTGTTGTGTGTGTCTGTTTTCCAGGTCTGGTCTTTGTCCCTAGAATACATTCTTTTGATTACGCTATAATCTTGGTTCCCTTGATTACTCATTTATAAGGGTTGCTTTTTTTTTTTCACAATGATTTAATGGTGGCTGATCTTAGAATAAAACTAGACTTGATATTTACATATTTATTTTGTTGATGAGAGGTTTATTCTTGAAACAAGTGTACAGCATATCGAAATTTACAATATATAATACAGCTATATTTTGTATTTAAGAACCGCTGAACCGATACCGCTGCTGGTGAACCTGAGGTCCCCGAGGGTATTAACCAGCCAAATAGTCAGACTTGTCTGAATCCAAATCATATCATATTTTATCTATCTTATTTAGGAAATATTGTAGTATTCCAAATTTTAAAATACGAACAACACAGAGCCTTCATTCCTTGCACTGCATATGGTGAAACCTCTCGTTGATGGATGTGGCTTCTTTTGAAAGTCGTGGTTTTGAGTACAATTAATATTTTGATAATGATCTTCCTACATATTTGATTTTAATAATGCTGATAAGAGGTTTCTCCTTGAAATACGTGTAAAGCATATCGAAATTTACAATACATAAAACTAGTTTATTTGGTATTGTAATACAATAGTTTGGATGTACATGTTTAATGTAGGTTTATATACGTTTGTTCTCTCCTTCCTGGTTCCCCTAAGTTCACAATTATATTTAGATAGACATGCACAAGTCACATGATCTATGCATGATGTCATGGTAATTTTTAGGCTGAGGAGGTTGGACCCCAAACAAATTTCAGTGAATTTCACTTGATGGAAGGTAGCTTTCCAAACCTCATATTTACTGGACTTCAAAAGCCGTTTTACTATTATTTTGTGCATCTATTCATAGCATGTGTTACGTAAATCACGTAGTATTTTTATTACAACAAACGAACTATGCCTCCGAAGGGGTGGCAATGTGCATCGTATTTACCGTATAATTTACTAGAAAATTGGACTGCTGATCAGCTTTATACTGAACTTTCAAACTTGGAATAAGTTTCCTGGGAACGCGCGCAGATCCCACTTGGTTTCATTGTATAAATCATATGATAATACACGGGAGGTAACCGTAACAGCTAAAGAGCCAGATATTGGAACGGCTGAAACTAAACCTGTGAAGCCGAAAGATGGAACAGCTGAGATAATCATGGCCGAAACGGAACTTCCAGTAGTGCATGAAAAGAATAATAATATAAACATTAAACTTCTCACTGTAATTGGAGAATTATCAGCCAACGTCAACGCATTAAAGAAGGACATGAGCTATGTTACGAATGACATTCAAACGTTAAAAGGTACCAGACACGTTTTAGCAGCTACAGGAAGAACAGACCAGGCGGGGAGAGAGCTAAGGACAAACATGACTTTACAGCTCTGGGGTTGCCGAAAAACTCCAAGAAGACACAATACTTAACAGAATATATTTGAATCTTAACTTTACTGAAAATTTATATCTTACCAACAGACACAGTACATAAATTCTAATACATTCGTCAAAATTAAGTTTGGCTTTGAAAAGGAATCCTTGCCTTTTTTGGACACAGTATCACCTCTGTTACGCAAAAGTGTACTAGAAGGTAAGGATGTTTATTTGGCAACATTGCTCATACCACATTTTAGTCACTCTGAGGAAAAAACAATGAACGTCCTACCCCAGGCTAAATTAAACAATTGTCAATAGCAGAATTTGTTAACGTTTTCGGGATATACAGGATTATTAATGAGTGAGGTTTTCCCGCATAGACATGCTGAACTTAATCTTTATGAAAGAGACTTTATAGAAATGGCAAGCCGGTATGTTGATGATGGCTTTTATGAGTTCCGTAAGCTTTTTATTGCTAGTGCTGCAGCCCACCTCAATATCAAGGATTGCCAGTAGACGGGTCTGTCGGGTATAACATTATTCTATAAAATTTTGCCAATATGAAGCTAATCACTTGTTTAAATTGTCAGAGTATAAATCATTCAGTGGCCTTTTGCCCTAACAATGTTAGGAATGCTATTTTTTCTAGGATTACCCAGCCAATGTATAGAGATTCTAACAAATTTTTAAATGACAACAGGGATACCGATGCTTAGGGGAGACCTAGGATTACTTATTCTGGTTTAGAAATCAGCAATGACTTTAATGCAGAGAAAGGATGTATTCGATCAAAATGTAACAATTTACATGTATGTGCTATATGTAAGAAAGCAGAACAAGGGAAATCACATTGTATTCATTCGAAAAAATTGATAGCTCCCATAGTGTCATTCAAACCTTAGACACAAAGGCCCAGTGTCTACTGCTTTAAATATATACAATTTTCAAAAACTATTATGCAACCATCCTGATAGGAATTTGTGCAAAATTTAGTGATAGGTCTAAAATATGGCTTTGATATTGGTATTTCTCCATTACCGTCTTCCTTCATTTATGTAAAAAATTTGTTATCAGCTAGACGACAACAAGATATCACTTCAAATGTATTCAGTCGGAACTAGACTACGGTTTCATCTATTATCTATCTATTAATATACCGTACTACTTACACTACATTAATCCAATAGGCATTGTCGAAGGGAAATATTCCAAAAGACTTTGTCATCCATATTATTTAAAAATGTGGGAAAGGTAGTGGGCTATGCAAAACCAATAGTTCTGATGCATTCAATTAGTGCCAATAGCAGAACATTTACGGCCATTCCATTGTATTCATTGGGAGGATTAATATCATTTTTTTTATTTTAGATTAGTCGTATTCGGTAGTCGGTTAAGTACGAAAATATTTGACCAAATACCTCTTGCAATATGCTAGATAGCTGAGAATGTATTCAAAGTGAACAGTTTACATTTGTTAGATGACTTTCTCACAATTGACCCACAAAATTATGAAGCTGATAGAAGTATGGCAATATTAACCTTGTTATTCAGGAAGTTGAACATTCCAATTACACCCAATAAGACTGCTGGAATGACTCATTGTTTGGAATATTTAGGTTTGGTATTAGATATGTAATACATGGAAGCTAGGTTACTCAGGGGAAAAATCGGAAGGATTGGTGAAAACATATAGAAATTTCTGACTTTTAAATCATGTACAAAGAGACAATTACTCGGTATATTGGGTCATCTCAATTTTACATGCAGAGTTATTTATCCTAGACATTCATTTATTTCATATCTAAATAAGCTTTCACAAATGTAAAAAAAAAACTACATCATCACGTTTATCTTACCAAAGAATATACATTGGATATACATGTACAAATGTGGCAGAAATACCTGTCTGGATGGAATGGCCTTTCCTTCTTTCTAAATTATAATCATCTGATTTGCATTTATTCACTGATGCTACAGACTGTGCGTTTGGGGTATTTATGGTACCGTGTGGTTTCAAGGAAGGTTTCATTCACAGATTTTGCACAACAAAGAAGGTTCTATGGCCTTACTTGAGTTATATCCCATAGCTATGGCTATAGCCTTGTGCGGTAGTACTTTGTCTAGGCATAAAACTATGTTTCATTGCGACAACATGTCTATAGTAGCGATTATAAATAAGACCGCAAAGTTTCGACAGTTTTGCAGCACCATGGGCAGTTCAATTTCAAACACCTTGTATTCAGTGGAAAGATTTTATGATGTGAAGGAACGTTTATGGAACACTTCTTTTAGTAAAAATACAGCAACAGCTTATAAGACTGGTTTTGAACTTTCCTGCCAATTTGTCGCCTTGTATAGTATGGCTAACCAACCAGGAGACCCGCCTACTACAGACGAAGAGTTATTATTTTTTTTTTTTTTATCAAGCCTTAGATCTAAAATTAGCCACTATTAAGATTTATCTATCTGGAGTTAGGCTTTTTAACTTAAGAAAAGATAGAAAAGATCCACTCAAGTAGAATGATCGGTTAGAATGTATATTGAGAGGTATCAAAAGAATTCAAGGTTCTGATTTAGCTTTAAAGAAAAGACGTCTTGGAACTCTTATCTATTTTGTCAGAGATTTATGAATTATTTAAAAAGGGTTGTGTCCCCTTTTCTAGTCTCTATGATGTTAGAACTTTTTCAATTAGCCTTTTTTTGCTTTAACATTACGGGAAATGTACTGTTACCAGTAAATGGATCATAATAACTAATGCGAGATATTACTTCTGATATAAAAAAGGTCTTACTATGTTTTGAATTTGAAAACCTCAAGACTGATCCTTCAGACAGGGTGTGAATATTCATATTTTGAATCTGAAAGTATATAACTTGTACAATGTCTGAAACATTTCATTGAACTTAGGAGGACACAAATGCAGTTAGTTCTTCAGCTATTTTTTATAGACTGTAAAGGAGCACCATTGATTAGAAACACGTTTATTGACTGTTTAGACATGCACTA
The DNA here is from genome assembly GCA_037379345.1 of Perna viridis. Taxonomy (NCBI): domain Eukaryota; kingdom Metazoa; phylum Mollusca; class Bivalvia; order Mytilida; family Mytilidae; genus Perna; species Perna viridis. The sequence continues at coordinate 1,413,746 of CM074519.1, forward strand.
TCTTCATTAGGTATTGATGATTCTAAATGCAGTTGTCATTCCTTTTCGTATAGGGGAAGCTACTACTGCTGCAGCTGCGGGAATCGAAGATCATTTGATTCAAACCTTAAGTCGATGGTCATCAAACTGTTATACTAGGTACATGAGGACTTCAGTAGATACAATTATACATGAACGAATCAAATGAATATTACCATCTGATGTTTATTGTTGACTATAGTGGGTTACAGTACCTACATTTAAATGTACAATGCATATAAATAGTGAGGCAATCTTCTTAGGGGCACTTGTAATACTCCTGTTGGCGTTTTCAATTCCATTTTTTTCTGGAATTATAATCCCCAATTCAGAATGCACAAATGTTTTTATGGTGTAAACCTGCTGGGCTCCTCCAGGTTATCTTTTACTTCCTTAATTTTTTTCAATGTTTAGAAATCAGTTGTGGCATCTGCCGGGCTTCCCCATATATCTAGTCCACAGCTTCCAAACGTCAATTGGTGTGCCTACCCAGGTACTAAGATAAGATTGTAGGCGTGTCTGCTGGACTCCCCAAGACACTAAGGTTTAGGATATAGGCGTGCCAGCCGGGCTTCCCCCAGGTACTAATATATGTTGGCGTGTCTGCTGGGCTCCCCCCAGGTACTAAGATAAGGCTTTAGGTGTGTCTGCTGGGCTCTCCCAGGTACTAAGATTAGACAAAATTTATACAGTATCTGCTGCCACCCCCCAGATACAATGCACTTTTGTTTTCTTTCAATTTTGAGTTCACTTGTATTTTCGTTTTTATATATTTCATGTATCCCCCATGGGTTCCCCCAGATACTTATTTATATAATAAGTTTGTTTTCTACGAGTAGCCCTTAGATTGCCAAATTATGTTTTATGTTTTTTTATTATTGAATATTGTGTTCATGTAAATATTGTGTACAGATGTTTTACTTAGTTCAAATGTAGTTATTTCAATATATTTATTAATGTCATGTGTTCGTGTTTACAAAGATGTTATAGGTTTTGACTATATACAGTCATTAACTTGTTAACTTGTAAGATACAAATGTACATTAAAACAAGATGTACATATACATGCATTTACTACATGTAGTTTGTTTTAATTCCATGAAAATTACACAGAAAATTTGTCAGCTAAAATGATGGAAAAGATGTGACAGAAGTTTGATATGTGTTGAACTTGCATAAATGGGCACCTTAAGAAGTGTTCCTCTGCTTAGTATGAATTGGGTTTCTCAGTATGATTAAATGCATAAAGATATACAGAATTGTACAAAATAATTTAATGTGTTGTTTTGGTGAAGAATGCATTTGGGAAGTTGTGTATCTTGTTCTTGAGATTATATATTGGCCTTTGTTGTGATTGTCCATGCAATTTACAATATCTTAAAAGTTCATTTCAAACGCCATTTATTTGAAAAGTACGTGCTTATTGAATAGGTTACAACAATTATGTTAAATGCATGTGGTAACCTTATACATAAAGCTATGAAAGCGATGACTGATGTTGCATATCAGCTTGGCTGGGTCAAAGCTTCCCTCAGTTTCTTTTTTATTTATTGACACAGAGTTCAATTGTATTTTCAGAGCGACAACTGTCATCTAGGGGCAACATTACATATCAACAGATTCAACGCAGGCTATCAAGCAGTAATAACGACAAAGGCTAGTTAATACAAAAATAGCTCATATACATAATTTGAATGGAGTAAGCTTCTCATCCAAATATTGAAGTTGAAAGTTCAAAAGGAACTGCCAACCAGCAAACTTAATGGGTATCGATGCAGCACAAACAATATATATATATATATATATATATATAACGTCTCAGAATATGACGACTCTATTTGCTACACTGCTCCATCGGATCAAATTGATACAGGGAAGATATGAAAACGTATAGAAAGGTCTGAAAAACTCCCAAAGATGTTAGAACTGTCAAATTTGCTATGCAAATTTAAAGTCGTTCCCTCCGCGGGACTCGAACTCGTACCGCTGTGACATCTATGGCAACACCGCCTGCACAAAGTCCAGCGCCCTAGACCACTCGGCCAGCTAAGCTATATAAAATATAGCTTTCGCTGGCCGGGTGATTCCTCCTCGTAGGATTAATCTAGGGATGTAACTTAGTACACGTTGTATGGTAATACGGGACAGTTCATCTAGGTGTTATAATGTAGGATCGAGGATCAAATTAATGATGCATGTCACAAAAAATCAATATTATAAAACGTCTCAGAATGTGACGACTCTATTCGCTACACTGCTCCATCGGATCAAATTGATACAGGGAAGATAACGTTAACTTATAGAGGGGTCTGTAAAATTCCCAACGATGTTAGAACTGTCAAATTTGCGAAGCAAATTTTTGGTCGTTCCCTCCGCGGGACTCGAACTCATACCGCTGTGATGTCACATCGTGTACTAAGTTACAGCCCTAGATTAATCCTACGAGGAGGAATGACCCGGCCAGCGAAAGCTATATTTTATAGCCTAGCTGGCCGAGTGGTCTAGGGCGCTGGATTAGTGCAGGCGGTGTTGCTATAGATGTCACAGCGGTACGAGTTCGAGTCCCACATAATTTTTTTTTCAAATTTAAACATTTTTAATCGGTAGGAGAGCAACATGATAAGCCGAAGAAAGGTTTTGCACAAATCTTAATTATATTTACATGTCGTAGTTTACCTAAGGTGACTTGTCAGTTGACCGAGTTGTCGCATTTCTTTTTTTTTTTTTTTTTTTTTGTTGTTGCACAACTACTTGTCCATTGCAAATACCTTTCGCGTAAGGAATAAGACTGTTCTAAGTCTTTTTGTTGAGTTTATAATATGTCTTGTCGGACTGAAATCATACCGCCAATTGTTCTTTAGTCATAGGAAAAAATGTTTTGGGTAAACGTTATGAGTATCTTGAAGAATAAAAATGTACACCAAATATATTATGATTAAGTGCTATGTTCTGGAATATAAACACATTATCAAGTTTTTCTATTAAGTTTTATTCAAAACATTATCTGAAATGAAGAATTTACATTCATTTCTTTTTTTTAGGTGTCAGTAATACATGATTTAAATTGTATACAAAAAGCAGCGCAAATTCATCATTAAATGGATATATCTCACTTTTCGTCTATCATTTTATTGCAAATTTGAACTTGCTTTGTGCGTGGTATGGTTCTATAAAGACTACAGAACTATGATTCTTCTTGAATGGACTATTATTACAAGCAATCAGATATCAATTGTTTTATTGTTTTATTAATCCTTGTTAAATATATGATTTCCACCTATTTGACGTCATAAAACCCTTTAATTTTGACACACTTAACCTCTTTGTTGATATTTAGTATCAACATCCTCACAAAGAACGTTCAATTTAGAGGCTTTGACGTTGTTTAAAATCGCTAGAGATATTCATTTTGGAAATCAAATGATCCAGGCTTTTTTTTGCCAATTCTGGTATGACGCATGAGTTGTGTTAAAGGTCCTAACACTTATTAGTTTTTTATATAATCATAAGTGTGAAATGCTCTTTTGCCAGGTATTAAATATCGTATTCGGAAGAAACTTTCGTAACATTTATTTGTTTATTAACCGTCGGATAAAATTCTTGTCAGTGGCAAGATAGGTCAGTTCGATTCCTATGGTATCCTGAAGACTGTAAAATATTAGATAATACATGTGTATGATATAAACACCAAAAAATAGATAATTATTTCTATATTAAGATTTTACAACGTTTTGCATACGCGCGAAAACCTCTTATGACCTAGGGGAATTGCTTTAGTTGTGTATTAACATTGAGCCGCAACAAAAAGTTCTTCATCTGCTGTTTTTTTTTTTTTTTTCGACACATATCAAAGACACCTTTTGAGTTTTTTACTTGACGACACAAATTGTAATTTAAAAAAAAAAAACTTCGTTAGTTTCATTTTGTTCGCCATGGTAGATCTTTTAATTTAGTTACTAGTTACGTATCAAATGTAAGGAGCCCAGTGCAGGTCCGGGTGTTAAAAGAATAGGCCTGCAGCAGCGCTAAGCTTGTCATAAAAGGCGACTAAATAGTGCTCTGCCGACAGAGCAACTGGGATGTGTGCCCCAGGTAGTGGAATGGGGTACCCCTGGCGTGTTACATGCTGGGGTTGTCAGGCTATAATACGGAAAACCTGACCGCAAACCATAGTGGTGCACCGTGTTGGGAAAGATGCCACGTTCCTCGCACGTTAAAGAACCCTGCTGTGGTATTCGATAGGAGTAGGAACCTTTGCGCTCCGCCACAGGAGGCTAAATTGCCCGACTTTACCCATCCCTCCCTTTTTCTAATGACAATCAAAATTTGTCGACCCTACTGTCCTTGTGTCCCATCCCGTATTTCATTTCATCATCATTTCATGTTCAGTTTATCACCCGTTTCATGTTCATCGTCTGAATATAGCTGAAATATTGCTGCTCGGACGTTAAACCCCAACAAACAACAAACAAGCAAAAATCAAATGTAAGGGAAACATCAACGGAAGGTTGGTACAAAATGGTAAAAGTATTTTCTAACCACTATCTGTATGACACAACTGCATATTAATACATTAGTCGTTAGTCATCATTTGTTTTGACAGCATGAAACGGTATTTTTACAAGGTAAATATTAACAGAAGTAATCCTTATGTGAATAAATGTATGATGTGTAAAAAATATTTCCTTGTCCTTTTCTATATCCCAACAAAGAAAGAGAACAAAAATAAGCAAATGATATTCATGCTTCATGCTTTTAGAAGTTTTTGTTTTACAATTAGATTTGCTAGATATAAAAATAATACACAAAAATTGCGTTTGAGTTTTACCATCTTCAATTTGGTCACTAACTTATTGAATATTGTGCTTGAAGTATTTACATTTTTTAAGTAATTGATTTTGGCGATTAATTATTATAAAAATTCACTTTAACAAAGATCCACTTTAAAAAGTACCTCACATATGCATACAATTAAACATTTTAAAAGTGCATTACACAAGGAAGATTAAAGAATGACTCATAGTTAGATGTGATATGATAAGACATTATAAATATAGACTATGCAGGGGGGAAGGTTCTCTTTCACCAAAACAACTGTGTTTTTGGTATCAAATTCATAGGTTTGTACATTACAACCAGATAACTAATATAGTATGACTAATGCTATAAAAGCATAAGAATAAATATTCCAGTAAACTCTATATGCAACGTTCTATTCTTTGTGATTATACAGAAAAAAAAACGAAATTGCGTTGAGCAATAAAAATACGGTACGGGCCTGCTATGCATTACTGTAAATAAAATATAATTAAATTAAAATTTAATAAAGTTTTTTTTTCCGCTTAGCTTTTGTTGTATCGTAGACTAAATATTGATCAGATTAATCGGTAAATTGTTTAGGTTACATCCTTGTGTAAGAAATAAGAAAACAAGAAAAGTGTTAGATGTTACTTGAAACTAAAAGCGGGCATAATCATTCCGAGACTTACATGTCATAAGTATAGGCCAAAAATAAGGGAACCTAGAAAATAAGACAATGTGATGCTTCACAAATCAGTTAATTATCAAATTCATTCATTTTCAATCCACGTGTTGTGGGTATCAAATTAAATAAAATAATTGACGAAAGTCTTTATATCAACGGGATACTCTGCTGGCACATATTAATTCAACTCGAATTAGAGGTCCATTTATATCGAATCGAAAATGTTTGGAAGTACGAACAACATATACGTTCTATCCATATAATTTATGTAGTAATTTAAACCTGTTGAATTGGTGTTTATTGATTTATTGAAAGTGATCACTTAGGATATAAAGTTTAACGGATTATGTATACAAACACTGGCTTACGGTAATAACCGCAAACCGCAGACATTACCAGAACATTGTCAACGCTCGATATACAACCGTGCAAAGCTTACAATATTGTAAAGGGTGATTCACTAAAGAACTTGAAATTAATCTTTTAAAACTTTTATGACACAGCTAATTGTTTGTGCTCCGTTACATGATTTTATCATTACGCTAACTATGTTAACTGTCATTTTGTAATCTTACATGATATTTTCAACCATTGTAAATTTATTTTAATGATTAAGATTACATTCTTTTGATTTTGCTATAACCTTTATTCCATGGATTACTTTTTCAAACTCTAGTGTATATCATTAAGGACAAATCATATCTGAGTTTCAAATAAAAAGTCAAGTTCAGGGTAGAGCAGGAAAAATAAATACCCCCAATCGTACATTATTTTAAAACCAGGCCAAAAATCCACATACATGTATATGATAGCAAGATTCAGTATATCAAATCAACCTAGATAAACCAGATATAAAATTCACTTGATGTAATTTATCTCTATGCACCCCATTTATTTAGGACAGACTCACCATTTACTGAATAAAATGCTGTGCATTGTGCAGCTTTAACTTTTTTTCTGTCTTTCGAAATTAGCATTTGATATTTTGGTAGAACACATACATATAATGCGTCGCATACCACTGATAGCGGCCTCGACCTTTGATCTCAAAATCAAATTCCTGTTTTGTCTCTTTTTTTTCGGTAACAAATTCGTGCCTGGGCTGCAACTTTTTTGTCTTTGGATGTCGGCTTCTGATTTTTGGCATGCAAGTAGATTACATAAAGTATGTTTGGCATGCACCACCATGGATAGTGGCCTTTGACTTTGCACATTGACCTCAAAGTGAAACTTTTGTTGTTTTTTTTTTTTTCAGTGACAAACTCGTGTCCAGTCTGTAATTTTTTGTTCTTCAATTTGGGCTTCTAATATTTGGTTTTTGGTAAATCATCTAAAGAATATGGGTAATATACCATGGATAGTGGCCTATGTCATTTAAATTTGACCTCTAGATCAAATTCCTTTTTTTTTTCAGTGAAAACCTGTGTTTGGAATATTTTTGATTTCATACTTCTTTTTCAGCTGGTAAATATTTCTACTGAATATGAGTGCTTCATTATAAACTAAACAAAATTGTTTTGGAAAGCTTTTTCCAAATCCATTTCATACATAATTGCCCAGAGACTGGGGGTGTTGGCTACAGAAATGGATTCCGTCTCAACGATTTCTAGTTTCTTCTCTGATATCAAATTCATTGACAGCTGTAAAACTTGAATATTGTTTCCATATTTGACCCACCTCTTTAGTATTTCAGACATTTCAATATGTATTTCAAAGAACATTTTATTTTTCTAAAACTTGCAGATCTTACATGTATATTGATTTGTGTTTTATGTAATTGTATGAAAAGACTAATTTCACATTATTATATCATACCGGTATTATGTTGTTGTTACTGTACTATTAAATAAAAAGCAATTACAATTGTGATATATGAATTGCAAATATGGTCTGTTATAAATGAATGGTACAAGTCACAAACAAACAAATTATATTGCCAAATGTTGCTTTTACTAAAGTTTATTTACATTTTTTGATGAATATCAATGTGCATTGTAATTTGACTTCAGAAATGAAATTGTTGTTGTGAGATAAATACTTTGTTCTACATAGTGATCAAAAGCACGATGATTCTAGCGGGGACCAAATGAATGTAATTCAGGGACAAATACCACACATGGAGAACAGACAGATACAAGAAAGAACAATAAATAACCGAAATAATACAAAGTAACACAAGTAGCAACTCCTCGGACTCTACTAGAACTTAAAACATAAACCAGGTGCACCGGTGGTGTAAACGTGCTCTGCTGAGATACTCATAAAAATGCAGGTTTTGGGTTGACTAAAGAGAAAAGAAAAACAATGACCAGCGGAACAAATCAATTTCCACAGTGTAAATGGATACACCACAACGATCATAACACTTCTGTAATGATGATTTCAATCTTGTAGCAACATAGCCGTTTTATAGAAGCCTAATTGTAAGAAGTCTAGCGTGATACAAAACATTCCATAATAAAGGTACTTATTTCACTATATAAAGATATGTTATTTATTTTGAAACTTCACCGTTTTTCTTTATGTTTCAGGCAACCAAGACTATTTCATCTATGGTGCACCATCCTAGTCATGGTTGTTTGACAGATACTTGTTTCACTTTCGTTTTATCACAGGTGATATACAAGGCGACGAAAGACATTTGAAATTTTCGGATGAAATTTGGAGATATTTGGCTTGCATGGGTGAAAATAGCATATATATTTTTAAAATACCATGGCAAAGGATGTAAAACAAAGACATAGTTTATGCGCATTCTTAACCAATCAAAATCTAGGATTCTTATATTAGGTGTAATTAAATTGACTTAAAATAAATCTACATAAAAGATGTAGACTGTAATTGATTGGACTTGTTGCTATAATACTTTCATATATGCCTTAGATAACCCCTGATTCTTTATCACAATTGGTCTTTGAAATATATTGTTTTAATTTTTACAGTCGTGTATCAAGAGGATTTCATCCGACGGCTCCCGTGATATAATTTATGGTATAATGATATCTTGATTAACCGATTTGTACTTAACTTCAAGGTCAAATGTAATTCAATTCGAGATTTTCAGGAGGATGTCATAGAAACAATTGTAATGATACCTTCTCGTTTTATGACGAAAGGTTTTCTGAAAATTGGATATACTGAGAATATATTAGATGACTTGTTAAAGTTATCTTTACTTTTTTAAAGGAACAATGACTAATGACTCATTATTTGTAGGATAACATATTTTTTGTACTCTATTGCATTCAGGTCTAGCAACATCACAACGATATAAAATATATAACGTAGAACTTAATAATGGTAGAACACAAAATAAATAAACTTACATATCATATTTCTACAAGAATAATCAAGGGGACCAATGTTATAGCGGTATTCAAAAGCATGTAATCCAAGAACACAGACCAGACATGGAAAACAGACTTACACAACAAAGAACATGAAGTAACTAAAATCATACACAAAAAGTAACAAAAGCAAATGAGCAACTCGGACTGGAAAAATGGACCAGGTCCACCGGTAGAGTAAGCGTCCTCTGCTTTTCTAGAAACACCCACCGAGTTCCTCATAAAATGTCAAGTACGGGGTAGACAAACGAGGAAAGGAAAACTATGACGCGTTGAATAAATAAGTTCTCATGGCGTAGATGCATGCCGATAACGATCCATGAGTTCATGATGGCGACCATAAAACTTCTGCAGTGATGACTTCAATCTTGTTGCATTATAACTCTGATCCAGACGCCTTTTTTTAGAATATTAGCGCGATAAAAAAAAAGCGTTGTTTCGGCAATCTATGGTATAGCGTATGAATTCTGACATTAACACTCCATACGCAGGTGCTGAATGGATGTTGCCACATATAAAAGGAAGGTTGACAATTTTGAATGAAAAGTCATCATGTTTCTTGTAAAGTGTGGTCAATAGTTTTCCTATACCATCGATTTCTAAGCGAGGGTCAAGATACGAGGCTGACCTCACAGTGTATGTAGTATCTTTATATCGAGTTCTTTGGGGTAGATGCAATGTATCAAATCCCGAAATTAGGATTGATTAAGGATTGTACGTCATCTATACAGCGGAAACTGAGATAAAATGATCTCGCTAAACGAAATCCTTTTTTTGGATAAGATCAGCTATATAGTCAGCCTCATAAGAGTGCAGGAATAGGTCGGCAAGCAAAGGAAAACAATTTGTTCCAATTGGAATGCCGACAGACTGGATATATATGTTGTCAATTGAAAATTCCACCGTTTGTTAACATTTTCCTCTGTATATTTGGAAGATGCTTTGGAATTATGTCTTACAAAGTATGAGGAATCTGTACCCAAGAACTATATATTTGTATCTAGGTGTACCATCTTTTTGGGAAAAAAACTGTGATGTATAATGTTGTTTAACTCGGGATTTTAACTGAATATGGGTAATAGAAGTATAACGTGTTGACAAATCATAAGTTTTAATGCTATTTTATTCTGATAATAGTCTTTCACTAATTGTCTCCAGAAATTCTTTCGAATTTTTCGGGATAAAAATTGAATTAAAAGAATATAAAAAGTATTTAAATCTTACACTACTAGTAATGTTAAAATAAGGTCTAATCTATTTCTCTTCTCTTTTAATGTACATTTACAAGGTGGAGAAAGGTGAATGCAAATGAACTAGGATAAAATTGCAATTAAAATGGCCATAATCATAGTATGACATCTATAGCAAGGAAAAAGACCAACATGATACAATGATCGTCTCTTTTCATTCATTATACTCAGCGTCACATAATTAACATACTGTTAAAATTTGAATAAAAATATTTTCTACGACTTTATTAACACCTACCGTCGTTTAAATTGTCTTAAATGACTTGCTCATTCGTTTAGCCAAACGGCTTCTCCCTAAACATTGAATCGTTAAATTCCGGTCAGATTTTAATTCTCGGTGCCAATATTTACATTGTAAAAAGTCGGCCACGTTTACAGTGATCGGGTGCTAGGAGATGTTGCTTACGTTTAAATGGTTTGTCCAAAAACCGAAGAACCCAGAATGCATTTCGGCGTTATTTCGGATATCTCGGATTTATTTTACGGGAACAACGTACAATACCGAGAAGTTGATCAAGCAGACGATTGTCACCGGAGATCGACGGGAACTTACGAACTTCGTTTGTAAACAAATCGTCCCGTAGAAACCAACATGGCGGATATTAGTATGGGATTTTCCCGTAAGGATTTGTTACGCATGATTTAAGCTAATAAGCGACTTGTTTAGGGAGAGGCCGTTTGGCTAAACGAATCAGCAAGTCATTTAAGACAATTTAAACGACGATATGTGTCAATAAAGTCGTAGAAAATATTTTTATTCAAATTTTAACAGTATATTATTTATGTGACGCCGAGTATAGTATGTTTGTGTTTTCGTTGATGTATAGAAAAGTCATGCATGCAGAGACTCTTATTATACTTGTTTTTTTAAGAAAACAAAGCATATTTATACTCTGTTTTCCATGTCTGGTCTTTGTCCCTAGATCCTTCTGAAAACCGCTATAACCTTGGTTCCCTTGATTAATCTTTAAACAATAACATGATTCCTGCATTAGTCTTATCAATCAGTTCAGCCATGACATTGTACCTAGGTGTTAAAGGTTATACGAGATGAATGTAACTTTTCAATACATATACACATGATTAGTGGTCAAGCATAGAGAGGGAGATAGTAGGCATTCAAACACCAGTTTGGCTTATTATATATATAAATACTACGACAAGATACATGCTACCAATTGAACTAAGGGAACTTTTGTTTGCTATCACTCTTTAACGAGTTTTTATTTAGGGGAAGTATATAAAGGTTGGCTTTGTCGCATTGATTTAATGGTTGTTGATCTTATATTAAACTAGGCTTTATATTTACATTCTTATTTTTGCTCATGGAAACTTACAATATATACAACCCAGTGGTCTGACTTGTCTGAATCCGAATTATATCATATTTTATCTATCCTATTTATGAAATCTCGCAGTCTCCCAAATTTGAAAATACGCAAAACACTGAGGCTTCATTCCTTGCACTGCATATGGTTGAACCTATCGGTGATGTGGATTTAACTTCCTTTTTCGATAATTCTGGTTCTGAGTACTTCTTGTTCACAATTAATATTTTGATAATGATCTTCCTACATTATTATATTTCAATGCTGCTGATGAGAGGTTACTCATTGACAAATGTGTACCGCATATCGAAATTTACAATATATAAAACTGATATATTTTGTATTGTAATAGTGCAGTTTAGCCTATGTTGTGATTTTCAATATCTTAGAGTCAATTTTAAACATAGAAAACTATTAATGATTACCAAGAGTGTTTTCTCTATGTTTTTAATCGAATCAACGCTAATTTTGGCAGCCTTTTATTGCAAAGTACGTGTTAATTAAATGGGTTATAACAATTATGCTAAAAGCACTATTGGTGTCCTCAATATGTCAAGCTATAAAAGCGATGACTGATGTTGCATGTCCGTTGAAAAAAAATCAAAATGCTGATTAACATTTTCGCAAGATTTGTGTATCCTTGCAGTTCTAGTCTAAAATACTCATACTGTTAATGTGAAATTCATCATGTGTGCCAAATTTTAATTATATATGAAACTCTGTTCATTTAATTGGAACATTTTTGTTACGTCAATTTTGAATGAGCTTGGTTTGTTCAAAGCAACCCTCAATTTCTTTTTTTTTTTTGTTTTGTATTGAACATAGAGTCCAGTTGTATTATCAGAGCGGCAGAGGGTTGTTTAGCAATAGAATAGTTGTGCCTAAATGTAAGATTGTAATAATGGCTATTATCAGAGTTACATGTATAATCTCCTATATTTCACCTAGCAGGGATTTATTGTACTGTGTTCTTATAAATCTTTTTTTTTCAAAAAACAAACATTTTTAACCTGTAGGAGGACACCATTATAAGCCAAAGATAGATTTGGTACATATCTTAATTATATTGTCGCTGCTTGTCGAAGTTTACCTAGGGTCACTTGTCTGTTGACTGAGTCGCATATTTTTTTGTTGCACTACTACTCGACCATTTCAAATACCCTTCGTGTAACTAATAAGTTCCAGTTTTTTATGAGTCTTTTCGGACTGAAATCAGACTGTCAGTTGTTTTTAGTCTTAGGAAAGTTGTTTTAGGTTAAGGTTATGAGAATCTTCTATCGAATGAAAGATAAACAGGTACACCAAATATATTATGATTAAGTGTTATTCTCTGTAAAAATAAACAAATTGTCAGGTCTTTCCTTTTAAGTTTTATTCAAAACATTATCTGAAATGAAGAATCGACATTCATTTCTTTATATTAGGTGTGAGTAATACAAGGTTTAAATTATACGAAATGCAGTGCAAATTCATTCATTAAAGGTATATTTCTCACTTTTCTTCTATCATTCTATTGTAAATTTGAACTTTAGGGTTCTATGAAGTCGACAAAACTTCCAATTCTTCTTCAATAGACTATTATTATTGACTACCAGATGTCAGTTTTTTTTGTTTAATAAATCCTTGCTTGATTTGGGATTTCCACCTGTTTGACGTAATAAAAACTATCAATGTTGTCACACTTAACATTTGCTGACATTAAGTATCAAAATCATCACAAAGGAAGTTTGATATTATCCTTAAACAGACCAGTTATTATTGGACAGAGACTGATACACCATAACAGTACGTGCTTCATATTGATTAACATAACAACTAACGTTGTGATTACTATACTGTGGTAGCAACATAACCGTAGACTAGTAACCAAATCGAAAGAAACCGAGCACGGTACAGATAGTCAGTGTATTGAAGGTAAACAGTGGTATGACGCATGAGTTGATATGTTTTCATATAATCATAAGTACGAAGTGCTCTTTTTCCAAGTATTAAATACCGTTTTTGTAAGTGTACCCTATTATATACAGGTAGATCGTCTCGGTTTTATGTATTCAGATTTAGGCTATTTATTTGAATCAGTACTAACGCTCTTGTATTTTTGCCGATATTCCAGGAGCTACCATGTTGCCTGTGTTTTAAATTATATTCCATAATGTCCACTACCCTATTACCTATAACACATTATTTTGACACGTGATGATCATCATGCACATGGTTGGGTAAAACATCCTTTTCTAACATACCAAGTTTGCAATTTTTTGTTTACCATCGAGAAATATGGTTGACAATCCAAATGATATTCACATAGATGTATCACGTTATAATTTAGCATGCATCAGTTTGTTTTTCTTTTAAATGCAAATCTTTTAATTCCAAAGTTTGCCCTGCTCCATACATTGTGTAGGTAGATCGTCTCTGTTTTGTGTTCATGTTAAGGTCATGTAGAGCAATTATCAATTCCTATCAATTTCTTTTTCTTTTCAAATGCTCTTTAATGCTCCCAATTTTTACTGGAGTCCGAGGTACTCATTTACTTTTGTTATTTGGTATGTATTATTTTTCATTTTATATTCTTTGTTGAGTGCGTCTGTTTTCTACGTTTGGGTTTTGTACCTGGATTACAATTTCTTGATTTCAACTTAATTTTTGGTTCCCTTGATTACAATAAACCATTTAGAGCTTCCGGGGTATTGATTTTTTTATGAAACTTATAAATAAGTTTAAAGATAAATCAAACAGATAAGTAACAACTGATGATCCTCGTATTTACCTAGTTATAACTGTACTAGCATCATTTTCGGAAATTAACTTGTAGTAAGGAAGCAAGAATGGATACTTTATAACATTTTCACACCTGGCCCAAATGAGGAAATAAATAGAAACTGTCACTGTCCTAACTTCTTTTATTTTTGTTTTATTAAAACAATTTTGACCTTTAAATGACAAGTGTTATCCAGGTTCGCAGTATTTAAAACTTCTAACAATATTTAAATACTCCTTAAATATAAAAACGGAACGTACTATTTTGAATAATATTAAAAAGAACGTAAATATTAAATCTTTCAAATGATATAACAAAAAATATGTGGTTTATCATAACAATTTAATAGACAGAGTGTCAATGGAGCGCACCAATTAGAATGTTTTCGTTCTGTAGTGGTTATAATAAAGTTCCTAGTTTTCGTAGACATGTGGGTCGTCACATATCAAAATATCGAGCTTTCTTAATGGACGATACAAAATAAAACTCATGTAAAAAGATTTTATGTTACATTAAAAAAAATGTTAGTTTCATTTTGTCCCCATTGTAGTTGTTTTATTTAGTTACTTGCTTTTGTCATGAGCACGTTCAGCACTTACGTAACAAACGTATGGAAAAAAAACATCAACGGAAGGTTGGTGCAAATTGGTATTTTCAAACAATATATGTATGTTTCATTAAGTCGTACATGCGTATTATACACTAGTCGTTAGTCACCATTTTGTTTTTTTACAACAATAAATTCGTTATTTTCGCAAGGTCATTATTGAAAAAAGTAAACTTTATGTAAATAAATGCACAATGTGTCAAAATTATTTGTTTGTCCTTTTCTATAACCAAAAAAAAAAAAAAAAAAAAAAAAAAAAAACCGAACCAAATGCCATTCATGGTTCATGTCTCTAAAAGTTTTTTTACCATAAAATAATACACAACACTTGCCCTTGAGTTAAATTATCTTTAATTTGGTCAATAAGCTATTTACTAATGTCTTGAAGTACATGTATTCAGTAAGTGATTTTGGGGATTAATTATTATACAAATTCACAGTAATTTAAAAAAAAACCTCACGTATGCATACATTATAACATTTGAAGAGTGCATTACACCCGGAAGATCAAAGATCAACTGATGGCTAGATATGATATGATATGCTGATATAAATATAGAGTATAAAGAAGACGATTCTCTTTCACAAAACCAAATGTGTTTTTGTCATCAAGTTCATAGGTTTGTTTATTACAACCACATTACTTATAAAGTATGACTAATGCTATACAGGCATAAGAAACCTCTATGTGCAAAGTACTATTTTTTGTAATTATATCGAAAATAAAAACGAAATTTCATTGAGCAATACAAATAAGGTAAGAGCCCACTATGAATTACTGTCAATCAAATCTAATAGCAAATGTGGAATAGATGGCCAAGAGAACTAGTCGTCGTGAAAAGGCACCAATGAATCCAGAAAAAAACAAACTGATAAACGTATATATTCCATCATATTCTACGGTGCATTTGATTCACCAAAAGAGAGCAAGTATCTAATGTTCAAAGTGTTGGCGTATTTCAGGTTTATCTGAGTTTGGTTTTGACTAGTTTCACTGTTTGATCCTTGATGTTGGGTAGATCGGCGAGGAAACCAAGACATAAACCATTTATCAGCACAAGATGCCGTTATGACTTTTTAAATTTTATTAGATGTTATTTTACTAGATATATTAAATCTTCAATACCAGATCTCGAAAAAAAAGATATGACTGACTGGTACAGGGCTGAAAATTATCAATACTTTATTGAGCCTATGATGTACATAATTGCTCCAGCAAGCTTTGTTTGAGTATTGTAGACTATCAAATGTCAATATTATTTATTGTTTGATCAAACCTTGTTTGATATCATATTTTGAACTTTTAGACAACATACATCAGAAAAGTTTTATCACGTTTGACCAAATCAACTTTTTTTGTTGACATAGTGTATCCAAATCAGTCATATGATGTAAATATAACACGTTATGACGTTGTTTTGACACACAATGAGGACATATAAATCACATTCTATTCTATCTTAAAATTGAGGTTATTTGTGAATCTACAAAATACAAATATATACCAAGAAGTTCAAAGTATCCAACTGTCGTCAATTCATGTCTTCATTTTATTACATTAAAAAGGGGACCTTTTAATTTGACGTGTCAAAAATTTTCACGACATTTATACTCAGAATAAGATTTATAAACTGTCTAAATATTCAAAGTAAAAGGTACGTATTAGTTCAAATATATTAAAAAAATAACTTAGGAGACGGAAACCGTTATCTTATTGCGATTTTATGTTACCTCATTTTATTTCGATTTAAAATTCATAAAGCTCTAATAAGTAACGGCATCCTGATGATATATATATTTTAATACAAAATAAATAAATAAATAATTAAAAATAAAAACTAAAAAGAACGTACATACAACAATCATCAAGAACCTCATTCTACCTATCAAATGTATAATTTAATTTTTGTGTACATACTATCGAAACTGTCTGCAATATGAGAGGTTGAAATGATCTTCGATCATTTAAATACTTACGTTTGTTTAAGTCATTGTTTTGAAACTGACACATGCTTGCATGCATTATGCAAATAATTCTTTTCAGGTGGTTAACGATATTAACGATAGACAAAAGTAACAAATCTTTCAATGTCTTCTGTTGTTTTGTCATAATTGTTAGGTACTTTATAATAATTTGTTTGTTTTTTTTTTTTTTTTCATTTAAAAGCACTAATTCATAAAAATGTCTTAAAAAGTCTGATTAGTTCTTGAGACCATATTAACAGCTGTTGTGACACTTGTTTTACCCACTTTATAATACCTTGGCATGGTAGAGACAATTCACCGCCTAAGCAAATAGGTTTCTTTTTTTTTAAATTGCAATAGACAAAGTTAGTACGAACATTATACTACTTTCTTTGTTTTTTCGAAACTTCCTTGATTTAGAAAGTCAGATTGTCAGTATGGCTATCTCGTTAAAATATTATTGATTGTTAGCATCTTAAATATGATGAAAAATAAAAGTAAGAGAAACTAAAATCCAAAAACAAAAACAAAAAACAAAAACAAGACAAAACAAAACAAACAAAACATCTACAGAAAGAAACAAAAACGTAGAAAAAAGTACAAAGGATAAAAAGAAGAAAAAAGCGAAAAAAGAAGAAGAAGCCGTTTTGTAATATGGTCGAAAATCTATTTTTTTCTGACACAATCCGTCTGTGAAATGTTGCACTGTTGTTGTTGTTGTGGTTCTTTTGTTTTCCTTCACCTGTTTTTTATGTATATATTTCATTTTGTAACACAAAGATGACCTTGTTACCTAGGAAACAAGTATAAGGCTCTCAATTGTAATCTTTTGACCTCAACTCGGTATTTTTAATACTAGTACATGTATGAATATATTTTTAACTTGAAATTATTGAATTTGAGATAAGGATCTTGACCAACACTTAGAGATCGATTACGAATTAAAACTTTTGATAACCTATACGACAAAGGGAATGACTTTTCATACCGTATTGTTAATTTTCTTTCATCTGTGGCTATAATCATTCAGCACCTGCGTATGGGCATTCATACCTTATGCCAGAGCTTGCCGAAACTACGCAGACCTTTTCAACAACGCTATACTTCTTACAATTAGGCTTTTGGTACAAGTTTATGCTGCTGCAAGATTGAATTCATCACTTTAGAGGTTTTATGGTTGTCATAATGAACTCGTTGATCGTTTTGGTGTATCTATCTGCACCATGATAACTGATTTGTTGTTCAACGTGTCATTGATTTTATGTCAATCTCTCTATCCCGTGTATGTGTATGTCTGTTGCCATGTCTTTTCCTTTAATTGGATCGCATTGTTGTGATTTCTGCTACAATCTAGGTTAATTGTTTATATCTTCTCAAAATAATTTATTTGGTGAAATTTTGCAAAATCCAATATTCAATATATTCCAGTAGGCCTAAATGAGCACATTTTTTAAAATCAAGTTTCAACCCCGATATGTCTTACACGTTCGAAGAGTAGGGTCATTAAGTGCAAACATTTTAAGTTCTTAGAGGGTAAGGTTGTCGCATATCAAATGAAAGGTCTTAAGGCGAACATCCGAAATATCGATGTATTGCCCCGAAAAAAAAAGAAGAAAAAAAAAAGTTGGGTGTAGTAAACGCGTGTAAAAGCTAAAATATTTTTATATAGTAAGGTTGCTGCATATCAAATTAAATATCATAACCTGTAAATCAAAAATTCAGTTTTGTTGTATGCAAAAAAAACCAGTTGGGGTTAATAAGTGCAAAATGATTAGATCCACAGAATGAAGGGTTGTATATCCAATGAAAGGTCATAAAGTTTCCTTACAAATATCATGATTAAAATCTCGACGATTGCATTTGACAGGGTCACCAAGTGAAAAAAAAACAATCTGCTGTAGAAGGTTAGCATATTATGTATCAAACTAAACGTATGTACGTGTATATTACAAAGAGAACGTTTGCAAGGGAAAGACCTTTCTAGTGTTAAACAATCAATTGACATACTAGTTTTATTTGCTGTTCATAGATAAAATATGCCTAAAAATATATATAAAACAGTCATTTCGGAGACAATTAGTGAGTACCAGTAAAAAAGTCCTATGTCCATTCAAAATATCAGTTAAATACAAGTGAGTAATACAACGATCTTTATTTCAGTTATAAAATATAACCTGTACATAAACAAATACAGAAATAAAATTGTTACATTGATGTAAAATATGTCATTCATATCTTTATTTTGCGCAAATTTCACAAAACGTCATTCTTACACAAATTGGGCTGTCATAACACCGTTATGTTTTTGTAAAACAGATTGAACACACTGGACACTATTTGTGGGACTAGTAGATAGTGAGATGATTTTAATTTAAGGAATATATACAGAAGTGTCTAAACAGTCTAAAAAGAAACTAGGTCTACCACTCTACCAATGATAACGTTTCATCAAAAATAATTTCAAAACGAACTTTGAAACGTGGTTTAGACAGATTTTAAACAAATTGGTTTTTTTTCCAATATATGTATATCATCAAAGTATACAAAAAAAAAACAGATTGTATACATAAGATATATTGTTTTGGGCCTTCCTGTGTTGTGAAGTTTTACCCGACGTTTTTGGAAGCCTCAAAAGTGGCCTTGAAATGACATTGTTCATCCTATTCACCATATTCATTCTCGTTACATCATGTAAAATAAACATTATATGATATAATATTAACCATATACTCATACGACTTCCAAACATTGTCTCTTTGTTGATTGTGACCACATAGATTCTAAGGACTGACATTGATCTTTATAAACATTCAGTTAATCAAATTACTGCACCGAAAAGCAGTCTGGTGTTTCAGATGAACCACTTATGGCGGTTACCATTTGAACTGTCGACTATAGCACAGAGTTGTTTGCTTTAATTCAAGAAGGCAGAAGTTGTTTTCTCGTCTGAATATCATATTTATAACCATAATTCTTCGTGGATGTTGTGGAGATATCTAGAATTTAAAAAAAACAGAATCAGATCTAGGTGCCTAATTGTCCACTTAACAATTCAGTATATAGATAAGACGAACACAGAGCAGACATAACAAATATATTTGCAAATTTAATTTATATAATCATGTCCGATTACTCTTGTGGACTCACTGTTTTTAATATACCCTGCTCTTTCCGCCCAAGTTAATACAAGCTATCTAACGATAAACATATTGTTTTTCTTCTTCTTAAAACTAAACATAAAACTCTTTTAAAATGGGGGGGGGGGGTGTTTGAGCTTTTTTACGCCCTAATATCCCCTTTTTAATAATAATTGACTTTAAATGACTATATGAATATGAATACATGTGTAGCTATAACAAAAAATATTTACAAATGATGAGATTTTTATAATAACAAATGTGATGTTCAAGGTCGATAAGGAAAAACAAACGATGTTTAACTTACATGTCCCTTCCGAAAAATTTCCTGCACATGGAATGTCGTTTCTGTTTTTTAAAATGGTTCTATATTTTGCTGAAAAATACAATTTGAATACTTTGGAATAAACATGAACAGTAATTCGATGAAATAAAATCCCATGTCCGACTTTTTATTCATTATAAATCGTTGCATTGAAAATAAGAAAGCTCAAATGGTCATTATTCGAATTCAGATGTTTTAAATAAGTAAAAATGTAAAAACAAGAACAAAATTTCGAATCCTTGGAAAAGTCAATATTTTATTGGTAACGCTCATATCTATAAATACCTATGAATAGCGTTGTTTTTCTTCCATTGCCAACTGACTTTTTTTAATTTTGTGCATATGGTAAAGTTTATTTTAAGATTTTGTGGTTTTCCCCTTTGCCAAATATTCACATTCTTATTTTTTTATACATACAACATGAATATGTCATTTTAAAGTAATTAATTTAGGGCGTACCACTCTTAACACAATAAGTAAACAAAGCCACACTGATCAGTAATCCAAGTACTCCAATACATCCTCCAATAACAAATGGCAAACTAGAAAAGCCTAAAACAAATAACAATACATGCATCAAGATACAGAAGTTAATGTTTCGTGAATATCCAAAGCGTCATTTTCTCTCCTTTTCAAGTTAACATGTTAATATTTGAATGCATCTCTTGTCTACGTTTTTCAAGAAGAGTTACACTTGAACACATCAGTATATCATTAACACATCATAATTATACATAGTCGTATATACTAATTTGATACCTTGTTCAATTTTACATTCAATGACTTTGTCAATTACTAAAACATCGTGCCCGGCTGATCGACATTCTACTTGTAATCTATGATATCCTTCTTTAGAAATGGCAACACGAATTCTGTATTTTATATCTTTCATTATATCGTTGCTGAAACTTTCTTCTGTAACGTCTGTTTCTATATGTTGGTCCTTTATAAATTAGGTAAAATACGATTTGATTATCTCAATAAAAATATTTGTTAAGAATGATGTTTGCTTTTTTTATTTCCCTTTGTATCAAACTGAAATTTAATCACATAGGTCTTTTTACTTTATGAATCTGTTATCTGTTACCTGTGTTAAATAACATTCTGTTTACTGTTTTACAGGTTAAACAATGTATCATACCATACATTTTTGAACGATAGTGTATTTGAATCAAAATAATGCCTTGCGTGTCATAATATTGAAATATTATCGAAATAAACGATCATCCTCTTTGTAACAAGAAAGACATGAACGAACGTAAATGGACCTTTACCTGAAAGATAACAATACAATTTGGTGGTGGTGAAACATTTTCTAACGTGAAATTTAATTCTAAGACATTATCCAGCTCTTCAATGTGATATTTCACCATGTCTTTGGAAGGTAATACTGGAATAAAAATTTTAAAAAAGCGTCAGTGTAAACAGCAGTATTACACGTAATAGTTTGATCTTCACAAAGTCACGTCTAAGGCTACCTCTTGTTCTGTTGAGTCAATAAATAATTGTAGTTTACTTTTAGATAATGTATCGCATTCTATCGTAAAATAAAAATTATCACTTAATTGTATTTGAGGTTATATAAAGTGGACCCCAAATATTTGACCTTATTTGATCTCATAAAATAATATACTCAAAATAAAATATTTCTTACCAACAATTTCCGAATAGCTGATATTTATTTTACTATCAAAGCACTTCATCCCACAAGTACACGTGTAATTAGAGGCTAAATCGGCAAGGGTTACATTTTGGATTGTTAAAGAGAAGGAACCGTCGTCGGAAGCTGTGTCAGACATTCTATATTTTTCGGATTTCGAAGTTCCATTGAAAGCCAGTGTAGAATAATTGGGACCTCCCATCCAGTGTTTTGTTGTTTCATGGAAGCACTCTGTTGCCACACATATTAGTACAATGTCTTGGCCCAATATTACGGGCTTTGTTTCAAGTTGCCATGAAATCGAGGGTTTATCTATGATAAATACGTATAGCATAAATACATAACGTGAGGTATGATGCTAGTTGTAAATATATTATTATTCATTTTATGTTTTTTAAGCATTATTTGAAAGTTACATCCCGCTATTGCAATTTGTGGTTCATTTAATCATTCATTATACAAATGTTAAAAGGCACTTTGGGGTCACATGATATTTTTGGAGAAAACAAAACAGTTCAATTAGACTACTACCAAGATAAGTTGGGGCAAAGTTCCCATGAACAATTGAACATTTTGTTTAAATAATTATATAAATATCAAATAATAATAATATTGATTTTAGATTGCATTCAATGATATGAGAATTGAAAAAGATAATATCGTTAAATAAGGACAACCCAATTTTATCTCTTATTATGTTGCAGATAAAGCTGAAAATGCTACATTTCCCTTTTCAAATATAGACTTACAAAGATACTTACTTGCTGAGACCAGTAA
This sequence comes from Perna viridis, assembly GCA_037379345.1. NCBI lineage: Eukaryota > Metazoa > Mollusca > Bivalvia > Mytilida > Mytilidae > Perna > Perna viridis. Next base: position 1,436,406 of record CM074519.1, read on the forward strand.
TACATGCAGACACGTTGTTACTATCCACAGGTTGTTCTTCATTTTTTTCCTGTAAAATGGAATATCAAAAATCAACATCTAATTAAAGTATAAACGTTTTGTAAGTTTTAAACGAGTTTTAATGTAATGATAACAGAGTATTTTGTTTAGTATTAACATGAAGGATGTATATATATTAATATGATTTTTTTAGTGTAAACCGTTTAGGAATAAGAACATAAAACATTATAAATTCATGTAAATATCGTTGCCAAAGATTGCACATTGTATAAGAATAATTGTAAACGTAGATCATTGCATTCTATTCTTATTGTTAATATAAATGCACATTTTAAATATGTGTCCTTACGTTAACAAAGGTTTGTAAACTAACAGGATAACTCAACTTTTATAGTTAATTTTGATTATGGACCAGTATATATTGTCAATGACTAATGCTTATCAAGACTACAGAAATAATTTTGATCACTTTTTATGCATGATGCAGCTCACTAAAATCATGTCATACATTATTCGAACCCTCCAAAAGTCCACCATATCCCCATTACAAAGACAAATACTGTCCAAGCTTCAATTTTTATCAATTTATTAGACAAAGAATTATAACGCTATCTTAGGTATACTTTTTAAATTATTTAAAATCGCATGTTAACTTTAAAAATATCTACCATTGTCAAATACGATTGAAGGAAACGATTTAAACTAACCTTCTATGATGGTAGGCGTACTGTGTTATGATTGATATATATGCATCTGAAAATGAAGTTATATATAAGGTTTATCTATACAGGGAATCCCCTATACATTACATAACTTTTCTTACGTAAATATTGTTCTGCAAACAGGAAGGCTAAGATTTCAAATTTATTAAACTGATTAGAGGAACTAAACAATGAATTGTTTGAAAGCTGGTCTATGCATTCAAACTAAATAAACTAAATACAGTATTTTCAACATGTATCTGCGCGTTTTGCTAAAAAAATATTATAACAAAACATTTTTTTTTACCGTGTAGTCCTCAGATAATATTATTTGATTATCGTTCCATGCAGATGTTGGTTTCTTTGATTATTCTTTCAGCTACGTTTTATTGATTTTTATAAACCCGCTGTAATCAGCAAATTACTATTTCAAGTCTCAAATTTCATGATCTATGTCAGGTTTGTATTAGATTTCTATGATGAACTGAAAAGTGATCGGCTAAACCTCATCAACAATGGTGTTTATTTCGGAAAAAAAACAGACATATACAACAAAGAACATCAAGTAACTAAAATCATACATACAAAGTAACAAAAGCAAATGAGCACTCGGAATCCACTAATAATTGTGTACCATTTTACAGGTAGTTTAACGGATGTTAAATTTGGCGGAAGGTATAATGCTAATTAGGCGGTAAATGAAAAACCCACCGTGAATTTGTAAATTGTTTCATGGCATTGAGCTGGATTATTCAATCATCACTGTCTCTGGTCACAAAACAATTTTTAACAAAGAAAATTAGCTACTCGAAACATGTGGCTAATATTTACTGGTAGAAAAACAACTAGAAAAAAAGCATCCTAATTATTTGACAGCAGCATCTATTAAATAAGTTACATATTTTATATTCTTGTTTAAGTTGTCTTATTAACACAAAGATGCTTTTTAACAGGAATAGAAACATTGTTTTTGAAATTTAACAATAGCCAACATTTGTTAAAACGAATATGCGTACTACTATAGATCCAAGAATTCAAAGAAAACATTTAATGGTCATCGTATACTATGATTTTTTGTTTGTTTTTTTTTTTTCCTATTAACATTTTCAGTCCCATTGTACGCTTTAGTGATGAATATGACGAATATTCTGGGTGACCGACTTAACAAGTATCGATGAAATATTAATGATCTTTCATAATTCAAAAGCATGTCTTTAATTATGTTTAAATAAAGTTTGTTCATATTTTGTTGAATTCTGGAATATATATATCAATATAAATAACCGAAACACTCTAGTATGCAATAAGGACCAGAGTTATAAGAAAGCACGTTTCATACGCTGCTTTAAAAATTGTATTTCTGATATCCATATTGAATTAAAAAAATATAGTGTTTCTGCAGAAAAGAGGGTGGATTTTCCTATTGTATACAAAGTAGTTTTCTGTAGTTTTTACTTGTATATTATTATTATTTCATCTTAACCTTGGCGCACACAATGATCCACACATTTATGAAAATTGAAATAATTTAGTACTCTACTCAATTAGAAAACAACATGAAAATACCGACTTCTTTAAAACATCGATATCAAGGTCAATATCCAGAGAGTCTAGTGGGTCAAAGAGTCTTTTCCTCTCAGTTTTGTCTTGCATTTTGGCAGGCACTCAAATCGAATGCTGGTACTCTCTTGTATCTCGTTGTTTATGTATGTCCCTATCATTTCAGTTCCCGCTATTTCAAGTTCTACTTTGCCACTTACACAAATTGGCCATTTACCGCTTATAGGAACATGAACTAGCATGCTTACGACAACCTTCATCGGTTCTGTAAAATGGGTATTTCTGGGTGCTCCTGAAAAACTTATTATTTATATGAAGATGTCGTTTACTATGTGACTAAGGAATGTAATATGTTTCACCGACTAAGTTTACTTCTTCGTCTTTATATACCTAATATCTCCGCATTAAAGCTCGCCATCGCAATTAACTAATTTTCTGGTGAATGACACTTGGAGTCAAAAGGTACATTTAAATATACTGCAAACGTGTAGGAACAAGTTCTAGATGCCATAATTTGGGAATTGTGTCCATACATAACTGATCCTTCTAAAACAGATAATTCGCCATCAACAGGGATATATATATATATATATATACGTCGATATTAGTTTCCTTGAATTTGATCTTTATTGCATCCTGTTAAATCTCCCCTCCGATAATCCACCATCCATCATGATAGCAGAGACATCCGAGCAGCGTTCGGTTAGCGAAATTTGTTTAAATTTGTTTGATTTCCGATGTTTGCAATTTGGGCGCCAAAAGCGATAATGACAGGGTTGGCTTCATTATTAACTTGTCTCTTTTTATTGTCGTGGTACTGACTTAGACTAATCATCTAACACAGATTTTTACCAGTCGAATGTATTGTGAACTCGAAAAATGTACACGGAACTGAACTACGGATATCTGCAAGCTTGAAAGTTCTCCTTTTCTTGAAATTTCTTGAGTTGAAATGCCAATAGTTCCCCCTACATTACAAAAAAAAACAAAACGCATATGTTTAGCGAAATAACATTAAAGCCCAATAAAATGCAGTTGTTTTTGTTTTTTTTTTGTTTTTTTGTTTTTTGTTTTTTTTTTTTGTTTTTTTGTTTTTTTGTTTTTTTTTGTTTTTGTTTTTGTTTTTGTTTTTTTTTTTAAATCATTCTGTATAATATTTCCCAGAGTTTAGAAATTAAGAACTAGCGCATTAATTGTCAGGATAGGTCACAATGTTTTGCTTCATACATCTTAATCTCTTAACTGAGTCTGTAATATTTTTTGGATACATATATCTTTTTAATTTGTCCGAGTCGTCCAATATGAGCTAACACATAGGCATAACAAGCTTCGCCCAGTGTTTATCGCTGTTGTTCCATCGCAATGTTGGAGCGCTAATGCCAATGTTTTGATATTTTGTTACGGGTGTTCAGTGTTTGTATTTATTTAAAGATTCTTTTTTTCACAATGTGCAATAAGTGGAGTAAGTTAAATAAAAATGTCTGATTATTTTTATTTGTTTTGAAAAGAAATTTAAAAGAAATAAAAAATTTAAAAAATAAATAAAAATATAAATAAATAAAGAACAACAACAAATTAGACCAAAAGGAAGAAATCGATATTAAGTTTGTGTTTGAAAAAGAATAACAGATGTCATATCCATCTAAAAAATACATTTAGTGTGTCCTATCAATACCTAAAGAGCAATTTTGGGTTACACAATTCTTAATGGATGATCTTAAATATCAAGCTTCAAGAATTTGACCATGTCAAGTGTTTTGTGGTATTTGTTGTTCGTCAGATGAACGTTATACCGATTGTAGTAATGCGGAGCATATCTGGTCGTCTTCGATGCACTCTTTCCATTGTATAATTCAGAAAACTTGTACATGTAGCTTGCTTATTTGGTTATCAAAACACAGTGGATGGATGTCACAACGGTTTTGTATCGGAGTATACTATCATTAGTACATCATACATGTGTACATGTACACATTTGAATGTAAATGAAATTATGACAACCTAAGGGAAAACCTCAACCAAAAGATGAAGGAAATGATGATAATGTTACATTTTTTTTTATTTTTTCCCTTTAGTTGTGGTATTGTTTTCATACAACAGACAAATTTTTCCTGTGCTTAGTCAGATATGTGCCACATTTTTGTTATCTTTTGTCACCAGTTCAAATAATTTAAGATTTAATTTTCTAAATTCCTCACTACCGAAAAATAATAATTCAACTGTTATACTACTTTAACGCCTATAAACCTTCTTATTATTCATCCATACGTTACAGTATTCCATATTTTAAAATACATAAAACACCGAGGCTTCATTCCTTGTATTGCATTTGGTAGAACCTCTTTGTTATGGATCTGGCTTCCTCTTTTGATAGTTTTGGTTATGACTGCTTTTTGTATACAACTAATATTTTGATTATGATCTTCCTACACATTTGATTTTAATGCTGCTGATGGGAGGTTTCTCCTTGCAACATGTATACAGCATATTAAAATTTACAATATATAAAACTGGCATTTTGTTGTATTTAAAGACAAAATATCGAATGTAAGAAAAAAATAATCAACGAAATAAAAACAAACGTCCCCAATGCCAAATAAACTAACAAAACACAAATGGCAACATTCTACCCTTTACAAATCAGTGTTTGTAAGACACCTTTTTAACTAAAATCTAATCTTAAACATATTCTTAAGGTAATTTAGTCACAAAACAAGGTCATGATCATTTCAGCAGGAACAGGAAAAGATGCTGGTATTAAGATAAGTGTTACAATTTCGATTCACAGCAAGCATCTAATACAATTAATTTCCATCCAGTGTTGAATACTTGTAATACAACTTTTTTGTTTGATCTTTAAACTTTTCGACGGGACAATTCATGGCATAAATGGAGTCTGCTTCTGGTTTCTAAACCAATGATAGCCTATCGCCGACAATTCCTGTCTAAAACAAAACATTTTTAAATATGTACACATTCATATTAGTTGTTCTTTGTATTTGTATGTCCTTTTAATCATATTTCTTAACTTTTTTCTCATTGTCAAGAGCAAAGAGAAATTTTGAGAACAAAAACAAAGGCAAATGGGAACAAAAACATCCAATATTGACAAGTGCCAATGTACAAAGTCATCATGGCATGCTTATTTGGAAAAAAAGATATACTTGTTAAAGGCCATTGCCATGGTAACTTTATTTCACGTTTCTGAAAGTAAGGTCATTCCATATAATTTTCAACTGCCCTGTTGCCATGCATATTGAAATGAAATAATTTGATAACTTCGGCATGAGTCTTTTTAAAATGGTAATTTTTATATTATTTTAACGCTATTTCAGTGAATTTTAATTTGCATTTACAAACAACTACACACATACAGTAGTGTTTTCGCTTCAAGGTCGTGAAATATGATCTCAGCACTGTAACAAACGAGCATCTAAGACATGTTATTTTCCATCCTTGGAAAATGTGACGTTGAATATGGTTACCATGTCAAAAGAAGCGAAAATATAAAGTTTGGGAATGTTATTTAACCCAAACTGTTAATTGAAAACATATTTTGTGGTAAGCAATCAATGTTAACACCTTAATAAAAATGCATGTATAAAACATAAAAATTTGATGGCGGCCTTGACGGGATAAATTTTGGCATTGCAGTTTAAAATCGATTTAATAGTCTTTTGTACCCTTCGACAGTAACTGTTTCAACTGCTAACTCAAAATGATGAAAAATGAAATAATATAATGCTCTGTTGTTGAAAAAAAAACGGAAACATTGAGAAAGTTACGATGGTTACAAGATTATCATTTTTTGAAAACTTTATAGGCACTTAAAATATCCATGTATAAGAAAATACCGATGTGACTCTTTTACAAACTGGCTTGTTATTATAGCTTACTTTACGGTTATTATATGTACCATCTAAATTTTTCTTAAGGTTCCACAATATACTGACGAAAACCCATCGTATCCCGGAAGTAATAGCAAGTGACTGTCCTTCCAGAGAAAGTTCGTCGCTTCCTTAAATCAAACAAATAAAAATATATGGGGTAAAATTACGTTTCAGTTAAAGATACATTGATCATTTCTGATAGTTTTCGAGTCCTTTTCTACTGTTTTATTTATTAAAAGAAGTGAATATGACGTTTTTTAAAAAGTTCGGGAATAACGGGATGTACGTGCATGTATCTTCGCTTTGGAAAGCATAGCTTTTCTAAAATAGGAAAGTTAATATTTTTTTGTTTGGAATTTGCAATTTGCAGTTGCGTCTGAATTTTGTTTACGTCACATAATGTGTGCAAAATGTTCCCACTATCTGTGGAAAACTGTAATACTTTCCGGTATCTGTTCGAATTGATCTGACTGGCTAAAACCAAAAAGGATTTTGCTAGAGATGCCCTTAAGGGTTAAGATTTAATGTCGGAGTGTTGTCGATTTTTTCGAAAGTGAGGGGAAAGGGGGAAGGAGTTTTGTAAAACTTTTTTTTTCAAGTTACTCGATCATTTAAAAACAATCCCCTATAATTTAACAAGGCAGATTTTCAAATAAAAATTTTTCATCCGATTGAATCTGATGTCTCCATATATGTTTGCCATTATAACAAGTCCATAGAAAACATAATTTACTTTATGGTAGTTCTTTGTAAATCAAATATTGGTTTTCTTGTCTACTGATTCGCAAAACAAATCTGTTTGTCATTAGGTTGATATTTCAATATGGTTTTGAAAGAGTAATCAAGGGAACCAAGGTTATAGCGGTAAAAGAATGTAATCCAGGGACAAAGACCAGACATGGAAAACAGACATATACAACAAAGAACATAAAGTAAATAAGATCATACATAGAAAGTAACAAAAGTAAATGAGCAACTCGGACTCCACTACAACTGGGAGCATGGACCAAGTGCACTGGTAGGGTAAGCTTCCTTTGCTTTTCTAGAAACACCCGCCGAGTTGCTCATACAAAGTCAAGTCCGGGGTAGACAAACGAGGAAAGGAAAACCTTGACCCGTTGAATAAATCTATTTTCATGGTGCTGATGGATACATCATAACAATCCACGAGTTCATGATGACGACCATAAAACTTCTGTAGTGATGACTTCAATCTTGTAGCAACATAACCCTGTTCCAGAGGCCTATTTGTTAGAGTTCTAGCGCGATACAAAACGTCTGCGTAGTTTCGGCAAGCTCTGGCATAACGTATGAGTTTTGATATGAACACTCCATACGCAGGAGCTGAAAGGATGTTGCTACAGATGAAAAGAAAGTTGAAAATTCTGAGTGAAAAGTCATCACGTTTGTCGTAAAGTTTGGTCAATAGTTTTCCTTTACCATCGATTTCTAATTGTAGGTCAAAATATGAGGCTGACGGAATAATGCATATTATGACTGTAAGAATCATATAAACCCCACTCGTTTATATATGAGTAATGCAATCGTTAAGTTTCTTTATATGATATGTATTTTCATAAATTATACATATCCTATTATTTGTTTTCTTTTTAAATCTAACCGAAACTTGTGAATTTTACTGCCGCTACTTAATGTATAACATAGCTTCTCGACGGCTTTCCTCATAAACTGTTTATATGAATCATTCGAGATAGCAGGCTCAGTGATGACATAGTGCTCCATGCCGTCAATACTGCCAAGGTCACGTTGTTCGATTTGTTTGAGTAAAGTACCTTTCATACATATGATTACAGCTGAAAACACTTTCTTCGCTGACATCGTTTTGCCACATACATCATATAGTTCAAAATCTTGACGAACGTCCTGGTACAATTTAAAAATGACATAATATTACACAATAAAGTACACCTATCATGCATATACCGTACAGCTTTGATGTTGCCATCAAATTGATGATAAACAGAAGATTTTAATTAAAGCATTTATCTTAATTTTACTTATAATAGCGAAGACAAAATCCATACACATTGAACAACATATACATGTGATGATTAATCAAAACATACTTTTATATTTCGTATCCACATTTCATTTTTAAACGAATTCAACATTATTTTTTGCATACCACGTTGTTTTCAACGGCTACGTACAACTACATTTTGAAGGCCGGGATCAAACAATATAAAACATGGAACTTTCGAGATATCATTATTACTATCAGTCCATACAAGTGTATTTGTATCCAAGGGTATGCGTAGGAAAAGGCACAACCTACACCGGAACTCCGAAATCTATTGCTACCACCATAATTTGTTGTTCGTCCATAACCAAAAAAATATAATGTAAATTCTATTGAGATAACACAACTACTTATTCAATGTACTAACCGTTTCACTCTACTGGGACCAGATATTCGGATACCTATATTGTGTATGTAAAGGGGTTACATTTTTTAAGTGATTGACATTGTACGTTGATGACTTTGTGAAAAACTATTTCCTCCAAATGTAATCAGCTGTTCTAAGATGAACTGTGTACATCTGAATGAATCGATGTTTATTAAATCAAACCACAGCATAGACTAATCTTACAATCGCCTTCATTGATATAAACACATTTGTTAAATGCCAGAATTCCTTCGAATTATTCTTTATTTCTCCACTGCAACAACAATAACTTTCAAACGTAATTCATTTCACCACTCTTACTGTAAGAGTTGTATAACTTCTATGCTATACAGCAAAGCGATCTCTGGATATGCATGTGAACGAAAGATAATGATTGAAAAATTGTATTCCAATGAATGGCATCAATACCTTTTAAAAACAAAAATTCAGTATTCGATAATTGATATCATTCATTTTTCCATATATTTTATGTTTGGTTTCCTTTATAACAAACATGTTCAATAAATGAATATGTAAAACATGTACAATAAGGGTCTAATATTAACCGTACATGGAATGGGACTAAGCTAAATACGGGACAACCAATACGTTTTGAATGAATTAGATATTAAAATACATGTTAAAAATAATCCCCTCCAAATGTCTTGCATAAATGGTATAGTGATGTTGAAAAGTCGTAGAAAGGATATGACTACAAACTCTACAGAATACAGTTTTGCCTTTTTTTTTTCTTTGTTCACTTTTCGGGCACTATATTTCGATATTTCGACTCCTACATGTTTACACTGATGTACATGGAAAAGGAAGCAACAATTAGGCGGAGGAACCTACACATACATAACGCACACAAAACAAAACGAATAGAATGTTCACGAAGGAAATAATCATACTGTAAATTTAAGATGGTTGAATGCTAACTTAAACTTAACGTTATCGTATCTTTAGAAATCTTTCTTTTACCATTCTAACACTATCGTATTGTCAATTACATTTTATTTGACTAATTCTATGGATGGTAATATTTAATTTTCAGTATCACGTAAATTCTGAAATGAATTATTATATTCGTACTTAATGACGTCATTATAGAAGAATAATTATTATGATGTCATTACCTACTTACAAATAATAAACATTACAAAAATACGATTTTGACTACTGACCAAACGTTTCGACAATCGCAATGATTGTGTCATTCCTTATTGTCAACTGTCCTTTCATCTGTGGCCACATTCCTTTAACACCTGCGTATGGAGTTTCCATATATGTTTTGCTAGAGCTTCCTTAACTTTTATATCGTGCTAGACTTCTTACAATTAGGCTTCTGGAACAGGGTTATATCGCTACAAGATTGAAATTATCACTTATAAAGTTTTATGGTCTTCATCATTAACATATGGATCTTCACGTAATATACATCAGTATATATTTATCTTTCGTCTATCTTGCACTTGACTTTTTATGAGCAACTCGGCTGTTTGTAGAAAAGCATAGGACTCATGCTCTTGTTTAAGCTCTTAGGTCTTAGGTCAACGGAGTCCGAGTTGCTCGTTTACTTTTGTTACATGGACTGTGTTCGTGAACTCGTCGATCGTTACGTTGTATCCATTTGCAACATGAAAATTGATTTGTTCAACGTGTCATTTCTTCTTTCATCTACCCCGGAGTTGACATTTTTTGAGAAACTCGGCGATTGTTTCAAGACAAGCAAAGGACGCTTATCCTACCGGTGCACCTAGTCCATACTCCCAGTTTTTAATGGAGTTCGATTTGCTTAATTACTTTTTTTGCTTTATGTTCTTTGTTGTTTTTTGCTGTTTTCCACGTGTAGTCTTTGTCCCTGGATTACATTCTTTGGATTTAGAATCTTGGTTACCTCGATTACTCTTTCTTTTGGTTATTTTATGTTATTTGTTCCTAGATTACATTCTTTTGTTTTCCGCCAGAAAATCCGATTGTTAAGCACTAAGTCTATACCCTGGGTCACTTGAAACCAGCGACACCAAATTTTGATATTTTTGAAAAATGACTGACCTTACGCAAATAAATTCCATAATCCCGAACCCAGGGCGATTGGCAACCTCAATACCACGATGTAGATCGGCGATTAAAAATTATAGAGCGTTTGTAATGTTTCCATGCCGTGTTTGCATTGCAAGATGACGGTCATTTTTTCCCGGACGTCACAGGCGAAAAACCTAACTTAGGTCACAATGACATTCTAGACGGTGTTTTCCGTGCAAAGGGGCTACTGCAAACAGACGCTGATCAGCTGATATTGACAGCGAATATTATTTTCGGAAACTACGTTATTTTTTAGTTGTATATTAGCTACTACAGTAGAGGTAAAGGACGTAAACATCAAGAATTGACGAACAAGCATTTCTGGTCTTCCTTATAAGCCGATTACACATTGTGATCAGCTATTCAATGAGTAATTAATACAATGTTATGTCTTATGAGGATTGATTTTTTTTTGATAAAAAAAAACAGAACAGCTTGTTCATAAAATCCACCCAATCACATCCCTTTCATGACATATCCCACAACACTGGTTCCGTAGATTCAGGGGGCGACGATTTGACTAGGTGGAAGAGGCTGACAAACTTTGTGGATCTGAATGTTTTTAACTGTTGAAATTTTGGGGGTCAGAAAATATATATCAATCCCACTGGGGTAAGATTACTTGTGTTAATTTCCATTTCACTGTCTAAAGTATCTGAGTGACTGAGATCAGGCTATTTAAATATTTTCTACGATGTATAGTCCAAAATATTTATTTTCAAAATCTGCCAGCTTGTTTTCGAACAACTATAAACTTAAAATAACAGATTTTATACAAGACCCTCTTTTCCTTTAAAAGGGGGGGATTTCAAATAAAGAAAATTGTCAGGCTGATTAAATTCCTTACCATTTTCCTGCGTTTTTTATCAACCTTCTGTTCACAATTCTGACCATTTCGTACAGAATGTACAATTCCCTCTTCACATATTTAATATTTGTTAAGAAATTAATGATATTTATGAGGGGAGTTCTTTTGTATATATAATATCGTTTTGGTGTTATTTTATGGCCTGGGAACTAAAAACATTATTTTGGCTATCAAATCTAATCTATAGCTAAAGATACATAATACAGACTTAGACATAAATGCACGTGTAGCATGCAAAATAAACTCCGCCCATCTTTCACACTATTGGCTTATTTTAATACATTACATCTCTCCTTTGTTTTTGAATTAAAACTTTACTATAGAAAAATAATTAATTTTATTGTCAATGTCAATAGCAAAATATTCATCAACCATGAAACTGTAAACATATCATTCCAGTTAAAGACATTTTAATTATCTAAATGAGCCCATAAATCTATGACTCTTCTCCTTACACACAACGAAACTAATACTAAACATTTGTTCAAGTCCCAGTGCACTGTCCATTAAGCGGACACGAAGTCATTAAATCGTCGAGGTTTCTTCTTATCTCTTGGTGGTCGATCATTAACGGAATAGTCGTCCCGATTTTGTCTGTTGTAAATTGTCCGTAATACGGTCTGACATGCGAGACGTTTCTATAGAAAGTTTGACAGTTATCTGACCTCACATGGACACTTGTTCCACTTTGCTTTATAACTTGGTACACTTTATTTTCAAACTTTGCCGAAAGTTTATCTCCACCTCCCTTTGTAAGAATTACATTTTGTACCCCACGAAATATCTGGTAGTTCTTTGGTTTTGTCTCATCGGCATAGTGTTTCTCGGCAACTTTCTTTTTACCATCTCGTTCTGTCAGTCTATTGGGCACATTGTTGTTGATCAAGCAAAGTAATATGATCTTTACAGTTCTGTTAAATAGTAAAGATGCGGGAGCATATCCAGTCGTTGAATGAGGTGTTGCACGGTACAATAATAGGGAATTGTACAATTCGTCATGCCAGTTTTTTTTTCCTTCAGCACATGCGGCGCGTATAGTTTTCTTTAAAGTCTTATTGAAATTCTCTACAAGACCATTAGCACGTGGTCAATACGGTGTGACACGGGTGTGTTCTATACCATTATCATTAAGAAACGCTTTAAATTCGTCCGACACAAATTGACTGCCATTATCAGAAACTATTTCTGCACATAATCCATGGACTGAGAATATTCGGCGCAATTTGTTAATGATTGTAGCACTCGAAATAGATTTGATAATGTCATCCTCTGGAAATCTTGAATAATAATCGATAACTACTAACATATATTCGTTGTTTGAATACGGACCGCTTAAGTCGATAGCTAATTTTTCCCAAGGACCGTCAGGTAACTCTGATAATGTAACAGTTGGCTGTCGAGGCGGATTTGATAATAACTGGCACGCATGGCAACTTTGAATCATTGATTCTACATCGGAGTCAATATGTGGCCACCAAACTTTTTTTCACGTAGTTACTGCTTTGTGTTAACTACTCCCTGATGCGATTCGTGAGCAAGACTAACAACGTGTTTTCGCTGCTTACTTGGGATCACTACTTTTGCCCCTTTGAGGATTATAGAGTCCTGCACTGTTAGTTCTTTGCGGACAAGATAAAATGGTTTCATCTGTCCTTGTTTAGACCACTTGTTTTTCGCAATACAATTTCGAATTTGATTCATTGTTTTTTTCTCGTGCGGATGCATTTTCAATTTCTTTCAAAGTCATCGCTTTCGGACATACACTGACTGCAATATAATTAACGTAATGTTCTGTTTCATTACTATCATCTCCTACACTGCCTTTCATTGGCGAACGTGACAATATATCAGCTGCATTTAAATATCCGGGTCGGTATTTCACTGTGAACCTGTGATTTTGTAGGTTTAGAGCCCATTTTTGAATGCGTGGCGGCGCTTCATGTGCTGCGGTAAACATTCGTTCTAAAAGTTTGTGGTCAGTAAATATGGTAAAATCCATTCAATACAAATACACATTGAAACGACGGATTCCCCAGTAAACTCCTAGAGCCTCACGCTCTGTTTGTGAATACCTTCTTTCGACCGGCCTTAATGTTCGACTTGCGTAGGCCACTGGCCTATAGTCACAATTGGTTTGCTTTTGTGTTCAGATCGCTCCTATACCAAAAGGAGACGCATCCACGATGATACTTGTTTCGGTATTTTGGTTGTAGTATGCGATTACTTCGGCACTTGTGAGTAATTGTTTTAGTGTTTCAAATGCTGTTTGTTGTTCGGCAGTCCAGTGCCATTCAACTTCTTTTCTTGTCAACTTGCGAAGCGGTTCTGCAATTGTTGCGAAATTTAGAATATATTTAGCACAAAAATTAACTAATCCCAAGAAAGATTTGACACTGGTGTAGTTGACATATCGAAATTACGCACTGCTTCGATCTTGTTTGAATCAGGTTGGCCACCATCCTTTGATAATAAATGTCTCATGAATTTCAATTGGGTTTTGTTGAACTCGCATTTGCCTCGGTTCAAGGTTAGAATCTTTCCACGGAGTCGGGTAAGCAATGCACGAAGTGTTTTATCATGTTCTTCTTGGTTTTGCGCATAGATAATTATATCGTCGGTAATATATTTAAAACCTGGCATGTCTGATATTGTCTGCTCAATAACACGTTGGTGTAACTCGAGTGCAGAATTAATTCCAAACATTAGTCTCTTGTATCTGTACAGGCCTTTGTGACATACGAATGTGGTGATATAACGTTACTATTCTTCTAATTCTATCTGATGAAAAGATTGATCTAGTCGAGAAAATATCGCAGATCCATTCATTTGTTGCAGAGCATCCTCTATATTTGGAATCGGAAAACGTTCTCTCTGAACAGCTACGTTTGCTTGTCTCATGTCTACGCACAGACGGACTTCATTGTTTTTCTTAGGCACTACTACCAAGCCTGAAACCGATGGTGTCGGACCACTGATTTTCTCTATTACGTCGGAATTCTCCAATTCTTTTATTTTTATTTCTACTTGATTTCTCATTTTAAACGGAATTTTTTGTACTGGCTGAGCAACAGGTTTTTTTGATACCCAGACCTACGAATCTGTCTTCAAATGAACTGATCATCGTGTGACACTATTTAACATTTCGATGTGGAGCACTCCTAAACCAGTAGCAGTTTTATAGCCAATTAACGGCCTACCATCTCCGTTAATTATGTGAAATTCTACACCATGCCTGTTATCTTTGATAGTCATGCTCAATTTAATCTTGACAAACATTTCTAATGGTGTTTTGGTACCGTAGGGCAATATATTGCACATTTCTGAACTCGAGATTTTGATGCCTTTAACTTCTCAAATGTTTTTCTGTCTGTTACGTTGATAGAAACCCTTGAATCAATGAGAAAATCGACTTAACCTTCAATAGAAAACGGAACGACAGCATTGTTTTTCCATACAATGTAAATATTTCAAATTCTTCGTCCTGAATTGCGTGAACACATTTTTTGTTGATTTTGTCTTGCACATTTTTGCAAAATCTCCGATTTTTCCACATTTACGACATGTACATTATTTCGAGATAATCTGCAATCTCTTCCGTGATGTCCCGTATTTTCACATCTGTAACATTGAGCAGTTGCGTGTGACAATCTTTTCCTGTTGTTTTCCGGATACGATTTCGGAGCACCTCGAGGTTTGAATTGCTTCGGTTTTTGTCTGATTTTGTTTATTTCTGGATTTACACGGCTCGGGTTTGTTGCTATTTTCCATCTTCTCGGAGTGTGTTACAGCTAATTCAAATGTTCTGCCAAGTCTCTGAACTTTTTCTAAGGTTAGATCTTGCGCTGCTAGTAGCTTCCTTCTTAATTCGGTTGATTTACACCCATCAACAATTTGGTCTCGAATCATATCATCAGGTTGGTCTGGCCTAAAGTCATAAGAGATACAGAGTTTTGAAAGTCTCACAATAAAATTATCTATTGTTTCTCTGTCGTGTTGCTTAGCTTTCCTGGACATATTTCGCTGAAACTGTATATGTTTCTTTGGTTCAAAATATTTGTTCAGTGCCGTAACAACTTGATCATATTTAGTTCCCGGATCGGTAAATGTTTCGAAAATGTCTTGAACTTCATTTCCAGCTATATGTAGTAACATAACTCTTTTCTGTTCTTCTTTAGACACTCCGGTTGCTTTTACGTAATACTCGAACCGTTTTAAATACTGTTCCAAGGATTTCGCAAGATTGGTTTCACCAATAACTTTGAACGGTTCTGGTGCATGCAAGTCCAAATGTCCAGCCATTGTTTTTATGTGAAATCGGAATTTAATACTATCACGAATATATCAGAATTTAATCTTATCACGTATATATCAGAATTTAATCTTCACTAGAAGTTCTATTGGAATTTTATCCTCATCTTCAATTTGTTTTTTATAGAGAAAATCACCATCCTTGTCGCCAATTTAATATCGTTTTGGTGTCCTTTTATGGCCTGGGAACTAAACGCATTGTTTTGGCTATCAAATCTAATTTATAACTAAAGATACATAATACAGACTTAGACATAAATGCACATGTAACTCCAAAGTTTGAACAGGGATATACAACCTATAAAAAAAGTCATTAGTTATTAATCACTATCCTTTATTATAGTACTGATTAGAAGTTACATAATATAAATGCTTCTTAGTACCAAATCATTTACTAAGATACACTTCTATGTTGAAATCATATCATATAATCTAAATAATATTTCACAGGTCACAGATTTTAACATGCAATCATGGGTTCAAATAATTACTAATCCAAGCTCTTACAGTACCATCATTTTCATTTTAGATCTATGACCTTTAAATTTCATAATGGTAATACCTATACATTTTTGTTCTTAATATTCATCAACACTTATTTCAGTGGTGACAGGATAAATTCGGACCAAAACGAAAATGGACCATTACAAAATCGGACCATAAATATAAAAAAATGTACATGTGAACGTTCTAATGACATTTTATACAAAAAGTAGAAATCCAGCAATAGCAATGTAAATTAAACAATAAAGAGTGAAATTCAATATTAACAGGATAGTATTACTGATGTAGCACTTGTTCAACTACATATCATGCATGTGTCTGAAATGATTGAGGTTTGATGAAACAGGAATTGTATATTAGAGGGAGTCCCTGATTAGGAAGTATTAATATTCTTCATTAAAAGGGCTAATTTATTTTTTTTTTAAAGTCAAGGATGTTTAAATACCCTTCATTCGGTAAGTTTTAAATAAAACAGAATGTGCTACTAGAAAACAGGGACTTCATATCACACATATATACACTCCTTGTAGAAACTCATATAAATATATTTTCATTTTAAAATTTCAAACCAAAAAATCCTTTTCCTGATCGTGTATTCTTAAAATTTGAGAGAGCATTAAATAGACAGGTTAATCGTTAATACATAAATATCACATCCATCCGCCCGAGACCCGACAGGGTAGTCAAGGACGTTAAAACCCCCTTAATTAAATATCACATGTATCTGTATTTACAAATGTACTTACTTACATGTATAAATGTATGTTAAGTTAATTATGAACTAATTATATCGTTGTTGGAAAAAGTTATGATATTTTCCTTATATATCCCCAATACTATGTGACATGTTTTTTTTTTTTTTTTTTTAAATCAGTTCTACTAAGGATCTCATGGGTCTTCTTTTGGTAAATTCACATTATTCTGAATAACATAAAAAAAATATGATTAACATACATGTATATAACAAGAAAACGTATATATCACAAACTGCATGCACTTATGAGAGCTATATATATTCGTGTTAATGATTCTTGAAATAAGACAAAGGAGTTTCCACTCTACTCTCTAGTGATTTCGCGTGTCTCAGTAAGTCAGTTTGCAAGTTCCGGACATTGTAACACGACTACTAAAACTACAGACCATGTAAACGTGAAATTGCGATCGTGCTTCAATGTATGAGTTAACTGAAAAAAGAAATTGAGATATGACTGCCACAGAAAAGCATTCACGATCAGGTTAACAGATAAATATCCCCCCCCCAAAAAAAAAAAAAAAAAAACAAAAGGAGGTCAAATCAGACTAATGTAAACAAATGGTTACCTTTTTATTTCGTAATTTTCAGTCAAATTATTTCAACCGAACTCTGTGAACATTTCCCCATTTTCTTAGTTGCTTCTATATGATAGTTAAGCATCCATAAGGGTATGGTAAGACAACTTACACAGTGCGGACATCGAACGGACACTTTGTGATCGAAATGACCCAAAATGTTCCGATCTTGGCGCAAGTCGTTTTGATTGATCTACGTTTTTTCTCGAAGAAAATAGGAAAGAAATTATGTAAATTAGATGTTGCGAGTGATGAAGACGGCCATGAAAGAACAAGTTGACAATGGTAATTCTCGTATGGAATTTTAAGAAGGCGGAGTTACAAATTCAGCGGACCGAAAATGATGTCAACCGCAAAATATCAATGGCCGATTCACAGGCTTTATATTTCAGTTATTTATTTGGCAAAAAAATGAAACATATTTTTTTATCACAATTTTTTCTCCTAAAGTGGGCGGGTGACCTAGAATATAGGACCGTTGCAGTAACAATATATTGCATAGCAATAAAAAAAATTACTGACAAACTAATAGACAACAATGAATGGATATTGAATGATAACGTAACATGCTTAAAATTGTTTTTGTTTTTGTTTTTTGTTTTTTTCTTTTGTTTTGTTTTTGTTTTTGTTTTTGTTTTTTTTTGTTTTGTTTTTTTTTTTGTTTTTTTTTGTTTAACCGGTATGTTAATTCACCATAAATTGATGAAATATTGACAATTCTTCCCCAATCTAAAATAATAATCAAGGGACAAAGGATAAAACTCAACTCTGACACTTTGACAATTTTGTTCTCTTGGAGCAGAAAGGAACACCATAACGATCCACGGATACGTACAAAAACACTGCACATTCGTAATGCAAATAATTTAAATCAACTATTTGGTTGTTGTTTTTTTTTTATCCAATAAAGTGTGGGTTTACAAAAGTGATAGTGTATGGGGGACTGAGGTTTAGATTTGGAGATTATGGAAATTTGCTGTAAAACAATTTTAATTTGTAAAAGAACTATAACGCAGGTATGTTCAGAAGTTTTCTTGTACATCTGGTTGTCGTCTGATCAATCACACAATACATGACGTTTTCATTTGGGATAAAAAAGAATTTTCCGGAAGTAACCAAAATCTTGGTAAATAGCACATAAGAATATTTTTAGTATTAAATATAGTCATCAGTTCTCAGGATTAACGATTGAATAAACGCTCATCTTTATAATGAAACGCAACATAACGAAACTAAAATCATTTTTTGTATTGATTTTGACGTCAATTCTCAAAGTTTGGGTAAGTTGAATCTTAAATTCTCTTTGTTTTGGTAAAAGACAGTTGAAAGTATGTGCGGGACCGACTAGGTCGGGGTTAATTCATCACTGACCTACTAACATACATCTAGCAACTGTCATGATCAGGGTTTCAAAAATCTCCATTTGCCGAAGTGTGTATTGAAATGATAAACATATTACAACCCGAGCGCAAATTTGTGAATTGATACTAGTATATGACTATTGAAATAATCTTCTTTATATACCTGTTGCTTCAATCAACTTGTAAAGTACTTCTTTTAAACAAACACTGTCAAACCTGGGATGGAAATATTGCTTTCCTTTTAATAATATACAATGACATAGTCATTTTAACCAGCGTGGTCGTACGCGTGGATCTTTACATGACTGACCAGTAATTTAATTGCATTACAGATATGCTAATTTGAATTTTACTGACTTAATAGAGATATTTCCCTAATCCAAGCTTCAAACCCATAGACAGCAGGACAACCTTACTTATGGTTAATATTTTTATCACTTTAGTGGCAGTACGGAACCTCGAGTTAGAATAGAACTTCAGCAGTTTGAACTGATAGTAACAAGAAATTTTAGACTTTTTATTTATGAAAACATATTCACCGGAACTTAGATGCAGGATTCAATTTTGATTTCAAGAACTGTTTGTAAACAGAAGGAAGCATTTACTTGCCATAACTCATTGTACATTATACATGTATATTGAAATTGGATGTATTAGTGAAATACAAGTACTTATATGTGTTCAATAGAATGAGCAATTTAAAGTTTTGTGTCCAATTGTGTTTTAACTGTATTCCAATGACTGGATGGAGGTGTTAATGGAATCATATCCTACAAGACAGGTACAGTGATCAATGTTACATAACTTTCTATAATTGTGCTAACACTTTGTATTATTAGGTATACATGATTATTTTGAAAAAAAAATGTTAAAAATAACATAATTCATGTCCTAAATATTTTGCAAGGAATTTTGATTACAATACAAGTTCAAAATGTGTTCGGTCATAAAATCAGATCACACCTTATCTTGTGTAATCTTGCAAGTTGCAAACTGGGAAGATCTGAAGAAGCATGATCCTTCCAGTTAATCATACATGTGTTAACTATGAACGTTAAAACAGACCTTTAAGTATGTTCATGTACAAACATTTTATATGAGAAACACTTAGCCCTAGCATCTTTTTAATACAAATATTTACGTAATGGGGGTAACCATTTTTGTTCAGAAGAAAAAGCAAACATCTTTAACATAGGATATAGAAATTTCTGCAAATTATATAATAACTAACTACATTATTCAATGCATAATGTTTTTATTTCTCAAATTATAAGGACCTCAAAGCGTATTATTCTATCACAACTAAATCGGTTATTCACACGTGGCATGCGCTATGTTGGTTTACTTATGCAGGTCCGGCTGTTAAAAGAATAGGCCTGCAGCAGCGCTAAGCTACTCGTAAGAGGCGACTAAATAGTGCTCAGAACCCTAGCAGGGGGCTAGGGCGCTCTGCCCACAGAATAATTGGGATGTGTGCTCCAGGTGGTGAAATTGGGGTACCTCTAGCGTGTTACATGCTGGGGCTGTCAGGCTATAATACGGAAAATCTGACCGCAAACCAAAGTGATGCACCGTGTTGGTAAAGGTGCCACGTTCCTCGCACGTTAAAGAACCCTACCGTGGTATTCTTTCGGAGTAGGAACCATAGGGCTCCGCCACAGGAGGCTAAATTGCCCGACCCTACCCACCTCACCTTATTTCCAGTGGCAATCAAAATTTGTCGGCCCCGTTGTCCTTGTGTCCCATCCCTTTTTCATTTCGTCATCGTTTCATGTTCATTTTATCATCAATTTCATATTCATCGTCTGAATATAGCTGAAATATTGCTGCTCGGACGTTAAACCCCACCAAACAAACAAACAAACATTTCAACGAGCATATTTTATTTTTACCTGAAAACTGCTGCGGGAAGTTATCTATCGGTAGCATTTATATATTCGTTGAAATACAAGGAAACACAAACATATCTCATCGCAAATTACGAGCCATTATTTTACTTCCCGCAGCACTTTTTTTAAAAACATGCATAATCATTGACCTACCATTAAAATTTGGATGTAAAATTTTGTCATCTTCCCATTGCACTTTTGACATTTATGTTGTTCAGCCAAGGCTTGATCACGTAACACATTTTTATGTGTATACTTGTATACTTAAAATATGAAGATCGACGAAATTGCATGTCTTAAGATGAATTAAAAAGTAGCTCGTTTTCTTTGATGACAATATGATAATTTATGACATTTCTCCTTAACACAATCGTGAATTAATTCATTTACCATCACCTTTTAAAAAGTTAAAAATAAATATATAAGATGAATGAACATAATCATGCAATAATATGTTAAGAAAAAAAAAAAGAAAGAAAAAAAAGAAAAAAACAATGCAAAGGGAACTCGACTCGGATGACCTTTTTTCTGTCAGAAATGGACAATTCTCTATAGGGAATGGGTTGGGTGGTAAATGTGGTAAATTGGACATTTGTATATTCAAAAGGTATACTCATATTGCAATAGTTAAGGTATTCATGACAAACACTCACTCTTTGCCTTCATTTGTGGCAGGAAATGGCGTGTAAGGACAAACGGTGCGGTAAGATTTATTGCTATGACTCTGTTCCAGTAATCATCAGTGGTGTCCCCAATGGAAAATGCTTCTCCAATTCCTAAATCAAATTCCGAAACGTGCGTGAGTTTGTCCATATGTTAACATAACACTTATACAAGTGAATTTCTTTAAAAAAATGTCTGCTCAATTCTAAAGTTTAGTAATAGCTCATATCAATACTATAAGTGCTTTTTGATTAAAAGGTTGGCTTAAAACATAAACGGCATGGTAATTCCCTAGTTATTAAAAATCGATATAGAATGAGCCAAACCTATAGCTTGGTCTATATAAAAAAATCCTTGCGTCGATTTACTTGTTTCAAAATGTTCTTCATGTCTTTGAAATCCTACCTGCATTATTTACAAGAATATCAACACCTTCTGGAAATAAGCGGTCAACTTCAGAACACAGGAGCACTGCATCTTTGCACAAATCACATAGTATATAGTATATAGTAAGTAGCAGTGCCACTGTAATTAGATATAATCTCAAAACTGTTGTATTCAAATTATTTTGAAGACAATTAATTGCTCTGAATAGATGAAAAAGAATCGACATAATATTTATAACTTAGTGCACATTTAACGTTTTGTTCGAAATAATTTTTCCCCGATCTACGAACTCACGTCCTTCATTATAATCTAAAATAATGTCCAACTCGCATTTCTTTCGCTTTTTCAATAGAAAAGTTTGCCTCGTCTGCTCTCCTTGAACCGGTCATTACGACACTGCAGCCTCTTTTAAGCAGATCTAATGCTATAGACAATCCTATGCCACCTGTGCTCCCTGTAACAAGAGCAACCTTTCATTTCATCATTGCTGAAGTATCTGTTAGCATCTGTCACGTACAAATTACGTAATCGGATATAACAGATCACTTACAATACCTTTATGTGATACGTATAGATTCGCGTTCAGAAAATAGGTAGAGTGGTTAAGTGCACGAATTTTAAACATAATGTAGAATTACATAAATATGTACGTGAATGTACTGAAACATTCGTTTTCTATTTGCACTATTTGTACTTACTACATGTAGTATACCTCCTAAAACGTTTAGCATTTTCATTTTAGCGTGTATTGTGTTAACGTATGCGTGTTTCATATGATGCAGCGTTAAATACATGTGAGTGAATAAAACGTATTACGAAAAACAAAAAACAAAAAACAAAAACAAAAAAACAAAAAAAATTATTTTTTTTCTTTTCCTAGAATAAAAACGCATAAACAATCGATACAACAGGTTTGTCATACACGTATGACATTGTGAATGAACTCCCTTAATGGTTGTATACTATATTCACCCGCACTAATTGCTATTTGTTAGACCTCCTGAAGCGTATATATTTCAAAATTCCACCCACACTAGCACGCCGAACACACATGCAAAACACACGATATCCATATGAAACGCATTGAACATTGTGCGCACACCACCCCCCCCCCCCAAAAAAAAAAAAAAAACAAAACGAAACAAAACAAAACAAAAAACAAAAAAAAACTCGCTCAACTCGGAACTACTATGGTCAGAAATATGTATACCATATGGGAGAACGCATATAAGTAAAATCAAGAATTTTCAAACATTTACTTTGATTCTGCTTTTTTAACGATCCTAAACTTGGTTAAGGAGCGGCTACTTGCCAATTTATAAACGTTCGGTGTCATATTAGCGGTATATCTAAATACTTACTTAATGTTCAAAAGTGCAAACACAGAACGGTTAAAATAAACCATTTGAGGTTTCAGCCTATGCACATAAACCTGTATCTTTATCTATCAACTGTAATACATCGATTTCATCCCTCTGTGTCCTTTATACCAACGACCAAGATGTTGACATCTGCAGTATAATTGTCTACACCCTAAAACATAGTAGATCTTTACCACTTTCCATACCTTTAGAGTTTAAACAGAGGTCTTATATGATTTTTCTTCTCATAATCTGAGACAGTTTACTTAACCCTGGACCAGTTAAAACCCCTGTGGTCATTGTAAAATAGCAGTCGCAGAATAGCATAGATCAGTATCATGGTGCTATTTGTGGCACATCAAATGCGCCAATATTACACCATCTGATTTTACAGCTTTAAGTAAACCTTCATCTGAACCTTGGATATGCATTGATTGCGATACATTTAATTTAACTGACACTTTTTTTGAAACTTCTGAAATATATGAAGTGAATATTGAATTTTCAACATCACAAGCGGAGCAAAATGATACGTTTGATGAACTTAGAAATACCAGAAAAAAAACATCTTAACGATTTCCTAGTATATCATCTCAATATTAACAGTTTACGTTATAAATTTGATAAAATTCATCAAATTTGTCTTGATAATCTTGTCGCCTTGTTGACAATTTCAGAGACTAAATGAGATTCATCTTTCAGAGAATCATCGTTTGAGGTAGACGTGTAAACTCTACAGCGACGTTTCATGTCAGAACATGGAACATGTCCAGGTACTTCCTTGAGGGCGGTTATTCGAGCGCGGAGAAGACATGTTATTGAATGTTAGTCTCTAGACAATATTGTATATGAAATCACTATTGACAGTAAAATGGTAAATATATGACATGTATTAACCACCATCTATGTTAAATGATATGAACATTTTACTTAACAAAGGCTCAAATTCGCGAACGCTCCACAAATTATGGCATAATGTTCTTCGAAGTAATTATTCACAGTTTTATTTTGGCGTTACATCCCTTAAAAAAAGCGAAATGTAATTTTACAGTTTACAGAACTGTATTATAGCTTCGTAAGAAATGACTGTTATATGAATGTCAATGCACTGCACATGTTGTATGTATCTACATCTCCGAATATTTTACTATTGAATGGAAAATAGATCAAACTGTCATTAAAAGACTTAAACAAGTTTGGTTTTGTTTCTTTTGATTAAATCAGTGTTGAATTTTGACACGGGAGTTTTAAGAAACAAATCTTCATGCAGAGGGACACAACTTTGAAAAAAAATATACATTCCAACCGTCCGTTAGAACAGATCGATTGTACTTAATAAAATATGTTGCTGATATAATCAAATTTAAGACTACCAATCAAAGATTTGTTTTTGTTTTTTTTTTCCTACATGTATGCCGATTTCGTGAAACGCACTAATTTCTCGTCAATGCATGTATAATTATGTTCTTCGATCTGCAATCCTCATCTTTCTACTGATTATTACATTTGTGTCCCAACTATTCTTCCTTTGCCACTGTCAATGCAATAAATAGGATGTACATAAAGGATAAGCAGGTACGCGAATCCCAAATGTTGTAAATGGTCAGTGCATTGTTAAAATAAAACGATTGCACTATAAATAATGTTAAAGCATTTGTAGAGCGTCTGTATTCATTCACAACATGACCGTAGCCTCTATTTGTATGAAATTTAGACTTGATTTAAATATGTTATGATTTATGTTTCATCAATAAATATCCATTAACTCTATCTAGGAAATCGGACTAATAGTCATTAATGCTTTACAAGAATATAAAGTAACTAAAATAATATATACAAAGTACTCAGACCACACTAAAAATTGGAAGCATGTACCAGATGCACCGATAGTGTAAGCGTTCTTCTTTTTCTAGAAACACCCCCGAATTGCTCATTAAAAGTCAAGTCCGGAGTAGACAAATGAGGAAAGGAAATCACGAGACACGCTGAACAAACCAGTTGTCATGGTGCAGATGGATACACAGTAACGATCCAAGATTTCATGATGGCGACCATAAATAGAATCCTGTTCAAATCAATTAATCAAATAATTTGTTTGCAGTTGAAAATAAAGTTTTGTAAAACTTTCAGTTAGATTCAAAGCCTTATCGTTGATAACACTTTGTTTAAAAACGATGTTTGGCATGATATGGATTGTGACCTTATTTGTGTCAATTGATTTACCATGATACTCTACGACGTATGGGAAGAATATGGATTGATTTTACATACGATGGGAACATAACGTTTTGTACGTTTAAACTAGTCTGGAGTATGCATGTAAGTTAACTACTAGAAGTCCTTAGTTTGTTCATTAGTGTGAATTCAGTTCCTTTATATTTGTTTTTAGAAGGAAACAGTTTTAAACTGATTTTCAGGTGTGCGAATTATATGATTTATTTGCCACAGTGGTTATATTTCATGGGGGACTGTACTAATCACGCCAAAGTACGTAACCCCGCCGTATTATTTACACCTGTCTCAAGTCAGGAATTTCTGGCTTCTGTATGTCTTGATTAGTTTTCAACATAAGTTTAGTGTGCTACTTCAGTACATTGAGGCAACTACTTTTCTGTATCTTTGTATAATGATGTTTTTGTACCATCTGCAGCCTTTCTTGTGGTATGAAGGTTTCTTCGTCGTTCAGTGAAAACCCACGGTGGCCTTGAGCTGACATTTTTATCCCGGTTGTTGTCTCAGATTTTGATAGTTTTCCTGTCCTCTTTTGTCTACCCTGTACTTGTCTTTTTCTGAGTAACTCGGCAGTGTTTTTAGAAAATGAAAGGACGTTTACCCTACCGGCTCATCTGGTCCATGTTCACAATTTTAGTTGAGTCCGAGTTGCTCCGCTACGTTTATTACTTTGTATGTATTACTTTGTTCATTTTACGTTCTATTTTCCATGTCCGGTCTTTGTCTCTGAATTACCTTCTATTGACGTCCGCAAAAAATCTATTATCATTATATCATGACTGACTGAATTGTCAGAATTTACCATCATTTTGTTTAAATTACATTTGAGCAATTCAGTCATTTAATAACACCTGATGAAGTATTTAAGATCCCATTTTATGTATTATCTTTTACAATGTAATAACTGGCACCCCAATATGTAATTACTGTGATAAAGTCTTAAGTTGCGTTGGTTAACTCCCCACGCTCACTTGAAATCCTGACCAAAAAGCATCATACATTACTGAAACTCTAAAATAAATGGAACATTGATATACAAATGCGTAGTACAATCAAAGGGCGTTTATTCTACCGATGCGCCTAGTCCATGCTCCATTTTTTTAGTGGAGTCCTAGTTGCTCATTTGCTTTTGTTACTTTGTATGTATGACTATTTATATTATGTTCTTTGTTGTGTATGTCTGTTTTCCATGTCTGGTCTTTGATGGTACACCTAGGTACAAATATATAGTTCTTGGTAGAGATTCCTCATACTTTGTAATTAATAATTCCAAATCATCTTCCCAATATACAGAGGAAGTTGTTTACAAAATGCTGAAATCTTTAATCGACAAAATATTAGCCCAGTTTGGTAGACACTTTTTTCAACAAGTGGTCGGCATTCCAATGGGAACAAATTGTGCTCCTTTACTTGCTGACATGTCCGTCACCCTTAGTCTTTGAGACGTTTAGGTTTCCCATACCCACGATACCCAAATGCACGCTAAACGCTCATCAAACGCACGATAAAAGAACGCTTCTATCGTGCGTTTAAACTAATGCTCCTATAGTACGTTTAAACGCAAGACAAACGAACACTCCCAGCCTGCGTTTCAACGCACGATAAACGAACGCTCCTAGCGTGCGCTTAAATGCACAGTAGACGAACGCTCATATAGTGCGTTTAAACGAACGATATACAAACGAGGAAAAATAATACTATTGACATATAATGAAGACAGAAAAAAACTAGAAAATAAAATTAATACAATTATATGAATTAGTAAAAGCAAAAAATAGAATAAAATAACAGTTAAATCACGGAAATAATCAAAGTACAAATATAAACAAATGTTCCTGTCGTGGATTTAAATGAACGCTCGTATCGTGCGTTTAAATAAATGTTCCTATCGTGCGGTTAAACGGACGCTCCCAGCGTGCGTTTAAACGAACGCTTCTATCGTGCGTTTATCGTGTGGTTTAACGAACGCAAAACGATGTGTAAATGCACAATAAACGATGCAAACGCTTAAATGGGAAACGTAAACGTCTCAAAGAGTGTATGAGGCTAACTATATAGCTGATCTGTTCTGAAAGAAAGAATATCGTTTAGCTAGATAGTTTCCGCTATATAGATGGCGTATTATCTCTAAACAATTCTAACTTTGCGGATTTGATACATCGCATCTACCCCAAAGAACTTGAGATAAGGGATACTATATACACTGTGATGGTAAAGGGAAACTATTGACCAAACTTAACGACAAACGTGATAACTGTTCATTCAGAATTGTCAATTTTATTTCACCTGTGGCAATATCCCATCAGCACCTGCGTATGGACGCTCATATCACAACTCATAATTAATGCCAGAGCTTCCCAAAACTAGGCAGACTTTTTGTATTGCGCTAGAATTTCAACAAACATGCTTCTGGAAGAGGGATTTCTGCGCCATGGATACACTGTTTGTTCAACGTGTCATTGTTTTCTGTGCAATAACTAAGTATTCATAAACATGCATACCTTTATAGTAACAAATAATTACAATACATGTTCGTTGCTTAATTAATGTCATATCATGTCTTTCGTATTCAAATCAGATTATTTTTTTCTTTCTTATTAAACAGTAAGTTTAGTTGTATTTATCGTTGTAGTTACTAATATATGTTTATAACAAACAGTGTTAACTATGTAAACCAAATTCCTTTGAATCTTCAAATTTGCCCGGATAGCTGTTAATTAAAAATGACGTTTAAAAGACAGGGGTCGGATGAATCAACTGTATCGTTGTATCTAGTAGCAAAATACAACATCGTCAAAAGAATAGTTATGTATATGTAAAAACATTTCGGGAAAAATGACAAAAAATATACTTTGTAACATGAATA
Source organism: Perna viridis (assembly GCA_037379345.1). Lineage (NCBI taxonomy): Eukaryota > Metazoa > Mollusca > Bivalvia > Mytilida > Mytilidae > Perna > Perna viridis. Next base: position 1,464,818 of record CM074519.1, read on the forward strand.
TTGCATTATGTATAAACTTATTTATAGACAACAAATCTCAAACGTGGCACGTACACAGCTATTGTTAATTTTCGATTACGTATTTTGTACTTGATATAATTCGACAGAAACTGCAGTCATGATGAAAGGAAAGGTTGCTCTTGTTACAGGGAGTACAAGTGGCATAGGATTTTCTATTGCATTAGATCTGCTGAAAAGAGGCTGCAGTGTTGTAATGACCGGCTCAAGGACATCAGAAGAGGCAAAATTGTGTATTGAAAAGGCAAATGCAATGTAAGTTGGACATGTTTTCAGATTAAAATGAATGGCGCAAAATCGTAGATAGGGAATAAATGTGCACTAAGTTATAAATAGTATGTCGGTTCTCTTTTCATCTATATAGAACAATTGATTTCCTCCAGAATATTTTGAATAAAATACTTTTGAGATTGTATTTAATTACAGTGGTCCTGCTGCTTACTATATACAATGTGATTTGTACAAAGATACAACGCTCCTGTGTTCTGAAGTTGACCGCTTATTTCCAGAAGGTGTTGATATTCTTGTAAATAATGCAGGTACGATTTCACAGCCATGCGTTACGTTTTGAAATAAGTAAATGGACACAAGAACATCTGATATTGCTCAAACAATGGGTTTGGTTCATTCTTTATCGATTTTGAATGATAAGGGTGTATCCAGGTCGTTTAATTTTAATTCAACCTATTAGTAACCTAAAATGCACTTATAGTATTGATATGAGATATAACTTATTATTTAACTTTAGAATTTAACATACATTTTTTTTTAACTTGTTTAAGCATTTTGTAAACATATGCACAGATCCGCTCACGTTTCTGATTTTTGCTAATCATAACAGACAATTGCATACTTAATCGATTTTTGATCCAAATCAAGCAACAAAATCTGATTTAGGAATTGGACAAATACTTTCCATCGGGGACACCACTGAAGATATCTGGAACAGGATCATATCAATAAATCTGACTGCACCGTTTGTCCTTACACGGCATTTTCTGCCACGAATGAAGGCAAAGAGTGAGTGATTATCACAAATTCTTTATCTATGGCAATATGAGTATACCTTTTGAATATATCAATTTTCAATTTACAACAAAAACCATCCGCGTCATTCCCCATAGAAAACGGCCAATTTCTAAATAGAAAAAAAAAAGAGATCCCCGTCGAATCCTCATTGCATTTCTGTTAAATATGCTATTGCATTATCTTTTTGAATTATGTATATATATATTTTAACTTTTACTTATAATTCTCTTACAAATTGACTTTTTTGCAACCAATTTTACTATTCTCCCAATTTATATTTTATTTCCTCTACACTATCTCTATTGGAAACATGCAATAATTTGGATAAAAATTGGAGTATTTTTTTATTTTAATTTGCGTTACGAACATGCAGTCTTTTTTTTTGTATTTGTATGGATCGTTGCAGTGTTCCCAGCTGCTCCTTGAGAACAAAATTGTCAAAAAGTTGAGATTTTTCCTTTTTCCCTTGATTTCAATTTTAGAGTGGGGAAGAATTATCAATGTTTCATCAATTTTTGGTGTGACTGGGAAAACTGATTTAGCAGCATACGTATCATCAAAACATGGATTAATTGGACTAACCAAGGTAGGCATGCAATGCACATACACATAACGGTATATCGTCGCCAATAGGTTATGAACGTCTTGTCATTAAACTGTTATTTCTGAGAATGGGTCCTAGTCTATCATTCAGTGCCCGGAGATGATTTGAGATTTACAAATAATAATCAAGGGAACCAAGGTTATACTTAAATGACGAAGTCCATGTGTTGTGTGAAATGCCAACCGTTATGGATCAACTTCTATTGTGGCGTCGTTAAAATTGGGTAAACTTTATCTATGAAGTCGCATAAATGACCGTAAAGGAGCGTAATACGTCTATGACGTAGGTCGTATATTTATCACCTTTTCTACCACAGCATATTGACATATAACTATATCAGAACTTGTTACAAAGACTCACGAAATGATTGCCTAGTCGCCGTATGACGATATAACGTCAAGGCCCCGAGATGTGTCTTTTACGGTTGCAGAGACACCCTTTAGATACAAAGCATAATACCTAATGAAAAACTGATCGTCGAAACAAATTAATTTTAGTCCCCCTTAGTTCGAAAATGGAAATTCAGAATTGTTCTAATCAACCTGTATTTGTTCCTATAGGATCAGATCTGAGGCGTATTGTATTGTTACTGTCTCACGCAAAACGTCAAAATATAATTATTTCCATATTCAGTACTGCTTTCTACTAAGCTGAAAACTTAAGTTTTTGATCAAAATGTTGTTTCTTTTGTCGACTGCTATATTTTGAAATACTCAAATTTCTTTTGTTCTGTTACAGGCAACTGCCCTTGAAGTTGCTACTGATGGTATAACAGTGAATGCTCTATGTCCCGGTTTAGTTGACACCCAAAGTGATTATCAGAACCATCCTTAGTTAATTGTTTGAGTTTGTGAATGATTAAAAAGGTCAGGCAAGATATTATCATTTTGAAATCATTTATGATTAGAAAATTAAATACAATTGCAAAATATATGATTTTCAGATTTTCATAAACTAGATTTTGATAAACAACGATTAAAATGGTTTACAAATTTACATCTGGAAAATAGTATTAATTTTGTTTTTTGGTTGAGTTTTTGTTTTGTTTATGTTTTTGTATTTGCATTTGTGTTTATTTTATTTTTCTTTGTTATCATGATTACGTTATAGTAATAACGAATATTTAGTTCATCTGTGTGCAGCCATAAAATGATATTCATATTGGAAAAAATGCCTCTGTAAAAGTGTCCATGAACATCAAATACATCTATAGATACATAGTAACATTAACTTTTAATGAACTTACATTAAACTATCGCTAAGTACCTTTTCTAAATTTTATTTTTTTATTTTATTTTATATTTTTTTATCGCGACCAAAGAGCACAATATCTGTTGTTACCAAATAGGAGATATTAGAATGTTGGCAAATTATGTATGCAATAAATCAGCAAATAAGATACTGATACTTATATACGGAAGGACATCTTCGAGACATCAAAATACAAGGCAGTATCTAAAACGTGAACAGCGACCATCTGGATACGCTTTGAAGACAACAAAATCAATCATAAGTGTATGTACAAACTGAAGATGTGGAAAAAGAGTCGGTACAATAAAGAAAAGAAATAGACACGGAAATTTGATTAGGAACTGTGATTTCATTATTTTTGGCGGGTTTCAATTTTCATCTGTTTGAAACTTTAAAAAGTGGTCGTTGGTCAATGAATTAAAAAAAATCTACACATTTGTTTCATTGTCCACAAATTATCACGAAGCAACGATATTGATTGTACTAAATATAATAAAATCAATTGACATGGTATTTTGTTAACAGTGGCAACGAATTACTTTCAAATAGTAAGCAAGATGCAGAGCATTGATTTGAATGAAGCCAAGGTACTTTTATAGTTTCATATTACTTTAACATTTCTGGTTATGGACTTATCTAGCATTGTCTACCGTTAGTTAAAGATATATATATATATATATATATATATATATATATATATATATATATATATATATATATATATATATATGTATTCAGCTTTGTAAAAAAAATAAGAAGATTGCTTTTATTTTCTTGATTGGGTTGAGTGATGGAGTTTATGTACGATTACACTTGGTAGGTGTTAAAGGAATCCGTCTCAGGGACTACTTTTGTGGGTAACAAAGTAATCATTGATACCCCTACATCTAATTAATTTTATATGTAATACTATATGGAGTTTCATTGCTTTATTCCACGATGTAGATGGGGTGCTTAGTTTATACTTTAATACAAAGGCATCATTGTTGAATGTTATAATCCTATTATTTATGTTTATAATTCGTAAATTGGCTTGGATATATTTGATTAACTTCTGACACTAGAAAAAAACTGGAGACAAAGAACCTATAGGTCAACATGCATAAATGGATAATATATCGTAAAACATAAACACATACGATATTCGCCTGAATTTTTAGCACTTTGTGTTCTTATATGAACTCAATAATACAAAACACCAGATTTCGGAACATGTGAAATGTTTGTCCTCAATCATTTGAAAAAAAAGAAATTACCAGCATTTTTTTTTTTTTTATTTTACCTATTGATTTTTACACCGTGATTGGACATTTCTAATTAAATTTTAGGGAAAAAATACACAATATTGTTGTTCATAGTCATTCCCCCCCTTTCCCGAAAGAAAATAGATATTAAAAATAAATAATGAAATGAAAAACAGTTAAAAAAAAGGCTTATGTTGAGTAAATTTATCGATTTAATTCATTTCATTGTAATACGTGATTTGTACAAATATACATTGTTATTTAAGGCGAAAGGTCAAAGCTACAAACATCGCAAAGATACATTTTATAGTTATTACCGATACCTTGTTTAATGATACTAAATGCAATACATGTCCCTTGTTCTATCAGCCATAGTTAAGGTTAGGAATTCCTACTTAAAGGGACAAAAATAACGGTCAATTAAACATGTTCTACTCAAATAATTGATTTAAACTGTCGGAGATCCCTGAAGTTTAAAAAAAATAATAATTTATCAACAGTTAAAAAAGTAAGTAAAATAATTATATTTTAGGAATCAGTGGTTGAGAAGTTACATCCAAACAAGAAACTATTGATTAGTAGTCAGGTAGGTATGATAGACTAGTCTTAATTTCTATCAAATTATTTAAATTTATGGTTCTGTATAAAAAAACTTTCCAAGAGTGATCAAGTGCCGTCTATATTTTAAGGAGCCTAAAATAGGTACTTAATTTCTTAATTTCACACCAATATGTTAATTTCCCTTTATCTTTCAAGCCTAACCCGCAAAACAAAACCAAGTTACAAAAGATGTTTAAGAATTTTCTAATCTTTGCCTCGTTGGATATTACCTTTAGAATCGAAGAAGGTACTTTTTTCGGTATGGGAAGAGCTCCATCCAATTCATATGTAGAGGTAAACAAGAAAATTAACATTTTAGATGAAAACAAAGGGAAAGTCCGATGACGAAGACCGAGCATGGAAAACACACACACAAAAAAACAAAAACAAACAAAAAAAAACAAAGAATATAAGATAACCAAAATAATACGAAAATAACAACACAAGAAAATGAGCAAATCAGACCTCATCAGGAACCGAGAGTATGAATCTTGTGCGTAGGTAGGGAAGGCGTTCTCTGCTTTTCAAGGAACATCCACCAAGCAGGTCACAAAACCGTACGTCCGAGGTAGACGAAAGGGGAAACCAAAACTTTTTTAACAAATCGAATACCATGGTGCAGATGGTTATACCGTGATGAACCACTAGCGAGTGCATGATGATGAGCGTTAAGCTTCTGTAGTTGTGAGATCAATATTGCAGGAATTTACCCTGTTCTATTTGCCTAATTGTAAGAAGTCTTGCGCGGTACAAAAAGTCTGCGTAGCTCTGCACGCTCTGGCACAATGTATGAGTTGTAAAATGAATACTTCATACGCAGATACCGAAAGAATGTAGCCGAAGATGAAAGGAAAGTTGACATTGCGGAATGAAAATTCATCGCGTTTTGCGTAGAGTTTGGTGGGTAGTTTTCCTTTACCATCAATCTGAAAGTGTAGGTCAAGATATGAAGCTGCATTAACATTGTCTGTAGTGTCCTTTGTCTCAAGTTCCTTGGTGTAGATGCGATGTATAACGTCCGAAACTAGGATTGTCAAACGATAAAACGTCATCTTTAAAACAGAACTGAAAATCAAAGGATCTTGCTAAACGATGTTCCTTCCTTTAGATTGGATCAGCTATAATGTAAGCCTAGTAACAGTGAAGGGACATGTCAAGGAGTACAGTTTGTTTCCATTGGAATGACGGCCGTTTGTTGAAAAACGCGTCAAACGCATTAGACAAATACGTTTTCAATAAAAAAAAATATTCAAGCAGTTTGAACGCATCTTCTTGGGTAGCAATGGGTAATGTGGATTAGGCAATTAGACATTGAAAAAATTAGGAATATATTATGTGGTATGTGAGAACTGGAATCAGTATTAAATTAACACATAAAAATAATACACATTTTAGTTTATTTTGTTTGAAAGAAACAAAATAATCAAGAGCTCTGCATTGTTTTAATTGATGGTAATCTCAGCCATAATAGCATTTAGAAAATAAAATAAATGGCATAGATTGCAACACATGCAATCCATTCCAGGTATTATGAACGTCAGATGTGTGCATATCACAGTCTATCGGCACCAATTACGGTTAGATGTGGTTTTGCTTTCCTTGCTAGGTATCAGCGATGGTAGTGTTTCTGTGTTCAGATGAAAGTAGTAACACGACAGGATCATCATTTCTTATGGATGGAGGATACACTGCCCAATGAACATAACAGGTGCCCATTGCAACTATGCAGGCGTTTTAATATTTTATATTATGTTTGTTGAAGCATAATAATAAATGATACGAGAAAGTACGTTTTGGAATTGTTTATGACTGAGAAAAGAAATACCATAAATATAATGAAAATTAAAAAAAGCAAATATACTACTGTTCTGTATGTTAAGATTTATAAAATTATAGAATATGACGTCATGCAATAGCTAAGCCTGTCGTTCACCATTTACTTGTAGATGTGTTTTACTACCAAAACAAAAAGATTTCGGAACATGTGAAATGTTTGTCCTCAATCATTTGAAAAAAAAGAAATTACCAGCATTTTTTTTTTTTTTTTTTTCATCTATTGATTTTTACACCGTGATTGGACATTTTTAATTAAATTTTAGGGAAAAAATATACAATATTGGTGTTCATAGTCACCCCCCCCCCCTTTTCCGAAAGAAAATAGATATTAAAAATAAATAATGAAATAAAACAGGTAAAAAAAGGCTTATGTTGAGTAAATTTATCGATTAATTCATTTCATTATTCATGTCAACGATGTAGTTGAAAAGAATACGGAAAACTTTACTACCAAAATCGTGAAACTGATTTTATTGAATACCATGGCAACGGGTTTGAAAACTTCTCTTTCAAAATTGGACGTTTCTGTTTCCTTTGGTTTGGTTCTCATAGAGAATTAATCTTGACGATAGGACAAAATGAATGAGTATGATTAAAAGTCCATACAAAAATACAGAACAATTAATATGAGATAAGTGCAAACTTAAATAGTGGCTGTTTTAGGCAGGGCTAACAAGCGACAGGCTTTCAATGCTTTACGAACCAGCCTCCATTTATAAGATGAATCTTCCACATGAAAATTTAAAAGGATCAAAGAAAAAATATGTATTACAAGTATTCAACTCTGGGCAAAAATTCATTGTATTATATACTGATGGTAAGTAGTAACACTTATTTTAATAGCAGCATCTTTTTTCTAAATGGTTTTCCGTTCTGGGTGAAATAACCACGACCTTGCTTTATTTTTATTTCTAAATTGCCTTAAGGAACACGTTCAAGATTAGCTTATCGTTACAAACGGTTTTTTGTGAAGAATAGGAATTTACCATTACCGATTTATTAGGAGTCAATGTTGCAAGTATTTTTTTTTTTTTTTTTCATGGTTTATTATTTTTGTTTTTAATTTTTTTCTACATTAAATACCTTTTTTAACATTTAGCTGCATAGTAACAATGCTTACAAGTGTTAAAGTAGTACAACAGTCGGTAAATCAACACTTATTGTTTGGTAGGAAAGAATTTAGAAAATACAATAAATCTTAAATTATTAGATTTGCTGACAATGGATAACAAAAATGAAGCACGTACCTGACCAAGCGTTGGGCAAATGTTCCATGTCGATTGAAAACAATATTACAAATTAAGGAACAATTCAAGAATTTTAACATTTTCATCAATTCTCTCATGTTTTGATTGGGGTTTTGAGTCCTGATAATGACCAGATTTCATTCACATGTGTACATATGCACAAGTATGATTTAAGCGTCAGAAGTTGAAACATATGAACTTAATGAAGTTTAATTGCTCATAAATGTTTCAAGTCAAAACTGGCCGACGATGAATTAAAAAAAAATATTTATGCATTGTTTTAGGAAAACAAATATAAACGCTGACCCAATACAAATACAAAATCATTGTGTCAGACATCTACTTACTTCTCTGTTTGATAACCAAACAAGCAAGGTTTAATGTAAACCTATTTAACATCCCGTTGATTCCAATCAAGTTTAAACTATTAGTTTTCTGATTTGTGCAATTGAAATAGTGCATGGAAGACAACTAAATATGTTCCGCTTCACTATGATCGTTCGTCGAACGAGCAACACGTACCATAAAATACGGAACATTGTAAGTAAATTAACAATTCTTGTAGCATGATATTTGCAGCCATACATCAAGCATTTTGTTTTTGGAACCCAAATTCCCTTATGTGATATTGTCCAAAAGTATAAGAGGGTTCAAGGTATTGAATAACTTTTAAAAAATGATAAAAGACACAATGTTATGTAAGTTGTTTCATAATCACAAACGTGATGAGTTTTCATTCAAAATTGTCAACTTTCCTTTCACCTGTGTCAACATCCCTTCAGCACCTGCGTATGAAGTGTTCATATCACAACTCATACGTTATGCCAGAGCTTGCCGAAAACACGCAGACTGTTAGTATCGCGCTAGAACTCTAACAAATAGGCATTTGGAACAGGGTTATGTTCATCTTACACACCATCCCTTAAGCGCCATGCGTTATGCCAGAGCTTGATGAAACTACGCAGATATTTGTATCGCACTAGACGTCTAACTGGCATCTGAAACAGGGTTATGTTCCTACAATATTGAAATCATCACGACAGAAGTTATATGGTCGTCATCATAGATCATGGATCGTTAAGTGTATCTAACTGCGCCATAAAAACTGATTTGTTCAACGTGTCATAATTTTCCTTTCGTCTACCTGAACTTGATCATGTTGATTTTGTATGTGCAACTCGGTGGGTGTTTCTAGAAAAGCAGAGGACGCTTATCCTACCGATGCACCTGGTCCATGCTCCCAGTTTTTAATAGAATCGGAGTTGCTTACTTGTTTTTGTTACTTTGTAAGTGCTATTTTAGTACTTTATGTTCTTTGTTGTGTATGTCTGTTGTCCATGTATGTTTTTTGTCCCTGGATTATATATTTTACACAGCTAGCACAAAAACGTAGAAAAATGTTTTAGAAACGTTTCCTTAAAAATACAGAAATCATTTTAGAAATGTTTTTAAAACGTAGAAATATATGCTTGCTGAAAAAAAATAAATATTATAATAAACGTTTTTTAATAACCATTCACTACAATGTCAATATAACGTTTCGATAAACAGACTGAAAACATTTTTTAGAAAAGATTTTAAAACGTAAAAATATATGGTTGCATAAATGTTGTAATAACGTTTTAAAAAACGTTTCCCTATGATGTTATTATAACGTTTACTTAAAAAGACTGAAAACATTTTTAAAAATGTTTTAAAAACGTGCAAATATATGGTTGCAGAAATTTTATAATAGCGTTTACAACAACCATTTACTAAAATGTAATAATAATGTTTTGCAATAACATTCTTGTTCAAAACAATCTAAATTAGGAATACTTGAATGCAAAAATTGCATACACATTCAACAGGTTTAACAAGATCTTATAGATGTACATTGTAGCAACAAACAAAATTTGAAAGATAGGTTTTGTCAGTTCGCCTATTCATCTTCAGACATCTCTAGCAGCATCTATTTCGGTTCTTTGCTTTCCTGAAACAAAAAAATGTCCAGGATTAGTGGTATAGCCACTATATACATATCTACAGTAGTTAGAATTCAAATACTGAAGAAAAAGACTATATATATACAGTACCTGTATGGGATAAACTTCCCATTTTATGGGGTATGGGGCAATGGGCCGTGGGGAATGGAACAATATGTAATGTGGCATTGGGAATGGGGTAGATGAATAGGGCTATTGGAATGGGCGAGGGAATAATTTTTATTGGTCAATCAAAATTGTTCTGCCTTTTTCTGCAAGCAACGTACATATCATAATTCTATGACAGCAATTTGAAATAATTATTAAACAAGAATGTTTTAGAATATTTTTTTTTATTTTTACATTGTGTCGCTGTTCATTATTCATTGACATTTTTTTTTCAAATATTGACCGGAAGTACATTTGTTATTGATTGACAATGTTCGTGCTTATACGATTTCTAAACGTAAATATTTTTTGAAAATCCATACTGAAATAATTTTGTGTTGGAGACATTCGTATGATTTTGATATTGACAAATTAAACACATTGAACACTAATACTGTATGACAACAATCAACAAGGCCTTATCTTGACAATTTTAACCTTTTAAGAATAATTTTAGAAATCAAATTCATTCACAATCTATACATATATATCTATAGATTTAAAATAATTGGGCATAATTATTTCTGATGCAGCTGGGAGTGGCGATAATACATGTAAACAATGCAAATATCGCGTGATTTCGGTAATTCTCGAACTCGCCGGCGAGATTTGAAATTCAATATTGATTCCACAAAACCTTTTGCATCCTTATGTATTATATGTGTTTGATAAAACATTTACTTTACTTTTCCTTTCGAAATGGAGAAAGGCATATGACAACGGGAAATAAGTCGATGCAATGGGGGATGGAGCAATGGGGAATGGGGCTATATGGAATAAGGTATGGGACAAAGGAGAATGGGATATGGGGTAATGGGGAATATGGGATGGGGCGATTGGGTAATGGGCAAGTGGAAAATTCATCCCATATAGGCACTGTACTGTAAATTGCATATTACTTGATTTGTTTTTCTTTTTCTGAAACATGTGTATGTGTCAATCATGGAAATACTATTGTCTGCTAGATTAACACATGTTGTTTTGTATCAAGATTTTACTTGCTCTTTGAAAAACCACGGATTGAGTTTTAAAGCTGAAATTTGGTGAGCAGATCTTTGTACCCCTTTAAAATGTATGTTATCTGCGCCATGAAAACTGAATTGTTTAAAGTGTCATAGTTTTCCTTTCTTCTTTTGCCTACCACGGACTTCTTATGAGCAACTCAGCGGGTGTTTCTAGAAAAGCAGAGGACACTTACCCTACCGGTGCACCAGCTGCCAGTTTTCAGTGGAGTCTAAGTTGCTCATTTGCTTTTGTTATTTTGTATATATGAGTTTAGTTACTTTATGTCCTTTATGGTGTATATCTATTTTTCATGTCGGGTCTTTGTACCTGGATTACATTCCTTTCGATTACTGCTTTTAGGTTACAGACCACCAATTCAACCAATGAGCATTTGGAACGTACGCAAAAATAGTCCTACGCAGAAATTACCCCTGTTCCTCATAGTGCTGTGAAAAAAGTTCTCATCTTATTTAAAAAATTCAAACAGTTTCTGAAAGGAAAAACATTTCTGTACATTTTATAGGTGCATTTTGCTTCTTGTGATGTGAAGCCTAATCTCCATAATGATTTTTAAATATACCCCTATCTTGTGAAAACACTGGGATTTCCCATGCTATTTATAGACCCTTCACTTCCGGTGACCAGTACTGCACTGCAAGTCTGCTAACCCCACATGCCATTCTGAGGATTGTGAGCTGACATATGTAGAATCATGCTGATATATAGTCATCTGCAGGTTAAAGTTAAGGTAAAGTCCAGAGAAGCCATTGAATATTGTGAAATTAGCATAGAAGCCTATGAGAAGTGGAATTAGTGGTTTTTAGCCTTAAGCTGAAGCCATGGCAAAATGAAAAGTTTCTTGAAATAGCTTTAAACTACTTGAAGATCTTGTTAACTTTGCCATGAGAGGAATACACTACAAAAATCCTTCAAAATATGCATTTTTTTAAGTTATAGGTCCAAATTATGGAAAATTGGTCTTTTTGGCTGATTTTTATGTCCTGTCTTGTAAAAAGTGTAGAAAATTTAGTAAAAATATCAAATATTAAACTTTGAGGGCTATATTTACCTAAATATGGTAGTAATAAGCACTTGAAATCAAGTTTTGTGTAGATTTGAGCAAAAATTAGGTTAGAAATGAGGAAAAACTCACTTTCATTACTGCGGTTAAGGCCATATAAGCATTCCCCTATGGCAACATGGAAAATCCATTATTGAGCACTTTTTTTGCTTTAGGTGCCCTTTACTGGTCATGTTCTAATGTGAAAACACTGTATTTACAAATTTAAAGCCAACTATATCACCTTTTGTGAAAATTTAAAGATTTAGGATTTTTGACATGTGATCAAGAAAAAGGGGGAGGCATGTCAGAAATAAATTTTTAAAAATAGACCAATTTCTCAGAAAATGATTACTTTTAAAACTATTTCTTCATTAATATTGTTAAAAAACAAGTTGTGATTGATATTTTTTATTTGAAAAGTCAGAAAAAGTTCTTTGCAAATATTTAATGCATTTCAGTATGGTAGAATATTTTCACTTTTTTGCTCGCACAACTTGGTTACCCTATATTTAAAAATTAAATATTTAAAAAAGTGCTTGTCACATTTCACTGAAACTTTGCAAATGCATTCAGTATGTGTGTAGGAAGATACCTGTATAGTTATTTATTTTTTCTAAGACAAAAAGTGACTCTTTAGGTTACAGACCACCAATTCAACCAATGAGCATTTGGAACGTACGCAAAAATAGTCCTACGCAGAAATTACCCCTGTTCCTCATAGTGCTGTGAAAAAAGTTCTCATCTTATTTAAAAAATTCAAACAGTTTCTGAAAGGAAAAACATTTCTGTACATTTTATAGGTGCATTTTGCTTCTTGTGATGTGAAGCCTAATCTCCATAATGATTTTTAAATATACCCCTATCTTGTGAAAACACTGGGATTTCCCATGCTATTTATAGACCCTTCACTTCCGGTGACCAGTACTGCACTGCAAGTCTGCTAACCCCACATGCCATTCTGAGGATTGTGAGCTGACATATGTAGAATCATGCTGATATATAGTCATCTGCAGGTTAAAGTTAAGGTAAAGTCCAGAGAAGCCATTGAATATTGTGAAATTAGCATAGAAGCCTATGAGAAGTGGAATTAGTGGTTTTTAGCCTATAACCTTGGTTCCCCGGGATACACTTCAAACAGGAAGTAGATATCCATAGAACCAAACTTCATACATGTGTTCTATAATTAAAACTTGAAGTTCATCAAAAATAGAGGTGGACCCAAGAGCATCCCAGGGCCCCACTCATATTTGAAAAAAAATGATTTGATTTTATAGAAAATTAATGATACTATCAATAGTCCCCTCAAAGGCCATATTTCCCCAACCTTTCGGAGTTATGTGAAACAATTATTGCATATTCGGGTAGAATGAATGAACAGCCACACGAAAAGATTAACAAATGACATGATCACTTGTCATGACTTGTCTTTCTTTGTAAATTCTACAATCTTGTTATCGTAATTGTTTTTTAATTATTTTTGTAAAATTATTTGTAATGTCAAATTGAGTGTTTTTGTTATATATATATATATATATATATATATATATATATAGAAGGGTCTGAAAAATTCCCAACGATGTTTTACTGTCAAATTTGCCAAGCAAATTTTTGGTCGTTCCCTCCGCGGGACTCGAACTCGTACCGCTGTGACATCTATGGCAACACCGCCTGCACTAAGTCCAGCGCCCTGGACCACTCCGCCAGCTAGGCTATATAAACATATAGCTTTCGCTGGCCGGGTCATTCCTCCCTCATTGACAGTTCTAACATCGTTGGGAATTTTTCAGACCCTTCTATAAGTTTACGTTATCTTCCCTGTCTCAATTTGATCCGATGGAGCAGTGTAGCGAATAGAGTCGTCGCATTCTGAGACGTTGTATAATATTGATTTGTTGTGACATGCATCATTAATTTGATCCTCTATCCTACATAATAACACCTAGATTAACTGTCCCGTACTATCATACATTGTGTACTAAGTTACAGCCCGAGATTAATCCTACGAGGAGGAATGACCCGGACAGCGAAAGCTATATTTTTTATGTAGCCTAGCTGGCCGGGTGGTCTAGGGCGGTGTTGCCATAGATGTCACAGCGGTACGAGTTCGAGTCCCGCGGAGGGAACGACCAAAACTTTGCTTGGCAAATTTGACAGTTTTAACATCGTTGGGAATTCTTCAGACCCTTCTATAAGTTTACGTTATCTCCCCTGTATCAATTTGATCCGATGGAGCAGTGTGGCGAGTATAGTCGTCACATTCTAAGACGTTATATACATATATATATATATATATATATATATATACAACGTCTCACAATATGACGACTCTATTCTCTACACTGCTCCATCGGATCAAATTGAGAGTTCTAACATCGTTGGAAATTTTTCAGACCCTTATATATATCTTCAACGTCATCATAGGACTTGTCGAGCTATTTTTTTTTTTATTATTTTTGGCGTTTTTATTTTCGGTTCCATGGGCTTTACATCCTCATTTCAGAGTTGTTCTCCCCTGTCCTCAAGTACTTTGCTATTTATATGATTTTAAGTTATATTTTGGTTATTAGTCGTAGCAATTCCGGAATTTTCCGAATTGTTTTCCGTTTATACATTTTTGGCGTTTTTATTTTCTTTTCAATGGGCTATACATCTTTATTTCAGAGTTGCTTTCCCCTTTCTGTCCGTTGCAATTTTATATGATTTTAACTCATTTTTTGGTTATTAGTTGTACCAATTCCGGAATTTTCCGGAATTGTTTTCAGTTTAGATATTTTTGGCTTTTTTATTTTCGTTTCCATCGGCTGTACATCTTTATTTCAGAGTTGTTCTCCCTTAATTGTCCGGAAATACCCGTCATTGTTGTAATTTAGTCATCTCCTTTACGTTACGTCATATGCGTTGTAGTGCATGAAAAGCGGCGGTATCTAGTATTACCGTAACCGCCGCTGTTAAAATTGAGTCACTTTTGAGGCACTATGCCTGGGCAACAACATTTACGTGGTAGTTGCATATATGGCAATAAAGTAATGAGGAGAGATAATCTTCAACGTCATTATAGGACTTTTCGAGCTGTTCCTGAGCGAGCTGCCCGTGATTTAGCTTATGTAGACCGTGTAAGGGGTAGGAATAATGCTCAAAATCAGAATAAGAAGAAGAAACGTAAACGTGAAATTAAAGGAAAATTATTTTTCTTAACTTTTCAAGTTTTAACAAATACTGGTTTGCAAAAGTATTTCATTTGAAATTATCTCCTTGGATTTCTGATGTTTGTGTTGGAAATGAATTTGGAATTGGAAATAAGAAACATTCTCATGCTGTTGTTGTTACTAAGAAGAAAATGTCTTTTAAAGATTTTAAAGAACCTTTTGCCCGCTGCATAGCTGATATACAACGTTGTAAGAAGTTGAAGGACTCTGTTAGATATATTTCTAAAGAGGACTATAGATGTATATGCCATGGTATTGATAAGGACTGTCTGTCTGTTATTTGCAAAGCATATCTCCATTCTCAACGTACATCTCGTTTGATACCTACTTCATATCCATATTGTTCCTTCATTCCTACTCAACAACGTCAATTTAAGGAATTTTTCAATCATTTCAATGATGAAAAGAAAGAGGAACATTTCTCTAACTATTGGGAAACTTGGACACCCCGTAGATGGCAAGCAGGTGTTTTAAACCATGTACTACCTACTCAAAATAATCGTCAAATCTTATGGGTTTATTCTGAAGCTGGAAGTACCGGAAAAACTGAATTAGGAATATATATTGAGGACAATAAGGATGGTATTATGTTTACCAATTGTCCCACTGCTCATGTTGCCTTTGTATACAACGATGAATCCCATGTTTGCTTTAACTATACTAGAGACACTCCTGATTCTATTAATTATGGTGTATTGGAAATGCTAAAGGATGGAAGAATATTTTCTACCAAATATGAATCTAGAGGAAAGAAATCCATTCCACCTAAAGATTCTGCTTCTCCAACTTTGAACCTGATAGAACTAAACTTAGTGATGATAGATGGATTGTTTATATGGTTGATGATGAACAAAAATTAATTTTGTGTTAAATATTTTCTTGTTCAATAAATTTTAAATTTCAATTAATATTCATTTATACTATCCTTGCATCCGTCGTCCACTATTAGCATACCCCACTATCCTTGCATCCGTCGTCCACTATTTGCATACCCCACTATCCTTGCATCCGTCGTCTAACTAATAATAAACAAATTAATTATTTTAATAACTTTATTAAAATTAAAATAATATATTTACAAACATTTTATGTACTGCATCTTTGTCCTCTAAATTCAAGTGTGTACATGCATCTCCGTGTTATTTTTGTATTCGCTGGTGTTTCATTATCTACTGCCCATTTTACTCCATAATGTACTACTCCTGGATATCCACAATCCAGCCATGTTTGTCTTGGTTATATACCATGTTGATCATTTGTTGCTCCATAAACATTTGTTGATGCTCTTGGATAGCATGTATTGTTTACAAATCTTTGTTCATTTAATCTAGATATACATGTTTTTGGATCTGCCATCAAATTAGCTGGTCGAATTCCTGTATTATCGTCATAATCTGTTTTTAGCATCAATAATCCATCTTGATTTCCAAGTTCTATATTTTGAGTATAGAAATATATTTTTACTTTTTTAATTCTATACTGATCATACTACTTTTTCCATCTATCATAGCAATTGCAATCACTCAATCTGAATGTAAATGCACCAAACCTTGATGTTTGATCTGTAGTTGTAGCTTGTACATCTATTTGTCCATTATGTATTTAGTTATATAGTCTGGCTTCGAGACCGTAACCGTCGTACCCCTTCTATATCTCCTTCTGCAATACGCTTTTTTTTCTGTAGTATGCTCTTCTTGCTGCATATCTCTTCCGTCTATAGTATCTAGCTCTCTTGCTGCTTGTACGAATATTTCCAAAAGCAGTCGAATAATTTCTCTAGGCATCTACGTATTTCACGTTCTCTTTCTCCCATCTAATTTTGAATTATGAATTTTTGACGTTACTTACGTCGTATTTATACTAGTCGTCAGTGACGTCAAATATGACGTCATCAGTTTTTTGCATGTCTGAGCATGTTTTTCTATTTTCGTTTATAACGTAATTTTCCTAAATTGTTTTCCGTTTAGACATTTTTGGCGTTTTTATTTTCGTTTCCATGTGCTGTACATCTTAATTTTAGAGTTGCTCTCCCCTTTCCGTCCTTTGCATTTTGATATAATTTTATTTTATTTTTTGGTTATTAGTCGTACCTATTCCGGAATTTTCCTAAATTGTTTTCCGTTTAGACATTTTTGGCGTTTTTATTTTCATTTCCATGGGCTGTACATCTTTAGTTCAGAGTTGCTCTCCCCTTTCTCAAGTACTTTGCTGTTTTATATGATTTTAAGTTATATTTTGGTTATTAGACCCTTATATATAAATTGTGAATGAATTTTCTAAAATAATTTTTTAAAATGGATATTCTTGTTTTATTTCTAATTTGATATAGGTAAACACTTTTCCAAATCTATACATATTCAATCCGAGTACCACAAAATAAAAAAAATGTTTAAATTCAATATCAACTAACTTCTTGAAAATGATATATTTTTGCAAATTAAATCAGTGCGAACAGTTGAAATTACCGTTATGGTCTCACATTATTGTTTAAAATGTTAAAATTGTAAAACTATATGTAAGCATCATACGTGTGGCTGTGGCACATTAATTTCAGTCCAATATCTCAAAAATGAAATATTTCGGCAGGTTGTCAGAATGCAAACAATTTTAACTTTAATAATGGTAAAAAATTATTATATCAAAAATGGCAATATTAGTATACGGTTGGTGATTGCGACACTCTTATTTCGGAAAACAATTTCAAAATGACATATTTTTGCAAAGTGTATGTGTGCGAACATTTTTAACGTACCTATTAGTCTAAAATTATTGTTAAAAATGTTAAAATTTTCAATCAGTATTATGTTGATGGTTTTAATACATATATTTCAAAGTAACTTCTGTCAAAATAATCATCATATGTGTGACACATTAATTTCTCAAATGCCCCGTGCAGGTCCTAGTGTCAAAAGATTGGGCCTGCAGCACCGCTAAGCTTGTCGTAAAAGGCGACTAAATAAAGCTCAGAAACCTAGCCGGGGGCAAGGTGCTCTGCCAACAGATCAACTGGATTGTATGCTCCATTCCTTCCTTTTTCTTGTTGAAATCAAAATGTGTTGACCCCATTATCCTTCAGTCCCGTCCCTTGTTTCATTTCATCATCATATCATGTTCATTTTATCATCCCATTTCAAGTTTATCGCCTGAATACAACTGAAATATTGCTACTCGGGCGTTAAACGAATCAATCAATCAAATTCTCAAAAATGACATATTTCTGCAGATTGTAAGGATGCGAAAAATTTTAATTTTCAATAATGGTCCAAAATTATTGTTTAAAATTTCAAAAATGGCAATATTATTATCCTTTTCCAGGTTGCAACAAATATCATATTATTGCCAATTGAAAGGATATCAATATTTTATTTTTTGTTTTTAAATTGGTCTTCATATTATTGCTCAATATGTTTAATTTTTCGATATTAAAATCATGCGATTGCCTCCGACACAAAATTATTTCAATCCAAATTTTCAAAAAATGATATATGTTTAGAAATCGTATGAAAACGAACATTTTTAATCAATAATGACCAGAGATTAAATATACTTCAGGTAAATATAAAACAAAATGTCAATGATAATGAATTGCCACACCTGTAATCATTACAAAAATACTCTAAAACAAGCTTCGTTTAAAACAAAAAA
This sequence comes from Perna viridis, assembly GCA_037379345.1. NCBI lineage: Eukaryota > Metazoa > Mollusca > Bivalvia > Mytilida > Mytilidae > Perna > Perna viridis. The sequence continues at coordinate 1,483,698 of CM074519.1, forward strand.
AAACTACTTAAATTGCTGACATAGAATTATGATAGGTACATTGTTTGCGGAAAAAGGCAGAACAATTATTTTTTTATTGACCAATCAGAATTATTCCCCCACCCCTCCATTCCCCTTTGCCCTATCCATATACCCCATTCCCAATGCCCCATTCTCTATTGCCACACCTCCCATTCCTTATTCGTCATGCACCATTGTCTCATCCCCCATTCACCATTTCCCAATAACCCATAAAAGGGAATTTTATCTCATACAGGCTCTTTACATAAATCGGCAGCTGGGTCTATGTTCTATTGTTCCGTCTGACTGGATACTTCCGTAAACCAAAATGTTTCTTAAACATGAAAAAACTAGACAAACAAATACTGTGATGCGTCCGCTTTCATCCTTCAGAAATAATATACAAAACCACATTATTGATTTAATCATTCAGATAGAAAACAAAATGAGATATAGGAGATGCATTATTTAATAAAATATCCGTGAAAGTTTCATCAATGCCATTCAGCACTTTCAGAAGAGTAAAGATAAGAACACGCGGCGGATAAACGGACATACACCATTATCACTACAACCTTTCACATAATATAATGATATAATAACGCCTGTTCACTCTCGACTTTACGTCTGCTATTATTTTGTGTACATCCAATAATTGTTTATTACATGTACGGTACTAAATATTACTTCATAGGTTACAAATTTCATGTTTTATCAGGAACATATAAAAAGCTACCCACATGAGGTAAAACAATCAAGCTTTCTATCAAAAGTTAATTTAAAACAACCGAGATACCTAATTTTATTAAGAACGTTGCGGAATATGTAGTGTTTATTTTTGCCTTCAGAAAAATCTGCAATGCATACATCGACACCTGCAAATATACAGTTCATTTACAGCCAATGAATTTGTAAAAGTGAAAATACAAACAATGGTACAAACTTACTGACTTATAGAAAGGAAATTCGTTATTATGATATTCAGTTTATAACCTTTTTTAGAATTGAACGAATTACAGGAAAAAAACCAAAGACTTAAGCTAAGACTGACATGCAAGATATGTTGTCGAAGAAGAGTTGGTTTAGTGTTACTGCCATGTTCCCACGCGGCATCTTGTAAAGAGTGCTTATATTGCACCAAAAAGTGCCCAGTTTGTCGTAAATATATCGATGGTTCCGTTGATCTCAACATTTAGTTCCAGTCTTTCAGGTTTATAATACGGGTTATTTATCATTCTCTTGTATGTCTTTTTTGTATTGTTATGACGTTTATTTGTATATTTAAAATTCTATATATGTCCAAGAAAATAATTCCGAGCTTTACGATAATTTAACATGGGTAGGCAATAAAAATATTTGGCGCGCAATAGATAATAGAATTTTTTTTTATAAAAAAAAATATTTATTTTTGTAAGTATGTTATTTTATGGTCATAGTTTTAAATTGACATTGTTTTGTTTCAATGTTTTGTTTTGAGGTTTTCTTTTTTTTTTTTTTTTTTTTTTTTTGGTAATCATATGATAACCAGATAATAATACTATTTTTATATTGACCTCCAATCAATTGTTTATCATGTGTTGCAACCCACATGATTTTTAAATGTGACAGTGAATATTTTTAGGTTTGATTACCGCTTTAACTTTGTAAATATAATAATCTGTTTCCATGAAATGTTCATTTAAAATTTTAATATATATTCAGACATAAAGATGAGCAATGGGGCTATGGGTAATCAAATAGTGCGTGTTCAATATTACCTTATCAACATAAATTTCATAAATTTACTTTAATATTAAAACTATTGTTCGGAGTTAATGTAAGCATTCTTGTGATATTTAAGATCAAAGAACCAGTTTTACAATTCAAGAACTCGACCCCCTTCCGCATTCTCGAACCACATATGCTATTAAAATGTGAAGTTAAGTCAGTAACGTATTACCAAGGGCAGAGTTGTATTTTATTCGATAGGACAGTCTAAAAATTTTAAAATCTTTCAGTACGCAGTTCTCTTATATATTAAATAAGCCTGCCCTGTGATGAGAGGGTTTCTTCGGTGTTTATTGAAGATCGATGGATGGCCTTTTGCTGATATTTTCATCCCAGTTGTGTTGTAGTCTCTCGTTCATATTCACCATACCTATTATCGTTAAAAATATAACAATGCGAGTTATATTGAAAGTTAGAAAAATCAAACGCGTCAATTCAAATATTTTTGTTAAGTTCAAGAATGTTGGACCATGATCTTCAATGACTAACCTTTGAAGTAATAGACAAACCAAGTTAAATTTTCTTGAATGCTTGAAGACATTTTTCAGAAAAGATGAAATGTAACGCATGTAATGTTTGTTTGTTATTCATGTACACGTATGTATAAATGTCAGAATAGGCCCAACGATATTTGAAATATTAAATAACGAGCATTGTACAAGGATATTGTAATTAGTAAGAATATGATACAATAATCATCAAGGTGAAATACTCGACCATTTCTTGCAATGTAGTTTCATGTAGAAATTATGACTGTCCTGTAGTAATATCGATTTACCGGGACGGTGTGCATTTATTTTATTTTGTTTTTGTTATTATTTTATTTACAAGGTTGATATATGTATTTAAGCATTAAAATGTGTTCACATTATTCTACATTATTAACAACATTCTTTTGTTTTCATATCCAAGTAATTACGTTCTAAGTCAAATGAGCCACATATGTGTAACGTATGGAATATGATATGGTAATCGTATATCTTAGTTTACAAATGATTATTTTATGATTGTCATATGTATCTATTCCAAAATAAAGATATTACAATGATATGACTATCATAACTATGTGGCATTATAATGTTTGTTAATGTGTGTGTGTGTGTGTGTGTGTGTGTGTGTGTGTGTGTGATTCCCTGTCTAGTCTATGTCCTTGGAATGTGTACTTTATATTTTTGCTTCAATCTTATTTTCCTTGCTTATTTTTGAATAATTTCCTGTGTATTTAAAATGCTGCACTGCTGATTTTCTTCTTTGAGTTGAATTAATTATAAACACTATCTATGGATTGTTATTGTTAAGATTTCATGATAGTTACCCTTGATTAAATACAATCCTGACATTATGTATGTATAAAACATTGATTGGCGTACCACGATTTCAAATTACATATTTAAAAGAGTAATCAAGAGAACCAAGGTTATAGCGGTAATTAAAAGAATGTAATACAGGGACAAAACCCAGACATGGAAAACAGACATACAGAACATAGAACAAAAAGTAACTAAAATCATACATACAAGATAACAAAAGCAAATGAGCAACTCGGACTCCACTAAAAACTGGGAGCATGGACCAGGTGCACCGGTCACTGCGGGTATCTTTAAAAGAATTTATACACAAAAATGTAGCGTTCTTTCACATTCCAATATATATCTATGTTTATGATCAAGCAGGTCAATATAATTGACACTAAACGGGTATATGTATCAATGAATACTTACTTAATACTTTTCGGTGTGATTAAAATAAATTTATTTTTGTAATGAAGTATATTTGTAACAAATAAAGCACAATTATATATTAATAGTATTATTAGTTTATCTTAAGGCTTTCAAAATATCATCTTTTGACTGTTTTAATTGTTAAGTTGAACTTTGCTCTTAATCACAGAAAGACATGTCTATACATTTTCCAATCAAGCGACAGCAGGGGAATTCACATGATAAAGGGCAGACAATGAAAACAACTATTAGTTCAGGAAGAATAGTTAGTGGATCCCTCAAAAGAACGAAATTTTAACTTTAACATCCTTGATACATAAAATCTCAATCAATCAGAATTGTAAGAGTGAACAAAAGCAGTCACGCACTGTACATATCCTTTGAGATATAGAAAATTATGAAGAAGTAATCAAGGGAACCAATATTGTTGTGGAAATCAGTAGAATGCAATCCAGGCACCAAGACCAGAAAAGGAACACAGACATATAACAAAGAAAGTAAAATAAGGAAAATAATACGTATAAAGACGCAAAAGTAAGGAAACTCCACTATAAACTTGAAGCATGGACAAGATGTAGTGGTTGGGTAAGCGTCCTCTGATTTTCTAAAAAACAACCGCCGATTTGCTTATAAAAATTCAAGTCTGCAAAAGTGCATCTGGAAATTTCCAAAAGTTGAAAAAAAAAACGTTTGAGAATAAAAAAAAACTGGGTGTATGAATTAGGTGCATCGGCGGGGTAAACGTCTATTGCTTCTCTAAAAACAGCCTCCAAGTTGCTCATAAAAAGTCAAGTTCATGGTAGACGAAAGAGTAAAGGAAAATTAGGACACGTTGAACAAATGCATTTTCATTTTGCAGATCCATACACCGTTATGATCATCGAATTAATGACGACGACCAAGAAACTTATATACATGTAGTTATGATTTCGATCGGATATATCAATAAAACCCTGTCCCAAAGGTTGCAACTTGGCAAAGGCATTACGTGAGTTGTGATATTTAACCACCATAAGCAAGTACTGAAGGGATGTTGCCACAGATGGAAAAAAAGTTGACAAAAAGGAATGAAGAGTGATAGGATTTGTCGTAAAGTTTATTAATAGTTTTTTCTTTACCATCTACCATTTAGAATACGCTTATAACATTGGATAATCTTCCTTACACGTGATGTTTCATAAGTTGTAGGAACACATCTTCAAATTATTCAATTATGACATACCAAAATAAAAATTGGGTTACTTTTATTGATTACGGTATTGTCGTTTGTTCTATCTATATCTGAACTGAAATAATATTATATAGGGGAGACATGCGAAACTTAATCATAAGAATTGAATGTTTTATTTCTTTATATTTCATCTATTTCTTACCGTGTTAATCGTATGCTTTTCTTAAATAAATAACATGCAATGTACCAATATCACATACGACTAAAATCTTCGAAATTTACATTCATTGAATGGTGCAACACAAGGATCATCTCTGTCAGTCATCTATCAAATTAAAGAAATATGTATTTTTTTTTTATTTTCCGTACACAACTCATCCTCCAGCCATTAGTATGAAAAAAACTTTTCATACGAATGTAGTGCATTATTACGATCAATATCCACTGTGGATTAGACCGATCAATATGGACTATTACTTTTCGGAGTATGAAATTAATGGCTAAAATGCTATTTTTTTTCAATTTCATAATATCATGTAGGTGACTGCCACACATATATTTCAGTCAAAATTCTTTAAAAAATGTTATATATTTGCAAAATGTATGAGTGCGAGCACTCTTAATTTCCATGAGAGTCTAAAATTAATGACTAAAATGTTAAATTGTTCAATACAATTATCACATAGGAGACTGCCACACATATAATATACACTCGTTTCCAAAATTTCATGCCGGCTAATTTGCACATTCATATTTTGCAGATGGTTATGAGATCAAGCGCAGTCATAAAAAATGCATCCAAACACCATTATTGAGCATCTACAAAAAGTAACGTTACAGCAAAAATAATCTGGCATAAGCAGTTTTTTAATGATGCCATACTCAAACTCGATCGTCAGTTGCATAAATGGGCTCTCATACGACCAATGAACTTTTCTCCATGAAACTCACTTCCAGTGAAGAATGTTTTAACACCAAATTCCATTTGGTTTGTGTAAACAAAACGTCATTAGCTATAGGCAGATGTTGCAAGACAGTTCATCAATTTAAAATAAAAATAGGTTGAGACAAATCAGCTTAAACAGGGCATGAACAATGACTCATTTTAGAACTTTAATTTCTAGGCATACAAGTAAAAAGTATGCAAGTGCAGGTAATGATGCCATAAGACATGCGATAAAGTTTACTCCAAAGGTAATTAATCAATAAAGTCGTAGTCTTCCATTATGGATTTGCATTACAAAAAGAAAAAAATAAAGATCACACACAACTTCATAAGTCAATATGCAAGTCATATTTTGAAGGTCGTTGTTCCGGGAGTACTGTGGGATTCCCGGATTACCGAGTCAATGTCAATGACACATGCAGCTGTTGGCGTTATTTAGCACCATTTTGCGAGGTAAAATATATTTTTGCACGTCGTGTCACAAACACAGGTTTTTATTTTATGGGAAACTCAGATAATATGAGGTGTAAGGCTAGCCATATTAATTTGACTTCAGATGACGATCCATGAACGAATAAACCCAAATTTAAATTGGTTACATTCAGAAATTAATAGTGTTCGGACTTCAGCGCCATTTGTTGAGATAAATGGTTCGTCTCGATATACTTACAAATGACAGGTCAAAAGGCTGAAAAAAACAATGTTACTAGTGAAAAAAAGGACAGAGACTGCAAAGAACATCGGTTTCTGAAGACATAGATACATATAACTCGCACACTAGTCAAGGTATATCTAATCGAATAACTGTTTTGACATGAAAAATGAAAAGATGCAGGGAATGAGACTGTTTCTATCACCTTACGTATACGAATTTGCCTAAAATACTCATTCTAGTCAAAATCACCTAAGCGGTAGATTTTCGCGAAAATAACAAATAATGCAAATAATTTGACAATTGAAAATTTAGAAGTGCTTCAAATATGGACACAGTTGACGACATGCAATATTTAGGTATCATTTAAGAAAATCGTAAAGTATCCAAATTATGCCTTAATGCAGGTGCATATCAGTTCCTACCATCATTATAGATTGCTTATTTAGACCAGACCCCAAAAATGATGTCCAAGACTGTTTTTTTTTTTTTTTTTTACGCTGCAAGAGATGCTTGGATTGAGCTGGAGGTCTAAGATACTGGGATGAAGGTGATGATCCATAGGTAGAAGATGTCCGATGGTTTCTGAAACATATGCATATGTACTTAGAAAAAGGGTTCTGAGTTTATCAGATGTGTACAAGAAAAACACCTACATGTAATGGTAAGAATATCATTTGCAATACAACGTTCGTATTCAAAAGAGATGTCTTTATACCTTTATACTACACATACAATTTCCAGTTCACAGATATTGTCTGGATACATTTGTACAAGTCATATCTTCAGTTATGTACTTGCATGTTCTTAGTGCCTTTTTTGTCTTTAAAGAAGTTTGTTCGGTAGGGGCATAATTTAGCCTCAAAAACAAAGTCTACTTGAAGAAAATTTTATGTTGTTTCTTCGGCTCTTTTAATGTGTTTATAGCTGATTTGATTGATTTATAGTAATAATTTGCTCATGTATTCCCTTCAAACTTGGCGGCTGAGATTGGGAAATATGTTAAAAAGGCTGGAAAACACCAAAGTTTGTCCAAAGTTTTTTCACTCTTTAAACAATGGTCACATGCGTGTTGACTCTCGTGCTTCAAATATTTTGTGTATAATTGTCAGTTACACCTCGCGTAAAAAAATATCTGGTGTCAGCAGATATGTGGCCACTTCCGTTTCAAACAAAAACATCTTAAAACCATCTTAAAATTGAAAAAAAAATGTTAAAGGTTTTTGTAAAATTTACATAAATGCACATCCTTATTCCTTGAATAACGCCGTAAATATCCTAAAGATATCTTATATTCAGTGTTTCCGACCATTTTCAATACCACTACTTCCTAAAAATCAGCTTTGATAAAATGTTACTATGTAAATCTATTTTTCACGTGCCAGAAACGAAAACTTCGTAAATGAGTAAACATCAACGTATTTTTCGTTTTCAATGACTCAATTTGAAAACAAAATAAAAGAAAAAAATATGTATTGTTTGTAGATACTTATTAAATGACTGTAGGTTATGTATTAAGTCATTTATTTGTTTTATTATAGAAATAAAGCATATGCTGTGCATTGGAGATTATCCATGTAAAATTATCGGCCTTGGTCGTTGTTACAGATAATGGTCCGTAACGATAATCGCAATAACTTCGAAATTACACGCTTTGTGTAATAAACAGATAAAACAATATCAGCTACAGATATTAGGATCGTGTTATTAGCAGATAGTCTCAAAGACGCGGTTTATCAATTACTAGTAAGTCTAAACATACAACACAAGAACCAGCTTATTGGGAAACTTCCAAATATACGTCGTGTAGAGTTACACTGGTCTTAACAAAAGAAACTAACTGGAAAAGTCGTCGAAGGAAAGCAAGAGAGGTTCTGCTATACGTTCAAGTCAAAGATCACCTGGGGATACGTCAAACTGTATTGACCTGGCATCGGGTATTCACGGTAAGGCATAATGATATTTGTTTACACAAGAATGATTTAAAACGAGTAATTTACAACATATAAAACTGATTTGTTTTCCTTTTAACAAGGTAATATAACTGACAAATTAAGGGTGGAAGAATTTATCAGCTTTTGTTTTCATATAATAAACCCAAAGGGTGAAAGTAGAGGCGAAACGACCCGAAACTAACGGAAACGGGGGTAAAATAACCGAGATGGCACACATGATTCGGTGTAAAACAACTCGGATTCTTTGAGTAGGTACAAGTAAAAACAAGAGACAGATTTAGACATTTTGAACATACTTTGGTACAGACTTTGCATCAGCGTAACATCTTATGTAATATGGGTTGACATTGAGCTTAATCAATTATGAGGAAGATTGAATAACATTTATTTGTTTCAACATGTGTTGTTGGTATAAATGACATTTTCTGTCGTTATTTTCCTTAGGTCGAGCAAAATGACTACATCACTCTAAAGGAAGAAAATTATCAAAAAGGTCTGAGAAACATCCAAAATGCTTTGCAGATAGCAGCTGCACAAGCAGTTATTGAAATGGTATACTCGAATGAAAAGGTCCCACAAGCAATATTCTCTCAAATTTATGATTCTCTCCATCAGGCTAGACTTAAGGTCGCACCTGAAAGCAAAGTTCATTTCAAAAACAGCTCGCTTTCTTGGGACATGTTGTTGAAAGTAATGGAATTGCCACTGATTTTTAAAATGTTTCCGCGATAGAAACGGCCTACCCCAACCAGTTCGAATGATATAAAAAACTAACAAGAAACTTGCTCATATTATAAGCGCTTCATAAAAGACTTTGCTAAGTTAGTAAAGTTACTGCAGAGGTCCCAAGAGAAAAATGTTATCTTCGAATGGGACTAAGATTATATCATTGTAATAAATTCTCCCAGATAAGCACTTACCTCAAATCTAGTGCTCATTCTCTTGAAAAGGAATTTATCTTGGCAACTGATGCCAGTGGTACTGTTACTACTGAAGTTCTTACACAAATTGGCGATGATGGCAAAGAACATTCAGTTGAAAAACTATAGGAAATCATCAAATACACGAGAGAGACAGAGACGAGAACTATTAGACATTATACAGGCAGTCAAACATTTCAACTATTGTATAAATGGTGCTCATTCACCAACCGAAAAGATCATGGCGTACTACTTACCTAGCTGTAAAACTTTTAAAACCCTAAAGGCCAGTTTGAGAATGGCTTCTAAATGTAACAATTAATGATTTTATTATAAGCAATGCAATTGAATAGTAGAGTACTGTATGTAAACCCAAATGGCATGATATTTCACACCTGGTAATTTCCACAAAGCATACTGGAATCAGTGGGACAGACTAGTTCTTGCTGTTGGTACACCTTATCGTAAGTGGAAAAAGGAAGTAAAGTATGCATTATGTTTTCCCACATGTTCATATGAACCAAGTTTTAGAGTGCTTACATAATGATCCCCTAGCCGGTCACCTATCTTTTTAACGTATTCACGCAAGAATTCATCAAAGAGTAATCAAGAGAACCCACATTCTAGCGGATTCAAAAGAATTAATCCAGGGATTAAGACCAGACATGCCAGATTACTGTAATTCACGCGGATAAGCACTTAAGAAGGCTTGTGTGTCTAAAATATATATTATTCAGTATTTTTATACAGAGAATTCTTCAAATCTGGATTATATATGTTAAAGGAGAAACGTATAATGATCCAATGTTGAAAATGATAGGGAATCACCGTTCATTTAAAATATTGATAGACGATCTGTATTAGTATGTAGTAGTAACAGGAGATACTTTCAAATGAAATACTTTTGCAAACCAGTATTTGGTAAAAACTTGAAAAGTTAAGAAAAATAATGTTCCTTTACCTTCACGTTTACGTTTCTTCTTCTTATTCTGATTTTGAGCATTATTCCTACCCCTTACACGGTCTACATAAGCTAAATCACGGGCAGCTCGCTCAGGAACAGATCGACAAGTCCTATAATGACGTTGAAGATTATCTCTCCTCATTTTTTTATTGCAATATATGCAATTACCACGTAAATGTTGTTGCGCAGGCATAGTGCCTCAAAAGTGACTCAATTTTAACAACGGCGATTTCGGAATGGAGATACGCTTTGCAAATAACAGACAGATAGTCCTTATCAATACCATGGCATATACATCTATAGTCCTCTTTAGAAATACATCTAACAGAGTCCTTCAACTTCTTACAACGTTGTATATCAGCTATGCGGTGGGAAAAACGTTCTTTAAACTCTTTAAAAGACATTTTCTTCTTAGTAACAACAACAGCATGAGAATGTTTCTCATTTCCAATTTTAAATTCATTTCCAACACAAACACCAGAAATCCAAAGAGATAATTTCAAATGAAGTACTTTTGCAAACCAGTATTTGGTAAAAACTTGGAAAGTTAAGAAAAATAATGTTCCTTTACCTTCACGTTTACGTTTCTTCTTATCCTGATTTTGAGCATTATTCCTACCCCTTACACGGTCTACATAAGCTAAATCACGGGCAGCTCGCTCAGGAACAGATCGACAAGTCCTATAATGACGTTGAAGATTATCTCTCCTCATTTCTTTATTGCAATATATGCAATTACCACGTAAATGTTGTTGCACAGGCATAGTGCCTCAAAAGTGAGTCAATTTTAACAGCGGCGGTTTCGGAATGGAGGTATGCTTTGCAAATAACAGAGAGATAGTCCTTATCAATACCATGGCATATACATCTAGGACTTGTCGAGCTTTTTTTATTTTTATTATTTTTGGCGTTTTTATTTTCGTTTCCATGGGCTGTACATCTTTATTTCATAGTTGCTCTCCCCTTTCCTTAAGTACTTTGCTTTTTTTATATCATTTTAAGTTATATTTTGGTTCTCGGTCGTAGCAATTCCGGAATTTTCCGGAATTGTTTTCCGTTTAGACATTTTTGGCGTTTTTATTTTCGTTTCCATGGGCTGTATATCTTTATTTCAGAGTTGCTCTCTCCTTATTTTCCGGAAATACCCGTCATTGTTGTGATTTAGTCATCTCCATTACATTACGTCATATACGTTGTAGTGCCTCAAAAGCGGCGGTATATAGTATTACCGAAACCGCCGCTGTTAAAATTGACTCACTTTTGAGGCACTATGCCTGCGCAACAACATTTACGTGGTAATTACATATATTGCAATAAAGAAATGAGGAGAGATAATCTTCAACGTCATTATAGGACTTGTCGAGCTGTTCCTGAGCGAGCTGCCCGTGATTTAGCTTATGTAGACCGTGTAAGGGGTAGGAATAATGCTCAAAATCAGAATGAGAAGAAGAAACGTAAACGTGAAGGTAAACGAACATTATTTTTCTTAACTTTTCAAGTTTTTACCAAATACTGGTGTGCGAAAGTATTTCATTTGAAATTATCTCCTTGGATTTCTGGTGTTTGTGTTGGAAATGAATTTGGAATTGGAAATAAGAAAAATTCTCATGCTGCTGTTGTTACTAAGAAGAAAATGTCTTTTAAAGAGTTTAAAGAACGTTTTCCCCGCCGCATAGCTGATTTACAACGTTGTAAGATGTTGAAGGACTCTGTTAGATGTATTTCTAAGGAGGACTATAGATGTATATGCCATGTTATTGATAAGGACTATCTGTCTGTTATTTGCAAAGCATATCTTCACTCCGGAACCGCCGTTGTTCAAATTGAGTCACTTTTGAGGCACTATGCCTGCGCAACAACATTTACGTGGTAATTACATATATTGCAATAAAGAAATGAGGACAGATAATCTTCAACATCATTATAGGACTTGTCGAGCTGTTCCTGAGCGAGCTGCCCGTGATTTAGCTTATGTAGACCGTGTAAGGGGTAGGAATAATGCTCAAAATCAGAATAAGAAGAAGAAACGTAAACGTGAAGGTAAACGAACATTATTTTTCTTAACTTTTCAAGTTTTTACCAAATACTGGTTTGCAAAAGTATTTCATTTGAAATTATCTCCTTGGATTTCTGGTATTTGTGTTGGAAATGAATTTGGAATTGGAAATAAGAAACATTCTCATGCTGTTGTTGTTACTAAGAAGAAAATGTCTTTTAAGGAGTTTAAAGAACGTTTTCCCCGCCGCATAGCTGATATACAACGTTGTAAGAAGTTGAAGGACTCTGTTAGATGTATTTCTAAAGAAGACTATAAATGTATATGCCATGTTATTGATAAGGACTATCTGTCTGTTATTTGTAAAGCATATCTCCATTCTCAACGTACATCTTGTTTGATACCTACTTCATATCCATATTGTTTCTTCATTCCTACTCAACGACGTCAATTTAAGGAATTTTTCAGACCCTTATATATATCTTCAACGTCATTATAGGACTTGTCGAGCTTATTTTTATGTTTATTATTTTTGGCGTTTTTATTTTCGTTTCCATGGGCTGTACATCTTTATTTCAGAGTTGCTCTCCCCTTCCTCAAGTACTTTGCTGTTTTACATGATTTTAAGTTATATTTTGGTTTTTAGCCGGAGCAATTCCGGAATTTTCCGGAATTGTTTTCCGTTTGTACATTTTTGGCGTTTTTATTTTCTTTTCCATGGGCTGTACATCTTTATTTCAGAGTTGCTCTCCCCTATCCGTCAGTTGCACTTTGATATGATTTTAACTTATTTTTTGGTTATTAGTTGTACCAATTCCGGAATTTTCCGGAATTGTTTACCGTTTAGACATTTTTTGGCGTTTTTATTTTCGTTTCCATGGGCTGTACATCTTTATTTCAGAGTTGCTCTCTCCTTATTTTCCGGAAATACCCGTCATTGTTGTGATTTAGTCATCTCCATTACATTACGTCATATACGTTGTAGTGCCTGAAAAGCGGCGGTATCTGGTATTACCGACACCGCCGCTGTTAAAATTGACTCACTTTTGAGGCACTATGCCTGCGCAACAACATTTACGTGGTAATTGCATATATTGCAATAAAGAAATGAGGAGAGATAATCTTCAACGTCATTATAGGACTTGTCGAGCTGTTTCTGAGCGAGCTGCCCGTGATTTAGCTTATGTAGACCGTGTAAGGGATAGGAATAATGCTCAAAATCAGAATAAGAAGAAGAAACGTAAACGTGAAGGTAAACGAACATTATTTTTCTTAACTTTTCAAGTTTTTACCAAATACTGGTTTGCAAAAGTATTTCATTTGAAATTATCTCCTTGGATTTCTGGTGTTTGTGTTGGAAATGAATTTGGAATTGGAAATAAGAAACATTCTCATGCTGTTGTTGTTACTAAGAAGAAAATGTCTTTTAAAGAGTTTAAAGAACGTTTTCCCCGCCGCATAGCTGATATACAACGTTGTAAGAAGTTGAAGGACTCTGTTAGATATATTTCTAAAGAAGACTATAAATGTATATGCCATGGTATTGATAAGGACTATCTTTCTGTTATTTGCAAAGCATATTTCCATTCTCAACGTACATCTCGTTTGATACCTACTTTATATCCATATTGTTCCTTCATTCCTACTCAGCAACGTCAATTTAAGGAATTTTTCAGTCATTTCAATAATGAAAAGAAAGAGGAACATTTCTCTAACTATTGGGAAACTTGGACACCCCGTAGATGGCAAGCAGGTGTTTTAAACCATGTACTACCTACTCAAAATAATCGTCAAATATTATGGGTTTATTCTGAAGCTGGAGGTACCGGAAAAACTGAATTGGGAAGATATATTGAGGACAATAAGAATGGTATTATGTTTACCAATTGTTCCACTGCTCATGTTGCCTATGCATACAACGATGAATCCCATGTTTGCTTTAACTATACTAGAGACACTCCTGATTCTATTAATTATGGTGTATTGGAAATGCTAAAGGATGGAAGAATATTTTTCTACCAAATATGAATCTAGAGGAAAGAAATTCATTCCACCTAAAGTATTCTGCTTCTCCAACTTTGAACCTGATAGAACTAAACTTAGTGATGATAGATGGATTGTTTATATGGTTGATGATGAACAAAAATTAATTTTGTGTTAAATATTTCTTTGTTCAATAAATTTTAAATTTCAATTAATATTCATTTATATTATCCTTGCATCCGTCGTCCACTATTTGCATACCCCACTATCCTTGCATCCGTCGTCCAACTAATAATAAACTAATTAATTATTTTAATAACTTTATTAAAATTAAAATAATATATTTACAAACATTTTATGTACTGCATTTTTGTCCTCTAAATTCAAGTGTGTACATGCATCTCCGTGTTATTTTTGTATTCGCTGGTGTTTCATTATCTACTGCCCATTTTACTCCATAATGTACTACTCCTGGATATCCACAATCCAGCCATGTTTGTCTTGGTTGTATACCATGTTGATCATTTGTTGCTCCATAAACATTTTTGATGCTCTTGGATAGCATGTATTGTTTACAAATCTTTATTCATTTAATCTATATATACATGTTTTTGGATCTGCCATCAAATTAGCTGGTTGAATTCCTGTATTATCGTCATAATCTGTTTTTAGCATCAATAATCCATCTTGATTTCCAAGTTCTATATTTTGAGTATAGAAATATATTTTTACTTTTTTTAATTCTATACTGATCATACATCTTTCTCCATGTATCATAGCAATGACAATGACTCAATCTGAATATAAATGCACCAAACCTTGATGTTGGATCTGTAGTTGTCTATTTGTCCATTATGTATTTAGTTATATAGTCTGGCTTCGAGACCGTAACCGTCGTACCCCTTCTATATCTCCTTCTGTAATACGCTTTTTTTTCTGTAGTATGCTCGTCTTGCTGCATATCTCTTCCGTCTATAGTATCTAGCTCTCTTGCTGCTTCTAGGTATGTTTCCAAAAGCAGTCGAATAATTTCTCTTAGGCATCTACGTATTTC
This sequence comes from Perna viridis, assembly GCA_037379345.1. Classification (NCBI taxonomy): domain Eukaryota; kingdom Metazoa; phylum Mollusca; class Bivalvia; order Mytilida; family Mytilidae; genus Perna; species Perna viridis. The sequence goes on from CM074519.1 coordinate 1,498,827, forward strand.
ACGTCCTCTTTCTCCCATCTAATTTTGAATTATGAATTTTTGACGTTACTTACGTCGTATTTATACTAGTCGTCAGGGACGTCAAATATGACGTCATCAGTTTTTTGCATGTCTGAACTTGTTTTTCTATTTTCGTTTATAACGTAACGTCGGTATTTAGTTGTATCTTCATCCGGAATTTTTCTTAATTGTTTTCCGTTGCTATACAACTTTATTTCAGAGTTACTCTCCCCTCTTTTCAAGTACTTTGCTGTTTTATATGATTTTAAGTTATATTTTGGCTATTAGACCATTACATATATAAATTGTGAATGAATTTTCTAAAATAATTTTTAAAATGGATATTCTTGTTTTATTTCTAATTTGATATAGGTAAACACTTTTCCAAATCTATACATATTCAGTCCCAGTACCACAAAATAAAAAAAAAATGTTTAAATTCAATATCAACTAACTTCTAACAATTTCAAAATGACATATTTTTGCAAAGTGTATGTGTGCGAACACTTTTAATGTACCTATTAGTCTAAAATTATTGTTAAAAATGTTAAAATTTTCAATCAGTATTATGTTGATGGTTTTAATACATATATTTCAAAGTAACTTCTGTCAAAATAATCATCATATGTGTGACACATTAATTTCTCAAATGCCCCGTGCAGGTCTAGTGTCAAAAGATTGGGCCTGCAGCACCGCTAAGCTTGTCGTAAAAGGCGATTAAATAGAGCTCAGAAACCTAGCCGGGGGCAAGGTGCTCTGCCAACAGAGCAACTGGGTTGTATGCTCCATTCCTTTCTTTTTCTTGTTGAAATCAAAATTTGTTGACCCCATTATCCTTGAGTCCCGTATACGGACGAAAATGCTTTTAACTTCATAGAACATCGATTGAAATATATACTCTGTACAACGACAATAGATTTTTTGTTGATTTCTATTCAGTGTTTTAAGTGTGACGGGGTACTTTCCGAATCGGCACGACAACAAAAATTAAAATGTTTATCAGCTTCTTCGCTATCAATCGCACTTGCAGTACATTGTAAAGACAGCTAAATGAAAGTTTTCAATGATTTGAATCGGGTCCTCAGAACCTGGAAGGTCTAAACCGGGTCTCTTTTTTATCTAAACCGGGAGCTTTTCGAATGAAAAGTGCTCAAGGTCACTGAATGATTGATTAATCTAAACCAGGTCATTGGCTATTTTGTAAACACCATAAATCTGCAGTTACATTTAATTACCTGTTAATTTTTTATACGGGAATGATTTTTGCCTGAATAAAATTATTATAGACAACGGTTTTATTCAAAAATAAGATATAAGCATATAATATGAAATGATGGAAAGAATGCTCGACACTCTGGTTGATTTCGTTTTTTTTTCACATTAACCAAGATTTCAATCGATGTTATGCTGAGATTAAATATATTATCGCCCGTATACGAGTATTGTTAATAATACTGAAGATAGTTGCTATTTGTACGTTAAAATTTTAAGCAGTTACAAGTCTGCATAAGGTCAATTCAGAAAGATGTATAAGATACCTACCTTTCGTCAGAGTGCCCGTCCGCCATCTTGCGTCATCGAAACCAGGTCCAAAAAAATCTAAATCGGGCTCGTTCAGGACAGTAATTTTGGCCCTTACTATTTTAGAATAATGGTCCGAAAAGATGAAAATGTAGAATGTTTTTTTTCTTCCTTTTTTGAAAATTCTTTGGTTTTTGTTGTTGTTGTTTATTGTAGGATTTTACCCTCTCCGAGGATTTTGATCGAGCTAATAAGTTCACAGTTTTGATTATATATAATGCTTGTCATTTTAATTTATTTCTTTATAAGAAATACACATGATCTCTCTCTTTTGCAGGGAATAAGGATTACAAAAGAAGCTCATACCTAATGGTTATATATTCCTAATAAACCAAGATGATTAATTTTTTTCAAGATCAGTTTTATATAGAGGTGAGAATCTGATTGGACCATGACTAGTGCTCATGGCATTTGTTAGTCTTTCCGTGTATCCGTTCATTCATTTGACCGCAATATAAAATAACTGTTTTACATAAATCAGTAGCGGATCCAGAAACTCCAAAAGGTGGGGAAGTATGGCCTTTGAGGGGGCTCACTATGGGTAGTATCATTAATTTTCTAAAAAAATCTTTTTTTTTTCAAATATGAGGGGTCCCTGGGCCCCTCTTGGATCCAACTCTGTTTTTGCTGAACTTAAGTAAAGTTTTAATTATAGAACACATGTATGAAGTTTGGTTCCATAGATATCCACTTCCTGTTTGAAGGAAACCAAAGAACGGAAATGGACACTGCTTGAAATGCCTGAAGATGAATAAGTGAACTGACAAAACCTATCTTTGAAATTTCGTTTAGTTTGTTGCTACATCTACAAAACATAGAGAACTCTACAAATTTCTTATCTCATGTTAAACCTGTTGTATGTGTATGCAAATTTTGCATAAAAATATTCATAATACAATTTGTTTTGAAAAAAAAATGTTATTGAAAAACATTATAATAACATTATAGTGAATGGTTGTTGAAAATATTGTTATAACATTTCTACAACCATACATTTTTACGTTTTAAAAACATTTCTGAAAAATGTTTTCAGTCTTTTAAGGAAACATTTTTATTACGTTTTTGTGCTAGCTGGGAACACCGCCTGCACGAAGTCCAGCGCCCTAGACACCTCGGCCAGCTACGCTATATAAAAATATATATCTTTATTTTCATCGCCACCATGTACAGGTACAGAGATTACTGCTAACATATTCAAGTACTTCGGTAGTTTTAGAATCAGACAAATAATGTATATAAGGTGTGGCACTTAAAGAAATAAAACGCAGATATTTTTATTTTTATTCAGTAAAGTATTTATACCTTATAACCTTCAGAAATAACCACCAAACAGGAAAGTGTTTGTAAGCGTAATCAAGGGAACCAAGGTTATAGCGGTAATCAAAAGAATGTAATCCAGGGACAAAGACCAGACATGGAAAACAGACATACACAACAAAGAACATAAAGTAACTAAAATCACACATACAAAGTAACAAAAGCAAATGAGCAACTCGGACTGCACTAAAAACTGGGAACATGGACCAGGTGCACCGGTAGAGTAAGCGTCCTCAGCTTTTCGAGAAACACCCGCCGAGTTGCCCATGAAAAGTCAAGTCCGGGGTAGACGAAAGAGGAAAGGAAAACTATAACCCGTTGAACAAATCAGTTTTCATGGGGCAGATGGATACACCGTAACAATCAACGAGTTCATGATGACCACCATGAAACTTTTGTAGTGATAACTTTAATCTTGTAGCAACATAACCCAGCTCCAGAAGCCTATTTGTTAGAATTCTAGCGCGATACAAAAAGTCTGCGTAGTCTCGGCAAGCTCTGTCATAACGTATGAGTTGTGATACACTCCATACGCAGGTACTGAAGGGATGTTGCCACAAATGAAAAGACAGTTGACAATTTTGAATGAAAAGTCATCACATTTGTCGTAAAGTTTAGTCAATAGTTCTCCTTTACCACCGATTTCTAAGTGTAGGTCAAGTTATGAGGCTTACTTCACAGTGTATGTAGTATCCTTTATCTCAAGTTCTCTTGGGTAGATGCGATGTATTAAATCCCCAAAATTAGGATTGTTTAAAGATAATACGTCATCTATATAGCGAAAACTGAGATCAAAGGATCTAGCCAAACGATATTCTTTCTTTCGGATCAGATCAGCTATAAAGTCAGCCTCATAAGAGTGAAGGAATAGATCAGCAAGTAGAGGAGCACGATTAGTTCCCATTGGAATGCCGACCGTTTGTTGAGAAACGCGTCCACCACACTGGACAAATATGTTGTCGATTAAAAATTCCAACATTTTGTAAACATCCTCTGTATATTTGGAAGATGATTTGGAATTATTTCTTACAAAGTGTGAGGAATCCCTACCAAGAACTATATATTTGTATCTAGGTGTACCATCGTTTTTGGAAAAACAACGATGTATAATGTTTTTAAGTCGGGATTTTAACTGAGTATGTGGAATAGAAGTGTACAGTGTTGAAAAATTATAGGTTTTAATGCTATTACATTCTGATAATAGTCTTGAACTGATTGTCTCCAAAAGAATTTTTCAGGATCCACATTGAATTAATACCACTACGGGAGTAACAAATTTTGTGGTAGGACTGCAGACCCTCTTTGACAGTTATGAGTATAGAAGTTAAAAGTTTTGAAAGAAGTTTGGTGGTACATTTTGCAGATCCAGCTATGTAACGTTGTTTGTATGGATTCTTGCGGAGTTTAGGAATCCAGTACATAGACGGTAAATCACAGTCATCGTCTTTGGTAGAGAGACCAAAAGAGAATAGCACACATTTATGGTTTTCCACAATTTCTTCTTTGGAGAGTGTGGTAGCAGTATAGGTCTTAGCACTGCTGTTATTTTCTACGCCTACCTCTGATAATAAATGTTGGATGTAAGACGTTTTGCAGACAAAAACAATGTTGTTTTGGGCTTTGTCTGCTGGTACAACATACTTGTCATGTACAGTAGACAATGTTTTTGCTACATCGGGGTCTTTGAAACTGATGTAGCATTGGCACTAATTGACCTACTTAAAACTTTTATTTGTTTCCAAATTAAAGACCTCACAGCCTTTAACCACTCTGACAGAGAATCAATATCTTCTTGTTCTCGTTTTATCCATTTTCTTGCGTAGTCCTCTACGGCATCCATAAGAACTTTAAAGTTATAATTCCAATTTATGGAGCGTGGTTCACGGTACTTGGGACCTTTAGAAAGAATACTACGCAGAGATTCGTTTTCGATGATGGACAAATCTCCCGTAACGACGTGATCGAAAGGACAATTTTTGAATGGAGAGTTTTTGCAAGAACAGTCAGGTGGTTTAGATTTGAAGTCCTCAATGTCGAGGTTCTGCAATAGCCTTTTATAATTGAAAATTTTGGATGCAATGGATGAAGTATAGGAATATGAAATAAAGTTTGTCTTTTTAAGAAATTGGTAGGTCAAATTCAGTTGAAATGCACTATGGAAAGATGGCAGGAAAATTGTCCGGCCCTTTCCCCTGTATAGCCAGTAAAAATATCAATGTAACAGATGCTTCAGAATAAATCTAAATAACTAGATGTATTGAATATATTTGAGGAAAATAAGACCAAATTGAGAAAAAATTATGTGTCATCCATTCTTACACAGAATGGTACTTCAACTATATACATAATAACGTAATTTATCAACAGGGTTAACCAGGAGGCTCAACATATTTCTTTATAATTCTGACAAATTTACATACAAATGTAGTCTCAAAAGTTCAAGTTTATCATTTAGGTTCGTGGCATATTTGAAATTAATAATACTGGGACGTTGATAAACATTCCTGCTAATAAACATCTTCCTAGATTGATTTAAAAAAGGACATATCATTATATAGTGAAACTCTTCACCAATCTCATTCAAATTGCAGAGAGTACAGTATCTATATTCTCCTTGAACGTTAGTCCATCTATCATGCCCAATAGGTAAACGATGGTTTGTTGTTCAAAATCTATAACAACAAAACCAAAAAATCTTTATCATTAAATGTCGAAGTTGAAATGCTTTCCAATTTTCATTAATCGCATTGTTCCACTCTCGTTGGAACTGATCACGTAGATTGATTGTCAGTTTCAGCCGTATATCACTTACAAATGTTTGGAAAATCAATATATATGACAACCTAGTATCTTCTTTTATTAGACGAATTAACTAAGGAAATGTGATGATTTTGTGAATGCAAAACGTGCATTAACGTATACACAACAGAACATATCTTTGATTGTATTCCTGTTAAAAGTTTAGTCCAATGAGAAATCATTCTCTGCTTCACATCTAAAATAAGCGGATATCGTCCAAGTTCACAGTATACCATACAATTTTATGTTGTCATTCTCAAATTCAGTAATATTTTACAAAATTTAAGATGCACTCTTTCAGTACAGTCAATATTACTAAAGCTCCGTACCTCCGAGTCATATAGAAGAATGGGTTTTATAGTCTTATCAAATATATCTACATTTTGTAATTGACAGAAGATTCAATTTGATAAATTGTGATATTTACCCCTTTTTAGAAATTTCATACATGACCCTTCGCCCTCTATCTGCTTGCAATTTACATGACCCTTCGCCCTCTATCTGCTTGCAATTGTATTGCTTTTGCAAACTTGATAGAAGTATCCTAAAACTCATTCACAATGTCAATATTTCTGTTATTAAACAATAATCTTGGATTATTTGTTATTCTGACATTACAAAAACACAACACTTTTGTTTTCTTTACATCAACTTTAAGTCTCCACGTTACACAATACTGATGAAAACCATCTGTGTTAATCTTTTGGTGTTTCCGTCATAAGTACAGTATCATCTGCGTGATTATGGCAATTTAAATATTTTCATAAATAAACTTAATTCATTTTCTATTTCATCTGATAACGAAGTTATAATCTAAGATATCGTACTTGTTCATAAAGTCTTCTAAATCATTTAATAACAATGCAAACAAGAAAGGTGAAAGGTTTTTCACTTGGTCTAACTCCAATTTCACGAGGGGAAATATTCTGATATTCTGGTGTACATTTATCATAAACAATCCGTTTACATATTTTGTATAACACTGAACATTTTGTCATTGATACATGTACTGATTATAATACATTCATGCCATAGCCCATCTCTTCAAACTATCAAACGCCTTCTCAAGATCTACAAAGACACAGTATAACTTAATTTCTCTTTTTTCTGTTTCAGAGTTTCAAAAAATGAATATAGTGTAAATAAATTATGTACAGCTGAATATCCCTAGGAAAAACCATCCTGTTATTTTTTCAGTAATGAAAGATATTCCGAATAATTGTTAAGGCGTTCGCTCAAAATAGCAGTAAAAAGTTTGCCAATGCAGCTCACAATTGTGGTCGGCCAAACGTTTTTAGTGTAATCAATCTCATCCTTATTCTTATACAATATATATTGGAATGATATTGCCAACAAGCCAAGTTTGGCATTATACCTGTATCAAGAATTACATAGAATAAAAGTTCATACACTTCCATAAGATATTGGGAGGTACTTTTAATGCACTCGTTCACAATTTGATTTTCACCCAAAGCTTTGTTATTTTTCAGTTTGCAATTAGGGTATGTAAGTCTCGTCACGTGACTCCATGATTTCATGAGAATGGGCCCTCATCTCCCATTCAAATGCATTGAGATTCGTCATTAACATAGCATTTAGTTCAATGTTAAAAGCAAGATATCTTTTTGTGAAATAAAATACTGACAAAAATGACAAATATCTAGTTCTACTGGATAAAAATGTTAAGAAAAGCATAAAATAGAAGCTTTTGCATAGCGATACAGTGTTTTAATTTCCCGGAAGTGAACAATAAAATGCAGACCGGTCTTCAGAAATCAGACCAGGGAAGAACTTGTGCAACCACTGCCGCCAGTGCCGGGCACTGGCATATTGTACTAGTTGATTCTGGTAAATAAAAATTACAAATACATTTATACTAAGAGGCAGATGTAACCTGTAAGAGCATGAAGTAGAGTAAATTGACATTTAAAAAATGTATGCTTTTTACAGCTTTACATCATCTTCAATTATTTTTTCTTCACAAATTACACAATTTGGTAAAACTTTGTAAGTTGAAAAAATTGTATCATTCCCCACCTGTAAACATGTAGCCATTGCTCATTTATTATATTTTTATACTTACTAGTTGTGACCATTCAGATTACTAAATATTTTTTTTTAAAATGGCCGTAGTTATGATTTTGCACCTATTCAGAGCACCACACTCAATGGAGCCAGGTACAAAAGTCATTGACATAATGTCCACTGGACATTGTATTCGGTATCTGATTCTATTGCTGTTGAGTACCATTATGGGGACGTCATCCTCTATTAATTACAGTTTAAAAAGGTATGTCTTTCAAAGTCTTAGGTACAATGTAGCAAATTATATTCTACGTGGTCATGCCATGGTGGGCTACAAAGCATAATATTAAAGCACAGACCCCATTACCACCCTAGAGTGGTAGTACTTAGAGACCAAGGCTCTGTCTGAAATGGGGGCCTGTGTTTTCAAGGCATATTGAAATTGATAGCTAGTTTTTTATATTAACCTGTCACTTGAATAATGTCCATTTCTATCTAGTTTTTGTCGATTGTGATTTATTATCCTCCATTTTTTCATGCAGTTCAGGACGAGAATGTTTGACCATTCAAGCTGACCTTGCCTGGTGCTTGACCTGACAGTAGTCACAGCCTGCAGGTAGGCAGTCAAACTCATTATTCTGTTTCCCTGCCAACCATTTAGAATGCTATCTCTCATATTGGCACAGGCTAGGCAGAGAAGCAGTGCACAACTACCAATTTTATATTCTGGTGTATTTCAACCAGGAATCAAAGACATGCAAATTTTGAGTGGGGGGGGGGGCGGATGCCCGCAATGCCCAAGCCTAAATCCGTCCCTGATTTAAAATTCCACAATAGTTCAAGATAAGTCCATATCCCCTTGACTTATTTTATTCTCATGACATAAACCATACATTTATATCTTTTTCGGTTCTAATTATACATGTACTATATAATTATAATTAGCTGTTATGATAAGCTACACTGCATTATACTCTGTAGCATATCAACCATAAATGATAAAAAATAAATGAGAGAAAATGTCAATATGGGTCTACATTGAGTGGTGCAAACTGGGCATTATGCTACACCCTTCTCATGCATGCATATAAAAATGAATCTCAGTGTTAACAATAGCTAGCAGTTATCCACATTAAAATCCCTTGAATTATTTATAATCTGTCAATAAATTAAGAAGACATTTAAATAAAAAATAGCCTCCTTATCATACAATGTAGAAGAAGTTGTATTTTACTGAATCTTAACTTAATACACTTAACTGCATCACATTGATACACGTGTTTACTATTAATACTGTAGACATATTAATAGTAAACATGTGTATCAATGTGATGCAGTTAAGTGTATTAAGTTCAGAACAAATTGTCCATATTGTACTGTTTATACGTGTGAGGTTTTAAAAGAACCCTGTGACATGCAGCTACATGTATGAAATGCACATCTCAAGAGAAATGTATTACTGAACATGGAGGTTTAGTTGCTCAGAACCTAGCTGTGAAAAGTCATTCAGAAAGTAGTTTCCTCTTGAAAAAAAAACAGTGATAGTCGAAACTTTTTTTCACCCTGGAGCAACTATCACTTCTAATGTTGCAATGTACATATGTAGTTGTTGGCAAATACTGAGTGCCGACTCAGTAACCTGTAACCAGTCAAATGTAATGCACAATCAATCTAATGAGAGTAATTACAATTCACAGAAAACAAAAACATAACTGGATGGGCCCTTATCAGACAAAGATGTCAAACTGTATGTGACATACATGAACATGTATTTGAGGAAAGAGAAACCTCTGGTAGTATGCAAATTCTGTGAAATTATTTATTACAAATTATCAATGGCTGTGATTAGTGTGGAAGACTATATTTTACCCAAATGATTGGATTTTGTGCAGAAAGTAAAGAGTCTCTTAGCTCATTGCCCTTTTAAAGATGATGGAGACTTCCAGTAAAGTCCAAAACAAACGGAGTGGGACTGTCTATGAAAACCAAGAAAAATGAAGAACCGAGTGAGATTTGTGAACTAGCATACTACACTGTATATTCATATTTATTATGTAACTAAAAATATGCTAACAGAATTTGTATGAGTGACTTGAAAGAAAATTAAAATCAAAATGTAAACAGTTTTGAAAATTGATATTTGTGTATTTATCCAAACTTGCAAAATCAGCTTTAAACATGGAAGTTTAGAATGTAAATAATACATCAACAACAGGCAGCGTTACGGACAGTGTAGGTCTGTTTTATTATCCCCCCTTTGAAAAGCATAGTATACATGTACATAAATATTGATCATTCTGTGTGTCGGTTCATTTGCTACTCCCCAGAAAACTAATAAATGGAATTAATGAAGTTTCCACAAATTCTTCGTCATATTTGAATGTTTCATTTTGCATTTCCACCAATAAGTGAGCTATTCTCAAGGTATTACTAGTCTGTAGTATGGCATGTAATACATGTAATAGGAGTATGATTTTTATCAACTCAAAAACCTAAATAATTTTCATAATGAGGGTTACTCTACTATAAATGGGAAAAAACAATGTTTCAATTGTGAAAACTTCTTTATTGATGCAGGCCATATATAATGCATGTACAACATGAACGTGTATGAGATTATTTAAGAAAAAAAACAAAATACATACAAAAAAATTCAGTCACATTCATGTAAGTTATTATATTTTACTGTTTGTTGTGTTTTAGGCAGAAAGATTTGCTAATTTCTTGAAAAGTAGTTTTAAATTAAGATATATGTGAAAACTTATGGTTACAATACATTTTTATTCAAATTGTCTACCCTTTGAAAGAGAGAAGACCTAATTTCACTGAAGTTTAGAGGAGTTATCAACAAGACAGAAATAAAATCTTGAGCTATTTTCAATCCAAATGTTCTTGTTATGCATTAAGTAGAAATTGAAATTCATCCATGTGTATATGTGTACATGTAACAACCCATTCCCCCTTTTTCATTTACTTTAAACGTTTTAAGTAAGCTAACTTATTTGTATTGTGGTCAGGGGCGTAGATAGGCCTGTTTTATTTGTACGCAAAATTACGGCGAGGGGTCTTGGGGGGGGGGGGGTCGCTCAAGGCCCCCAGTGAGTAAAACCTTTATTTCATCTTTAAAATGTGTGTTTTTATTTTTGTTACTTTTTCCGAAAGTACGCAACTGCGTATTTGCGTATAGGCAGCTAATGAGCATTAATATAAATAAAACTGCATTTTATATAAGATATGCTTTTCAAGGGAGCTAACTCTTTGTTCAGTGCTTTTTATCCTTTTTATTAAATGTGCAATTTTAAAATTTACGAAAAAGTACTTAATCCTAAGAACCCAAATAAAACATTGATATAATGTAAAAAGTAAGTCTAAATCTTTTAATTAGAAACTATTGAAAATGAAAACGAGGCGTCAATTCTATTTTTTTATTTTTGTTTGAAGATTGGCACTATTTGGTAGTTTTTCAATTTTTTTTATTCCAATTTGGAAAATTCATCCTACGTCAAGAGTTATTTCCCTTAAAGTGTAACTTAAAATTAGTTATATTTTTGTTCAGACATAAAGATATTTGATACATTTATATAGTTATAACCTTTGATTACCTTGTTTTTCAACAGGAGCATTTCAATATGAATGGTGCCGAAATTATGTAATTTTTAGGAATTTTGATGAATTTCAGGGGCCAAAAAGGTGGACCTAGAGATGGTCCTCATTTTAGCCTCTTATTATTGAGAAGAATAAGAAATGAAATGTAACCCAAGCTTTGCTTCATTTAGGTACTATTTGGTACAAATTTGGTGAAATTCAGTATACCTTGATGTATCGACTTCTGCCTGGGTCTATTATAGAATGAAAATTAATGCATTATCACGTGATTTAATGTCGATCGGCGAACAGGTGATTCAATCTGTAATATGCACGCTATATACAGCGTTGTATAGACTACAGTAGCATTTGCTGAATCTTTGACCCAGCAAAAATACTTTTTTGGGATAAAGTCAGCACTTTTCGGTGCATGTAAGACTGATATTGGTGCATGCCAGTCAATTCACGAGAAATTTCCAAGGCAGAAAAAATAATGTTACGTTTTCGAGAACTATTCTAAAATTTTGTAGGGTCGGTAGGTAGGAATTTTTATTTTCATTTGATATTTTTGAAATGACATAAGTCATACAGATACAATGAAAACTAAATATGCAAAGACTAAACATACAATAGACTCAGTCCACAGCCTAATCGTTTTAGGGATTTGGCCCATGAGTAATTTTTTTTTCTGTTTTGACGGAGGTGGTAAAAACAAAAAAAAATATCTATAGTGCCGAATTACAAAAAGGGATTATCCACGACCAAGAGTACACTTATGGCATGTATGTTTTCAATTTTCTTCTTTTTTTCTGAAAGATAATCGGCAGAATTTTTACGTAATTTTTTTCTTCAAAATTTCAAATCAGAATTTATGAGTAGGGGGCCTGAAAGAGGGTCAGTAGGCCTAGGGTGATCGGAAACATTTTTTAGGTCTAAACGGATGGTCTGTTTATTACTCAAGTAGTGCTAGAGATTGCCTGGCAAGCTTTTTTCTGACTTGATAAATGATACTGGCAGTGCCTCTTGAAATATTTTATACAGTTGCAAAACAAGTATACAGTTTTCGTCCAAGGAAACATTTTTTCAGTCTACTAATGTATGTGACTATTTAGAATTAGATAAAATTGTTTGATACAAGATTTAGTTGAAAGTTTGATTTTGAAATGTTAAATTTGAGTCAGTACCGATGGATTTAGCCTTGAAGTCCTTTGTCCTTTATATACCGGTATTGTATTTTTGTTTCATAAGAATTTCTAAAATATATATAGATATATGTGTGTGTGTGTGTGTGTGTGTGTGTGTGTGTGTGTGTGTGTGTGTGTGTGTGTGTGTGTGTTTAATATAATAGAGTTACCGAAATAGTGCTGACAGCGTCGTCGTCGTCCATTTTCACTTGATTTTCGTGCGATGACTTTATGGTTATGGTTGTCTAATTTTTTATGAAATTTTGATATGATTTTACTAAATATTAATTAACGATTGCGTCTATTTAATTTTTTTAGTTTATGGCCCCTACCATTTTTAAAATAGGGCCATCCATGTAACTGACAGACACCACACTGTCGGTTTCTGTTAATCAAAAAACAAAAACAAAAAACAAAAAAACAAACAAACTGAGAGCCCAGAATTTTACCAAGCTAACCTATAGCTACATAAAGTGAATGTCCAATCATTATTAACATGACATAGCAAGTTAATTCTACACATCCATGCAAGTACACCTTCAAGAAGAATATGTAGATGACATGTCTTATGGTTGTGGTATGTCATATTGTGGAATTTGTTTCCCATTTATTGATATCAGTAGATATTTAGTAACACATGTTAAATATACATTTATAAATATGTGCCGGTGCATCTTGGCCATGCTCCCAGTGGAGTCCGAGTTTCTCATTTACTTTTGTTACTTTATATGTATTATTTTAGTTACTTTATGTTCATTGATTTCCATGTCTGGTCTTTGTCCCTGGATCACATCCCTTTGATTTCCGATAGAATCTTGGTTTCATTGGTTACTCTTTGAAGACAAAACGTATGTATGTTCAAATTTGCTCTTTTGGCAATACTAGTCTGCGTCCATACTTGCCCCTCGGGCAATACCAGTCTGTGTCCACACTTGCCCCTCGGGCAATACCAGTCTGTGTCCATACTTGCCCCTCGGGCAATACCAGTCTGTGTCCATACTTGTTTTACTATAAAATTATAATATCAAAGCTACACCTTTTAATTGAGTAGTTGTTAAAATGCATCGTTACCAGAAAGTGTAATTTTTATAACAAATTGGGAAAAAAATATGCAACAACAGTAATGTCTGTTTAGACCTATGCAATTAAGAGGAATTTTAAACATTGAAGAGATGGGGGATGATTGGGTTCTTGAAAATGCTATGCAATTAACAGAAATATGCAATAATACCACATGTCGGATATAGTAGAGACTATGCCTTGTATTATAGAGAATTAACTTCATTTAATAATGTCTTTAATAATAAATATAAAAAGTAACACATGCTTTGATATAGTACCCAAACCACATATGTTGGTAACCCAGATATGCACATTTAAATTTTCATAGAAAGAATAGACTCTTTTGTGAGTATGGAAAATAAATAATCCAGCCAAGGTTATGATAAAAATAAATAATCTGACTTGCACCAGGCTGGAAATAAAATTTCTGAGCTGAAAAAAATTTCCTGGACCCCCTAAGAATGGACTTCCCCTTATTGGACAAGCAGTCTAATATTTACTTAATTCCTTGTTTTTTAATGACGGAAATTGTTCTTTCTCATTTGGCACATTTCCACTAGCAGGTATTAAGTGAAACCACTGCTATTTGTCAACATTGAACATATGTAGGTTTCATATCATAGATGATTCTATGGAAACAAAACACACTAATTGAAAATCTAATTAATGAAATAATTCTATAGAACATTAAAGGCTACGATTCCTTCGTTGCATTAAGCCTGTTCAGATTTGGTTCATTTCTTTTATTCAGTACATGGGCAATTCTGTATGGACATTTTTTAGTGTTCAGTAAGCTTAGGCAAGCAATCATTTGATTTTTAATTCTGAGTTTTTATTTTTAGAAAAAAAATTTCTTGTTTGGATTTATATTTCATCATCTTTGCAGGTGCTTTATTGTTTGATGCAGCCAGCTGTTTTTTTCTTGCTGCTTGGTTAACACCAGGTTTTGATGATGGGTTTTCACTGAATGTACTTAATTTTTGTATATACATGGTTTAAGTTCATGCACAGGTTTTGGTATACATATTGAAAGTGTGATACTCTGTTGTTTATAATCCAATGGTATAATCAGTTATGTGCACGTTTTTGGGTGTGTTTGGTATACACAGGTTATTTTGTTGTCCTGTTATTCTGATATGTTGATACATTGGTTATACAGATGTACAGATTAACACAAGGTTTGTTCACAACGAGAAACAAGAAAAATGGGCTACAACTCATCATTACTGCACCACTCTCAAATATGAATGTAATGCTATTTTTCTTTTAAAATTTAAATTAGACCGGTAAAATCGATCCAGCAATGAAATTTTAAAAAAGAAACATGCAAAAAAGTTTGAATAGAAGCAATGTGAAGTCTAAACTAGTGGATACCGGACTTAAATTCAACATAGTAGATTTATTCCTTTTCAGTTCATCTTAATTGGCTATAAACAGACTAAAAAGGTAACAGTTTCAGTCGATGATATTTTATTTGTTGTCATTAAACAAACTAACATTCCATATACATTTTTAATTGATTTTTAATTGCTATTTGATAAATTCATCACAAAATGCAGGGAAAAAAGAAACAATGCTTTTTTTTTTTAGATTACTACAATATGTATGAACCAAGTTTAAGTATAATTACAACTAATGCTAAAATAGTAAAATTGATAAAATATGCTGAAAAAAATAGCTTCATTTCACTAAGATTGGCTACCTTGCAAGGTTAACGAGTCCCATCTACCTGAGGCTGACTGGTTAAGGCAGCAGTAGTTTGCCTTCGCCCAATCTCCATCAAAACAGTTCCCCCATAAGAAGGTGGAGTTGGACTTGGTTGTCAGCGGCTATGAAATGCATGCCTTAATTAGTATTTTATAGGATTTGGGAACCTATTTCCCAACTCCACCACTTGGCAATATAACAACCATTCTGGAACCAAAAATCAAAAGAGAGATAAATAAATAAATAAATAAGCCTAAGTTGTGATCACTGTTGTAAAGTTTTTTTTTTAACAAAATAAAAATGTAATGCCAAAGGACAAGTATGAAAAATCTGTTCTTGAGAATACCCCTGCTCTCCCTTAAATAGACAAGTTAATATTTTATCTTACAGAAAGTTGACTCAACATATGTACAAGCTGCACATGCATGGTATGGGGCCCCTAATTATACCAATGAAGTGTAGCTGCTGAGTAAAATGTTGCCCCTTAATTTGTATGTAGGCGTGAATAAAAGATTTCAATTGTTAATATCACTATTTTTCAAAAAAGTTTTCGGAAAATGTCTTCACTACTTGGTATTTCCTCGGTTCCATGATAGTAGTTACTGTTTTAATCTGGTAAGAAGCAGGATATAGGATGCAATCACATGACTGACACTTGAAGTACGGAGAAAATGGCAACAAAATTATGATGTACATTACCAGATGGGGGAGGAATAGGGGTAAAATAGTTGCATTTTTTTTACCATTACAAGAAATAGTTTTTCTGTGTACTTCGATTAAAGAACCAAGGCAGAAATGCTAATATTTCAAAATTCAATACATGAAATGATTAACCAAATGACAGATTTTTAAAATGCTTAAATTTATCATTAAAAAATAACTAATCTGTGATAAATGTTTGAAATTTGATAATTCTAGAAGAATGAAAGTTTTAAGTTAAAGGAGCAAAAAAATAAATATTATATCTTCTCTTTGTTATTTTTTCCTTTTTTTGTGTTTCTTTCTTTTTTCTTTTTTTTGTTAAAGTTTTCATATGAATAAAATTCATGAATGAAAATACACTCTTTCATTGGCGATGAATGCCACCCAGGAAAAACCAACGCTAAAAAACAATTAGATTTTAAATAAAAAAGCGATGGAAACCTGTGACTCGAGGTAATGCCGACACCGCCTCCAGAGTAGGCGTTCAAGTCCTACGCCTTGGAAAAAAAATAACAGAAATATATGCATGACATTAATGTGTAAACTAAAAAGTAATCCAAAAATCTCATCTTAAAAATTATGCAATACTAATATCGGTGTTTACTGTTAAATGTCTGCGGCTAGATTGAAACAAAAAACTAGCCAAGCCAACTTTGGCGCCAATTCAATCAAACACCCATTGGTCCATTTAAACACTTGACCATACTCTCAATTAAAAATCAAAACGAAAATACATTAATTTTCTTATATACTTCGAAAAGCAGAAAAATATACTCATACATTTGCATTTCCCATATTATAACAATAACAATAATTATAACTTCACACATTTACAAATCTTGTTCCATTTCACCTTTTTCTCAATTTTTAAAAAAAACTTGTCCAAAATTTAATTTGCAGTCACGTCCATAACTATTTCAACATAGTATTATCCCACACTGTAATTACATACTTATATGGAACCAATTTCAGCCCAAGAAAATAATTCCCACGATCAATATAACATTTTCATAACTGGACACTTTTTATTAATTTGAATGTTCCCACAAATTTTACTTGCTTGAACTCCCTGTTTATTAATTGTAAAACATCAATGATATGATGGAGATTTAAACATCTTTCAACGCTGAAAGGAGTCCTTCAAATCTTCATCTCATTTGACGACTATTGAAGCTCATTATTGAGCTTGAGCTAAATAGTTGCCAGAAATATATTTAGACTAGACCTTATTCAGCTGAATAATTGTCAGAAAATATTTAGACTAGGTCTTGCTGAGTTGAATAATTGCCAGAAACATATTTTGACTAGATCTTATTGAGCTGAATAAGTGCCAGAAACATAGACTAGGTCTTGCTGAGCTTAATGATTGCTAGAAACATATTTACAGGTTACAAAGATGTATTCAATGATATAAAAGAATTATATTTTTGTGCAGTGTTCAGAAACAGTAGGAAAGTTTCATCATCATTTAACAATGTCAATTCTATTGCCTTAATTCTGATCACAAATTAACTCGTTCTTTGACCGCCAAGTTCATGCTCCAGTCGCCAACCTGCAGCTTCTGTTTATTGCTTTTGACCTGCAGTTTATTTCATTTCACCGCTTTTTGACCCACAGTGTGTTTTTTCTGTAATTGACTGAAAAAAAATTAAAAAGAAATAAAACAGACAAGGAAGAATATGAATATTTACTGTATACATTTACAAATTATAAAATAGTAAAAGCATCAAAAAAGGGCAATAACTCCCACCATAGCTTAATTTACATGAAAAATTAACCACAAAATTTTGATTAACCTTATAGTTTTGGAGATATATATTGGCCAATCGAAAACTTATACAGCCTCTGGCAGCCATCTCGTTAAATCAAGTTGAACAAAAATCATCCAAGTTGTCCCTTTTATTATTTCTGCCAAGTATGGTCTCCATTGGCTAAAAGAACGCAAAGATATATCGTTTTTCAGTGGCCACAGCCACCCAAGCCACACAAAAAGTGGACCTTTGTACAAAGCATTCAGGTCATTAACCCTATCAAGTTTGGACATGTGATTTCTGAGGAGTTGATCTTTGAAAGTTGGCCGATCAGAAGCTTAAAATACATCTTGTTTAATCAAGAGGAACCAAAAGTGGATCCTGCATATATCCTTTTTGCCAAGTTAAAAATTGGTTAAGGGGTTTTCATGTAATTTAGCAAAATGTGAAAAGTTGACAACAGATGCAATAATGAAATAATCCTTGGGCTACATGAGCTTAAAAGCATGTATGACCTCTTTCATTGTACATTAGTATACATACCTTCTGATGATTTGACTATGTATACTGGAGCTATCTTTTGTGATCTTTACCAAAGGACAGACATCCACTGATTACCCCCGCCAAAGATAGATATGCCAAAGGCCTCACAAGAAATCACCCCAGATTTCTTGCAAGAAGTCTCCCTCTCATTCAGGGTTAAGTGCATGTGAATTAGTAAGGGGTTAAATGTGAGTTAAATTAGTTTTATGAGTATTTTTTAGTACTTGTTAGGGTTGTTAGGGTTGAATGATATTATGGAAGACAAATTTGAATGGATTTTGAATATTTACTTCCCTCCCAAAAAATCCCCAAAAAGAAAAAAATTTAGATCAAGAACCAGTTTCCGAATGTCCTGGGCTTCAGCTGGAAGTTTTGCTGTTCTGAGTAAAGCTGTTCTGAAATCACAAAAAGTTCATCATAGAGAAAAGCATATTAGAAAAGGTATATCTGCTATAAGTATTCAGTTGCTTTGAAATTTAATTCCTATCTACCATATCTAAAAAAAATTTTTTTTTGGCACATCAACAATAATAACTAGAGATGTCAAGGAATACTTGAGTATTCAAGTATTGCTCGATAGGTCCGAGAATCAAGCAGCAATTTAGCTACCTGGGTACTCTTATAAAAAATCGCTCGTTTGTGTATTTCCCCATCCTTGCTACAGCTATAAGTATTCAAGAGCTTTGAAATTTAATTACAATCTAAAGTCAAGTTTGTTCCAATGATTAAAATATCTCAAATATGTGATCTGCCATTTTACCTCAATCAATCAACGTGATTTCAGAGGAAATGTATTCAAAAGGTTGTAAAATGTAGAGAAACTCAGATGGAAAGATTCAAACAAGGGAGCAATAAAGGTGCTGCATTTTTTTTGGCAGATGCACTAGATTTTTGGACAGGGTTTATGGTGATATATGATTACCTTCAAACTTATTAAATGTATTACTTACCTCACCAATATGGAAGGACTACATCACCTCTGTAATTCCTGCTGGGTACTTATAGCAGTGAGGCTACTGCCTGTTTGTATATACAAGCCCTTCACAAAACTGAAAGAGCACAAACAAGAAGCTAATTTTTCATTGCCCTTGAATAATTTGCATTTGACAAAGAGTATTTTAACTAGAAATATGTGAGCAAGCTCACAAAAAGAATAATGTTAGACACTTGTTGGATTATCTCCTTTGGCTTCATCCAACAATAATTATATTCCTTCATGCCTATCTGCATATGAGACCCAGCCTTCATATAAAAAGATCCAAAAAGATCCCTTGAGAAGTTCAGGGGGAGTTAGGCCTATGAGGTTTTACCATATAGACCCTTGATTTGGATTATCTCCCTTTGGAGAAATCTGAGACTTTCCTGCACCATGAAGTTTAATAGTCATCATGAACTTGTGAATCAATACAGTGTATCCATCTGCACCATGAAAATTGATTTGTTCAACTTGTCATAGAAAAGCTGAGGATGTTTTCCCTATCAGTGCATGTGGTCCATGCTCTCAGTTTTTAGTGGAGTCTGTGTTGCTCATTTACTTTTGTTCCTTTAAATCATTTTGGTTATTTTATGTTGTGGGTGTTTTTTTTTGCCATGCCTGAGTTTTGCCCCTGCCATTTCAATTTCCGCTCAAATCTAGGTCCTTGGATTACCCTTCATGCTTATCTACATGTGATACCCAACCTTCCTCCCTTGATTGGTTTAGTTGTGCTTACAAGTAATGTGGACAGACAGACGGATGGACAGACAGAGTGATTTGTATACACCCTCTTTAAACTTTGTTTGTGGGTATAAAAATACACAAACCCAGCCTGAATAGTATTGTGTATTATTTTCAGTGTCTTTCAATTTAAAATAGCAGAAAAATATACCTAGGTGATAAATCTCTGAGCCAATCCATATTCTGCAAATAAATGCCCCATAAAAATCAAATGCTGTGGAACATCGTTCAATTTTATTTTTCTCAAGGCAGAATTCATTTTTAAAACAACAACTGTACCTTCCATAAACTGGGAAATACTTCCAAATACATGTTCCAAAATGATACATGTATGTACTGTTCAGTGTTGACCTTTACATAAACAGCCTTTAGTTCTTTACCTGTAAAAATTACACAATCAAATAAATCAAGCTGACACCTCATACATTGCTGGAAAATTCATGATCTCTATCAAATCTTATGTTTAAAACTGTCATCTGGTAAATGGGCAGATCTTTGGGTGTTTTCAGGCTGTTATTTGCCCATTCTTTGTACAAAATTAACAAAATTCTAAGAGCAATGGCACTGTACATCGTAAAGTCTGTGACTGAAAAAAAGAGTTCAAAACACACAGTAATACAGAGAAGGGTAAAAAGTATACCTCACTCTCCTTTTGAGCAGGGGTATAAGGGGGTAGGAACACCTCTGGAACCCCCATTGGAACTGCCACTATGGTACTGTTAATAAAAATATCTACACGTCCTGGATATTAAAAAAAAAATATCATTATAAATACTATCAATAAAATAACAGAGTAAAAGTAGAAACCTTCTACTAGGTTGAACTCTTCTTCATACAATACATTCTGTTTACCGTTCGTTGACCTTCAGTAAACATCCATTGGTTCTGGTGACCTGTAAAACATACACAATATCTAAATAAAGTACACAATTTTGGTTATATATAATAAGCCTAGGATGACAAATATAACAGATTGTTACATTACAATTGCATTTGGTAGCAATGTACTGGATTTAATTCTGCAACCAGGATTTAATTTTTTGTATCAATTTCTGTCTAAACTTCTTCTATGGCTTTCTAAACAAGGATCATAGATTTTTTTAAACCATTAGTTCTTGTCCAACCTCCTAATGTTAAATCTGACTTGGAAGGATTCATGAAAATAAAATACTTTCTACTGGATACTTATTGTGAACAGACTGGTAGACACCAATTTCCTTGTTAGGCTTGTATAAATGAAAGATTACTTACGTCTTGACCAATGTAAAGTATCTGTAATCGTGTTGCTCCTGCTTTGTGATATATTGACCAGTATCCTCTGGAGGCCTTGTTGAGAGGTTATATCACATTGAGCAGGGTACCTTGGTATGTAGTTAAGCTTTACTACATACAGAAGGGCAGTATCACTGAAATCTGTGGACCGTAATTTCAGTGAAGATAGCCAATCATTTGAGGCATTGTGTCCGCAGAAATCCTTCCTTGCTTTACTCAGGCAACACAATTTCCCCCCTCAAGCACAACATGGAAGATATAGCCTGCAGCAAATTAAAGTGAAGTGTTAGTGCATTTTTTTTGTTTTTGATTGCTTCATTGAATGACAACTCAAAAGTGATACAGAACATTAATTTGAATACATATCTGTAATTTTATATTTATTTTTTCAATATGAACTTTAATCTTAATGATGGTTTTCTCATTATCAATTATTAAAACAAAAACTTGTTTTGTGGAAAAAAATAAATATAAGCACAATATCACATACAATATGTACTCACATTTTACAAAACACTTCCAAGACTAATGTTAACTGATCCAACGTGGTGACATACTATGTATCTTCTTCATTTGTCTTTTTATCTTTATTTTCTATTTTTTTTGTACAATGATCATCATCAGTTAACAATGTTTATTCTATTGTCTTAGTTTGATCACAAAATAAGTTGGTTTTTTACCTCCATGTTCATGCTCCAGTAGCCACTTGTTGACCGGAGGCTTCTCTCCACTGCTTTTGACCTGCAGTTCATTCCATTTCACCACTTTTAACCTTCAGTTTTCTTCCTTTTCTTTCTTTTTTAGTGTTCGTTTTGTCCCTTTCTCATCATCAGATTAACTTGTCAATTCTAATGTCACAATTCTGATCATAAATTAACTTCGGTTTCTGACTTCCAAGTCCTGCTGATATTACCAATTTTTGACCTGCTGCTTTTCTCCAGTTTTTGACCTGCAAATTTTCATTTTTATACTATATATATACCTTCCAATGATTTAACTTTACTTATAGTGGAGCTATCATATTTTATCTTTTCCCAAGGACAGACATCCACTGATTACCCCCACAAAAGATGGTTTTGGAGATATCTGCAAAAAAACTACTGTACGACCCCTATGTTCTATCATGCTGAATACTTTTACCCGATGTCAGAATTTGGCTAAAGCTAACGGTTTTGGAGATATATATGCAAAAATCTGCTCTCTGACCCCTTTGTTCTATTTTAAGTAACGGGGGGCATGTTTTTTAACCGATCAAAAATCTAAAGTCATTTTGTTAAGGATACCCTAAAAAACAAAAATACCAACTTTAATTGAATTTTGTGCAGTAGCTTTTGAGAAGAAGATTTTTGAAAGTAATAACATCAAAAACAGCAAAAAAAACATCCAAAAAGGGCAATAACTCCAACATGGATCAACAGATTTTCACTAAACTTTGACCACAGATAGATCTCATCATGCTGAATACTTATACCCGATGTCAGAATTTGGCTAAACCTAATGGTTTTGGAGATACGTGCAAAGATCTGCTACCTGACCCCTACGCTTTATTTTTAGTGATGGCGGCCATGTTTTTCAATAGATCAAAAATCCAAATGGTTATTTTTGGCAGGATACTCTAAGGAACAGTTATTATAAGTTTAATGCAAATCTATTCAGTAGTTTCAGGAGAAATTGTTAATGACGACGGACACAAAGTGATGGCAATAGCTCACGTGGCCTATGGCAAGGTGAGCTAAAAAACTCTGGAAACTTTACCTAGGTTTCAAATTCCATCCAAACAAATGCAAACCTAGCTGTAAACAGTTAAGTAGATAAACAATTAAGTTAAGTGTAATAATAATAACTCCTGATGTTTAATCCATACATAAGTGGAACAACTCATGCTGAATTACATACATACTGACTTTGAAATTATTTACATGAATTTCTAACTTTAAGCTGATAAAATGTGAAAGGTGGGTATTGGCCTTAATTGACATATTACAATTGAATTATGATTAAAAGTGAAATCACTGAACACATATATTAAAACAAGTACTGTACCTTCCATAAACTGGGAAATACTTAAAATACATGTTCCAAAATGATACATGTATGTACTGTTTAATGTTGACCTTCACATAAACAGCCTTTGTTCTTAACCTGTAATAAAGTACATACAACTGTCCTTACACAAACATTTTTTTTCAAACAAGAGGCTCCCAAGAGCTTGAATGGCTCACCTGTTTTTTTTGTCTTTCAAGGGCAATAAATTTAACAGAGTTGTCCAACAATTTTGATTCAAGAAGACTTGGGTAGGACTTATCATAAGATCATTTCAGCGATAGAAAGTTTCTATCTATTATAGTTTTCAAGATATTGGCTGAAAACTGTAAAAAAAAAACAAAAAAAAAACTGTCATCTTTCATCTTTCAAGGGCAATAACTCTTACAAGGAGTCATCTGACAACTTTGATCCTTGAGGACTTTTGAAGGCCTTATAATAAGGGTCATTTCAACTATAGAAATAATTTTGCTAAACCTAACGGTTTTGGAGACACATGCAAAAAACTACTGTCTGACCCCTTTGTTCTATTTTCAGTAACAGCGGCCATGTTTTCGAAATATCAAAAATCCCCACATCAGTTCTATGCAGGAAACCCAAAGAAACATTCATACCAACTTCAATAGTGACAGAGGAGAAGATTTTTGAAAGAGATTACATTAAAAACAAAAACAAAAAACCATAAAAAAAGGGCAACAGCATGGCTTCACAGATTACAATGAAGATGTGACCACAGATAGATCTCATCCTGCTGAACACAGTCAGAATTTGGCAAGACCTAACAGTTATGGAAATACATGCGAAAAACTATTTTCTGACCCCTATGTTCTATTTTTTAGTAACAACGGCCATGTTTTTTCGGCAAATCAAAAATCCTCCCACTCAGTTCTATGCAGGATACCCGAAGGAACTGTCATACCAACTTTGGTTCCAATTGGTCAAATAGTGTCAGAGAAGAAGATTTTTGAAAGAAATAACATAAAAAATAGCAAAAAATGTTTATAAAGGGCAATAACACCAACATGAGTTGATGGATTAGAATGAAAATTTGACTACAGATAGATCTCATCATGCTGTACAGTTTTACCCAGTCAGAATTTAGCTAAACCTAACAGTTTTGGAGATATATGCGAAAAACTACTGTCTGACTGTTCTATTTTTAGTAACGGCGACCATGTTTTACAACACATCAAAAATCCCTACAACAGTTCTATTCAAGATATCCCAAGGAACATTCATATCAAGGTCGGTTCCAATTCATCAAGTAGTGTAAGAGGAGAAGACTTTTTTGAAAAATTGTTAACGACGATGACAGAAGACGACAACAACGGACGCCAAGTGATGGCAATAGCTCATATGGCCTTCAGCGAGGTGAGCTAAAAAAACAAATAAATCAAGCCAACAAATTACACCTTATAAAATAATACATTCATTGCTAGAACATTCTATGGGTTTATTTATGTTTAGGATTTACCTCAAATAAATGACGTACATGGGCAGGTCTTGGAGGGGTCCCATTTTCCCATTTATGCTCAAATTTTGCACAACTGCACAAAATGAACAAAATATTTGAAAGAAGGGGGTCCACCATTGCAGTATTATTGATATAAATATCTACACTTCCTTGATTTAAAAAAAATTTTTATCATTATAAATACTATCAAAAAAGGAAAATAGATATAGAAACCTTCTGCTAGGTTGAACTGTTCTCCATACAATAAATTCTGTTTACTGTTTCTTGACCTTCAGTAAACATCCATTGGTTCTGGTGACCTCTGAAATATACACAATACCTAAATAAAGTATACTTTTTTGGTTGTATAAATTACAATTAGGATTATAAGCAAAACAGATTGTTACATTACAGTTGCATTTGGCAGCCAAACTGCTGTCTATGGCTTTCTAAACCATGATCATGGTTTTTTTTAACCATTAGTTCTTGTCCAACCTCCTTATTTTAAGATAGCCAATCATTTGAGACATTATTTCTGCAGAAATCCTTCCTTGCTTTACTCAGGCAACACGATTTCCCTCCTCAAGCACATGGAAGATATAGCCTGCAGCAAATTAAAGTGGAGTGGAAGTGCACTTTTGTTTGTTTGCTTCACTGAATGACAACTCAGAAGTGCTATAGAAAATTTACCTTTTAATACAAACTTTAATCTTAATTACTGTCTTCCTTTGATAATTATTAAAAAAAAAAAACTTGCTTTATGAGGAGAAAAAATCAAAATAAGATTTGACAACATAACCAAATGTAAGTACAATATAACATACAATATGTACTCACATTTTACAGAACACTTCTAAGACTAATGTTAACTGATCCAACGTGGTGACATGCTATGTATCTTCTTCATTTGTCTTTTTATCTGTATTTTCTATTTTTTTTTTGTACATTTATCATCATCAGTTAACAATGTTTATTCTATTGTCTTAGTTCTGATCACAAATTAACTTGGTTTTTGACCTCCAAGTTCATACTCCAGTAGCCACTTTTTGACCGGAGGCTTCTTGCCACTACTTTTTGGTTGATTTCATTTCACCCATTTTTGACCTACAGATTTCTTCCTTTTTTCCTCTTTATTGGGGTTCTTTTGTCCCTTTCTCATCATCAGATTAACTTGTCAATTCTAATGTCACAATTCTGATCATAAAATAACTTGGTTTCTGGCTCCCAAGTCCTGCTCAAGTGACCACTTTTTGACATACATTTTATTTCATTTCACCATTTTTTTACCTATGGCTTCTTTCCACTGCTTTTGACAAGCAGCTAACTTCACTTTACATTTTTTCACCAAGGCTTATCTCTACTGCTTTTAACCTGCAGTTTATTTAATTTCACCTCCTCTTGACCAATGGTGGCTTTTCTTTTAATTGACTGAAAACAATAAAATAGGCAAGAATAAATGGGAATACATTCTGTTGCATGCAGTAAATAGTTAACCAGAATTAACTGTTTCATATTAAGTGAAACAAGCACTCTGACAGTATTGCTGATGCAATACAGTGTCCCCTTTCAGCCTTTGAACTCATTGCCTTTATGAGATTTTTATATATATATATATATGTGAACTAACAATGGATGGTATTATTTTATAACAATCAAGAGAAAATAACTCTTGAACAGCAAAAGCAAATTCCATCAAATTCAAACCTGAGCTTCATTTTACAGTAAATAATAACATTTTTGCATTACAGAAAGCTGCATACAGACATTCTCTTTCTATCACCTGGAAAGTTGAAAAAGACGTCGTTATTATGAATTAAAGGGCAAATAACTCTAGAATGACAGCAGCAATTTGCATCAAAATGATGAAACATAAAATTTTATGTAAATTTCTATGTCAAAGGGCCACAAGTTCCATATAAACCATTTTGCCGCAATAATATTTAAATTTAATTTGTAACATGTCATGATAAGACTACCTAACAAATATGAAATCAAGTAGATGAGGCATTACAAAGAAAAGTCTGGAAAACATAAAATTTTATGAAATTTTCTATGTCCAAGGGACACAACTTCTGTAAAAATCATTCAACCGTAACATCATTCAAACTTAACTTGTAACTTGTCATGATAGGACTATACACCAAATATGAAGTCAATTGAATGAGGCATTACAAAAAAAGTCCGGAAAACCAAGTGTGACTGATGGACTGACAGACTGACGGACAACAAACCAAGTCCCCACCAGCATTTGCCGAAAGAGGACAAAAAAACATTTCTCTTTCATCAGTTAGCGAAAGAGTAATCAAGGGAACCAAGGTTATAGCGGTAATCAAAAGAATGTAATCCAGGGACAACGACCAGACATGGGAAACAGACATACACAACAAAGAACATAAAGTAACTAAAATAATACATACGAAGTAACAAAAGCAAATGAGCAACTCGGACTCCACTAAAAACTGGGAGCACGGACCAGGTGCACCGGTAGGGTAAGCATCTTCTGCTTTTCTAGAAACACCCGCCGAGTGATGAAAATAAAGTGATGAAAATCTTGAAATAAGTGGGTTCAGATAGAATTTTCTCCCTACAAAGGGGGCATCCCCATAGGATCCACCTAATTTTCTGATTACTACAACAAAAAGCGTTTACAGGAAAGGGAGGTAAAAGCAATAATGTAAAGCCAATTAAGATTTATTTTTAGAATAAAAACATAGATAGATCTGATCATGTTGAAACTTTCACCAAGGCCAGATTTTCAAAAAACCTTACCGTTTTAAACATATGTGCGAAAAATGTCTGGCTGGCCTCCACCTTCTATTTTAATAACATCAAAATAACGAAGAAAAAAACATTAAAAAAGGCAACAACTCCAACATGGGTTAACAGATTAACATGAAAATTTCACAACATAGATCTCATCATAGTCAAAGTGTTAAACATGATGAGATCTATGTCAAAATTTTGATAAACCTTATGATTTTGGAGATATAATCCTTTGGGCTAAGTGAGCTAAAAGCGGATCTGATCTGTTTCTTTATAAAATAATATACATACCTTCTGATGATTTGACTTTACACAAACTGGAGCTATCTTTTGTGATCTTTCCCCAAGGACAGACATCCACTGATTACCCCCGCCAAAGATAGATATGCCAAAGGCCTCACAAGAAATCCCCCCAGATTTCTTGCAAGAGTCTCCCTCTCATTCAGGAGTTAGTAAGGGGTTAAATGTGAGTTACATTAGTTTTATGAGTATTTTTTAGTACTTGTTAGGGTTGTTAGGGTTGAATGATATTATGGAAGACAAATTTGAATGGATTTTGAATATTTACTTCCCTCCCAAAAAATCCCCAAAAAGAAAAAATTAGATCAAGAACCAGTTTCCGAATGTCCTGGGCTTCAGCTGGAAGTTTTGCTGTTCTGAAATCACAAAAAGTTCATCATAGATAAAAGCATATTAGAAAAGGTACATCTGCTATAAGTATTCAGTTGCTTTGAAATTTAATTCCTATCTATCACTTCACAACAATTTTTTTTTGGCACATCAACAATAATAATTAGAGATGTCAATGTGTGCTTGAGTATAGGCCCGAGAATCAAATAGGAATTTAGCTACCTGGGTACTCTATAAAAAAATTGTTTTTGTTTTTCCCCATCCTTGCTACAGCTGTAAGTATTCAAGAGCTTTGAAATTTAATTCCTATCTACCATTTATCAACATTTTTTTTATGAAATATGAGCATTGGCTCATTAGTGATACCCCTGCTTTCAATCACAATTAAAGAAATTCCAAATAAGAAAATGATTGCCTTTCCTATCTTAGAAAAGCTATGCTTTGATTTGGATAATACAATCGGAGTTATATTTTTTTTCCAAGGTGGGTTACGTTCTTGACAACAGCAACAGTGGAACAGCAGAGATACAAGTATGTGCATCCACGTGTTTTCCAAAGTTTTAAAAAAAATAACATTCACTTCTTTAAACAAGAATGCTACGTGTAGCCATAAGTCCCCCGCCGCTGTAGAAAGAGTTGAATTACAAATGTTTGACACTTGTATAAATAGCATATTCAAAACTTATGCGTTTTCACAGGTCCATGTGGTGATTTAAGGTTAATGTATCTTAATGAATCAAATTAAGTTAGGTTAAGAATTATTCACACAACAAAAAAATCTGTGAAAAATAAACAAAGTTCCATAACTCCCATAAAAATTGTCAAATCAAAATAACGTTTTAGTATGGTCAATTACATATGGTGACAAACAATCCTACAAAATTTTGTCAAATTCCGTTCAGCGGTTTCTGAGGAGTTGCTACCACAATATGTTACTAATTGCGAATAATGTGAAAAATGAAGAAAGTCCCATAACTCCCATAAAAATTGTCGAATCAAGAACTTGTAGGATTGTATGTCATCATAAGTAGTTCACTTAACCACTATGATGACAAACAATCCTACAAAATTTGGTCAATTCTGTTCAGCCGTTTCTGAGGAGTTGCGTCCACAAGCTTCGGACGCACGGATGGACACAAGCATTTCTATGTCCCCGCACCGTGTTGCAACGTGGGACCAAAAAAAAAAAGAATTGAAAAAGACTTGAAAACTATGAGAAAAGATGAATTTACTTTTATCAAAATGTAATCTTAACCTATATTTTTTATTTGTTTGATTGAAGGAAATGATGAATTTTCTCCGAAAGGACAGTCACTTTTTGTTACTTCCAGGACATGACTTTTTTTTTCGTTAGTATATTTGGGAACCTTCAGGGAAATTTAGAAAAAGCATGTAATAACTATACAGCTCATACCGCTTTGCAGTGCTCGCAATTACTTACCTGACCAATATGGAAGGACTGCATCACCTCTGTAATTACTGCTGGGAGGTTACTGCATGTATATATATACAATCCCTTCACAAAACTGTAAGAGCATAAAACAAAAAGCTGATTTTTCAGTGCCCTTGAACAATTTGCATTTGACAAGAATATGTGTGAATAGAAATAGGTGAAAAAGCTCACAAAGATAATACTCCCACTTCAAATCAACTTAAATGCAAGTCACATGTTGGAATATCTCCTTTTGGCATCATCCAACAATAACAAGCATTCTGAGAGTATCGCAAAACAATACATAGTCCCCTACCAGCTGTTTATATCACTGACCCAAATACTACCTTCTCACATACCAAAAATCAGCTCAATATCTGCAAGCATTCAGAAAAAAAGTGTGGAAAAATCTTAAATTTCGGTAAATTCAAGGGCTATAACTTGGAAAAAAATCAGCGAAGCGGAATGAAACCTTAACTTGATCTGTAACTCATCAGGGTAGACTCACACACTAAAAATCAGCTCAATATCTGTAAGCATTTAGAAAAAAGTGCTGAAAACTTAAAATTTGGTAAATTCAAGGGCCATAACTCAGCCAAAAATCGGAGAAGCAGAACCAAACGTAAACTTATCAACTTATCTATAACTCATCAAGGTTGACTCACATACCAAAAATCAGCTTAGTATCTGCAGGCGTTTAGAATTAAAGTGCGGAAAACTTCAATTTTTTTCAGGACTGAAAGATGGAGTGTAAATCCTAAGTCCCCTTCAGCTAAAGCCCGTAGGGGCCTAATTAGATTTCTTCATGCACATCTACATATGATACCCAACCTTCATATTAGATTACATCAAAATCCCATAAGCAATTTAGGAGTTGTGCTTAAAAGAAATATGGACAGTCAGTCAGGGGGATTCCTATATACCCCACTCCCAAATATTTGTTTGTGGGGTATAAAAATTCACAATCCCAGCCTTAATAGTACTGTGTATAATATTCAGAGTATTTGAATTTAAATGGCAGAAAAATGTACCTAGGTTCAACAATGTTACTTAAGATCTTAGTTTATTTAAATAAAAAACTATAAGCCCTCAAATACAGGTAATGAATCTCTGAGCCATACCATATTTTGCAAATAAATGCCCTATTTCTTTTATCAAATACTGGGGAACTATCATTTATTTTTATCAAGGCAGAATTCATTTTTAAAACAAGTACTGTACCTTCCATTAACTGGGAAATACTTCAAATACATGTTCCAAAATGATACATGTATGTACTCTTTTGTGATGACCTTCACAATTACAGCCTTCAAGACTATACCTATAAAAAATACATAAAATACATATACAATCAAGTCAACACACTGCTGGAAAATTCTTCATCTCTATTAATCCTTAATGTTTATCTGTTATCTGGTAAAACAGTAGATCTTTTTTTCAGTTTTTTTTTCAGGTTATCAAATGCCCATTCTTGCCCAAACTTTGCAAAAAATTAACAAATTTCTGTGAGCGATGGTTCACTAGTGATACTTTCAAACACGATATGAAGTCCTACATAAACTGGAAGTTGTTGTTGAATTTTTCCAAAATTTAATCCCTCCCATATAGCATACCTACAAGAAGTATCTGTTCAAATTCCATGTCACTGTGAGGAGAAGTTGATGAGAACATAGTAATAGTAGAAATCTTCTCCTAAGTAACAATAATTTCAGTTTACTGTTCCTTGACCTTCAGTAAACAACCATTGGTTCTGACGACTTGTAAAACATCCACAATACCTAAATAAAGTACACTTGTTTTGGTTATATATAATAAGCCTAAAGTGACAAGTATAACAGATTGTTACATTATGAATGCATTTAGCAGCAATGTACTGGATTTAATTATTTGTATTAATTTCTTTCAGAACTGCTGTCTATGGCATTCCAAAAAGGGATCATAGTTTTTTTTTAACCATTAGTTCTTGTTCAACCTCCTTATGTTAAATCTGACTTGGAAGGATTCGTGAAAATAAATTACTTTCTGCTGGATACTTATTGTGAACAGACTGGTTGACATCAATTTCCTTATTAGTCTTGTATAAATGCAAGATTACTTACGTCTTGACCAATGTAAAGTATCTGTAATCGTGTTGCTCCTGCTTTGTGATGTATTGACCAGTATCATCTGGGGGCCATGTTGATAGGTTATATCACATTGAGCAGGGTACCTTGATATGTAGTTATGCCTTACTACATACAAAAGGGCAGTATCGCTAAAAATGTTGACTGTAACTTCAGTGAAGATAGCCAATCATTTGAGGCATTGTTTCTGCAGAAAACTCAAGCAACACAATTTTCTCCCTATGCCCAACATGGACGATATAGCCTGCAGCAAATCAAAGTGAAGTGCATTTTTTTTTTATTAGTTTCAATGAAAGACCATTCAGAAGCCATATAGAACACTTTTCTATTTTATTTGAATACTTGTCTGTCAATTTAATTAAATTATTTATCTTTTAAAATGACCTTCAATCTTAATGATTATTTTCTCATTCTCATTATGAATTATTAAAAGAAAAGCTTGATTTGTGAAAAAAAATTAAAATAAGATTTGACACATAACCAAATTTAAGTACAATATTACATACAATATGTACTCACATTTTACAGAACACTTCTAAGACTAATGTTAACTGATCCAAGGTGGTGACATGCTGTGTATTGTCTTCAATTGCCTTTTTATCTTTATTTTGTATTTTTTTTGTACAATAATCAGTTAACAATGTTTACTAAATTGTCTTAGTTCTGGTTTTTGACCTCCAAGTTCATGCTCCAGTAGCCACTTGTTGACCTGAGGCTTCTCTCCACTGCTTTTGACCTGCAGTTTATTTCATTTCACCACTTTTTACCTACAGTTTTTCTTCCTTTTTTTTCTTTCTTTAATGTTCTTTTTTGTCCCTTTCTCATCCGATTAACTTGTAAATTCTTATGTCACAATTCTGATCACCAACTAACTAGGTTTCTGACTTCCAAGTCCTGCTGAATTACCCATTTTTGACCTGCTGCTTCTCTTCACTGCTTTTGACCTACACTTAACTTCATTTCCCCGTTTTTTGACCTATGGTGCTTTTTCCTAAATTGAGAAAAGATGGAAAAAAAATTAAAATAGGCAAGAAAAAATGGGAATACATTCTGTTGTATGCAGCAAATAGTGAAATCTTATAAAGCTGAAAAGACTGACAAAAAAAACCTTATTTCTCTTTTATCAGTTAGTGAAGTGATGGAAATGGTCTGACCACACTAATGCACTTTCTATTTATGATCCTGACCTGATTTAATAAAGCATGTATGATCTATTTCATAATATATTTATAGTAAACATACCTTCTGATGATTTAACTTTACATATACTGGAGCAACATTTTTTATCTTTTTCCAAGGACAGACATCCACTGATCACACCCGCCAAAGATTGATATGAATATTTACCCTCCCAAAAAGTTCCCAAAAATAATTTTAGACCAAGAATCAGTTTCCGTATGTCCTGGGCTTCAGCTGGAAGTTTTGCTGTTCTGAGTAAAGCTGTTCTGAAATTACAAAGTTTATCATTGAGATAAGCCAATAAGAACAGGTATATGAAGTTTCAAACTTATGTATATAATGTATGTAATTTCAGGAGTCAATCTTAGAAATTTTCAAAAGATCACTTGTATTTGCTTAGTATTGCAAGACATAGCAACATGTCCCTAGTGTTGATGTCACCCAAATTTCATAACTCCTGCAAAATTTGTTAAAATTCTATTGAGTCCGAATATGTCTCAGTGGATTAAATAATGTTACACAGAATTTTCATCATCATCATTCAACTGAAGAGACCATGCTTACTATATAAACCAAATATTATTGAAATCAAAGAAATTATAAAAATTAGCCGGAAAGTGGCAGACTTTCAAGACTATTATCTGAATATAACAGCATTAAAACCTATGATTTTTCAACACTGTATACTTCTATTCCACATACTCAGTTAAAATCCCGACTTAAAAATATTATACATCGTTGTTTTTCCAAAAACGATGGTACACCTAGATACAAATATATAGTTCTTGGTAGAGATTTCTCATACTTTGTAAGAAATAATTCCAAATCATCTTCCAAATATACAGAGGAAGATGTTTACAAAATGCTGGAATTTTTAATCAACAACATATTTGTGCAGTGTGGTGGACGTATTTTTCAACAAACGGTCAGCATTCCAATGGGAACAAATTGTGCTCCTTTACTGGCTGACCTTTTCCTTCACTCTTATGAGGCTGACTTTATAGTTGATCTGATCCGAAATATGTTTAGCAAGATTGAAGTCATCACTACAGAAGTTTTATAGTCTTCATCATGAACTCATGGATCGTTATGGTGTATCCATCTGCACCATGAAAACTGATTAATTCAACGGGTCAAAGTTTTCCTTTCCTCATTTGTCTACCCCGGACTTGACTTTTTAGGATCAACTTGGCGGGAGTTTCTATAAAAACAGAGGACGCTTACCCTACCGGTGCACCTGGTCCATGCTCCCATTTTTTTGTGGTCCAAGTTGCTCATTTGCTTTTGTTACTTTGTAAGTATGATTTTATTTACTTTATGTTTTTTATTGTGTATGTCTGTTTTCCATGTCTGGTCTTTGTCCCTGGATTACATTCTTTTGATTACTGCTATTACCTTGGTTCCCTTGATTACTCTTAAAATACCATGTTTCTTAGTGATGCCAAAAATCATTGGACTGAAATTGAATTTGACTGGTGAATTTGATCCCAAAATGGCAGCAATTTTAAAAATAGCCACCTAAAAAACATTTCAATATTGCCAGTCTACTCAGAATATCAAGATTATTTTATTAATAGCGCTCATCTTCAATATTCTTCTACAGTGGAGGAAATAATAACAAAATAGCAAAAATAGTATTTTGACCCCTATGTTCTATTTTTAGTAATGATGGATATGTTTTTTGACTGAAGAAAATATTTTGTGTAGGATACCCTAAAAAACAATTATGCAAAATTTCATTATATTTTGTCGTATTGTTTCAGGAGAAGATTTTTAAAGTTGTACTTGTGAAATACGACAAAAAATCTGTTTCACAGGCCATTACTCCTACATCATGCAACAAATCATTTTGAAAATTTTCGCATAGGTCCGTCTGATGGTGAATAATATATAGCTCATCAAAATTTTGCACATTCATCATTTTTTAAATATTTGCAGAAATTTTTTTTGATCCCTATGTTCTATTTTTAGTAACAGGGGGCATGCTTTTCCCTGTGTCGAAACAAAATACCCAAAGAAACATTCTAACAGTTTCATCTGATTCTGAATAGTAGTTTCAAATAACAAGAGGATCCCAGGAGCCTGAATTGCTCACCTGGTTGAATTTTTAGGATATAGCCTGCAGGATACCCCAAGGAACATTCATACCAAGTTTGGTTCAAACTGGTCAAGTAGTGTCAGAGGATAAGTTTTGAAAAATTGTTAATAACGACGGAGACAGACGCCAAGTAATGGCAATAACTCACTTGGTCTTCGGCCAGGTGAACTAAAAATGTCGAAAAAAGGGCAATAACTCATACATCAGTAGACATATTTTCATGAGAATAACCACTCAGATAGCTCTCATCATGCTCAACACTTTTATCCTGTCAGAATTTGGCTTAACATAACGGTTTCGAAGATATATGTGAAAAACTGCTGTCTGACCCCTATCTTCTATTTTAGTTATGGCAGCCATGTTTTTCACCATAGTCTAAATCAAAGCAAAAACTTTGTACAGGATACCCTAAGGAACTATCGTTTTAAGTGTCATCCAAATCCATTCAGTTGTTTCAGAGGATAAGACGTTTGAGAAATTGTTAACGATGACAATGACGGTGGACACCAAGTGAAGGCAATAGCTCACATGGCGTACTAATTTATTACTTACCTGACCAATAAGGAAGGACTGCATCACCTCTGTAATCACTGCTGGGTACCTATAGCAGTGAGGCTACTGCCTGTATATTTACTGTATACAAGCCCTTCACAAAACTGTAAGACGCAAAAAAACAAAAAGCTTTAATATTTCAGTGTCCTTGAATAAAAAAAACAAGGAAACTTTAAGCAGACAAAATGTGAAAGGTGGGTAGTGGCCTTAATTGACATATTACAATTGAATTAAGATTAAATGCGAAATTACTGAGCACATACTGTATTTTCCGGATATTTTTTTTCAGCAAAGTGTCAGCCATGACTTATCGTGCACTTATAGGGATTTTTCAAGAAAAATTGTTCAATTACAATGCATTTTATTAGATTTGTTCAATTCACTTTTGATTGCTTTAATTCAAAATTTGGAGTAAACTCCTCAACGAAAGCTGTCACTCAAACAGTCAAACCGGCAATCGAACTTGAAGATTATTGATCAGTGCTGCTTTCCATTTTGAATGAATACCATGATAAATAATAAAAACTTTGAAACCGTTAAAATATATATAAATAGACAAAATATAAACAAACATTAGATGATATGTTTTTTAACTGGAAAGACATTATCGAGTGTTCTGGAGTTATCCTCCTTTGATATGCAAGTTTATACCCATTTACAGTATGTCGTAACACATAAGTAACATCGCTAGAATATATGCTGTTAAAAACAAACCGCTCAACTCGAATCACCGCTAACACCTACAATATACATGTCTGACCCTTGATTTATCTGCCGAATTCAACTTTTTTTCCCTTGATTTTGGTCAAAATAAGGCAATTTGACTTATACTCCACATTGACTTATAGTCCGGAAAATACGGTATATTATTAAAACAAGTACTGTACCTTCCATAAACTGGGAAATACTTCCACATACATTTTCCAAAATGATACATGTATGTACTGTTCAGTGTTGACCTTTACATAAACAGCCTTTAGTTCTAAACCTGTAAAAAAAAATACAAACAATTGTCCTGACACCAACATCATTTTTCATAAAAACAAATAAATCTAGCCAACAATAACATTTTATACATTCATTGCTAGAAAATTCTTAGGGGCAGGTCTTGGAGGGGGGCCCATTTGCCCATTTATACCCAAATTTTGCTGTATTATAAATATTAAAAAAAATTCCACTAACTTGATTTTAATCAACTTTTATCATTATAAACACCATAAAAAAGGAAAACAGGAAAAGTAGAAACCTTCTACTAGGTGGAACTGTTCTTCATACAATAACTTGTTTACTGTTACTTGACCTTCAGTAAACATCCATTGGTTCTGGTGACCTGTAAAACATACACAAAACCTAAATAAAGTACACACTTTTATATCAATTAAGCTTAGGATTATAAGTAAAACTGATTCTTACATTACAATTACAATTGTTAGCAATGTACAGGATTTAATTCTTTGTGTCAATTTCTGTCAAAACTGTTGTCTATGGCTTTCTAAAAAGGGATTATAGTTTTTGTTTTAACTATTAGTTCTTGTCCAACCTCCTCATTTTAAATCTGACTAGGAAGGATTCATGAAAATAAAATACTCTCTACTTGATACTTGTTGTGAACAGACTGGGAGACACCAATTTCCTCGTTAGGTTTGTATAAATTTAAGATTACTTACATCTTGACCAATGTAAAGAATCTGTAATCGTGTTGCTCCTGCTTTGTGATATATTGACCAGTATCCTCTGGGGGCCATGTTGAGAGGTTATTTCACATTGAGCAGGGTACCTTGGTATGTAGTCAAGCCTTACTACATACAAAAGGGCAGTATCACTGAAATCTGTGGACCATAATTTCGGTGAAGATAGCCAATCATTTGAGGCATTGTTTCCGCAGAAATCCTTCCTTGCTTTACTCTGGCAACACGATTTTCCCCCTCAAGCACAACATGAAAGATATAGCCTGCAGCAAAGGTAAGTGAAGTGTAAGTGCATATTTTTGTATTAATTAGTTTCATTGAATGATCCCTCAGAAGTGATATAGAATGCTTATTGGTTTTTAATTTGAATACATGTCTGTCAAGCTAAACTAGACTTTAATCTTTAAAAAAATTTAAAAAGCAGAGGACGCTTACCCTACCGGTGCACCTGGTCCATGCTTCCAGTTTTTGGTGGAGTCCAAGTTGCTCATTTGCTTTTGTTGCTTTGTATGGTTTTGGTTACTTTATGTTCTTTGTTGTGTATGTCTGCTTTCCATGTCTAGTCTTTGTCCCTGGATTACATTCTTTTGATTACCACTATAATCTTGGTTCCCTTGATTACTCTTATATCTAATAATTATTTTATCATTGGTGGCATAACCATAAGATTAAGAACAATATCACATACAATATTCACATTAAACGGTATTTTGGTGTGTATTGTGCCCACCTTTTTTTACCAGAAAACTAACTTCAGAACACGGGGTGTCTATAATACACCCATACATCGTTTCAACACATTTTTACAGACCTTAGATCAGTCAAAAATTAATGACCTCGAGGGAGTCAACATCGAATCAGAGACCACTTATGAGCTACCAAAGCATATTTATGAATTTTTCATGAGTTTTTTGTTGATTTGTTACCTTTGTAAGCATAGATTGTCAATAAAATCTTCTTGAACAGAATCTGGTTTTGATTTATTTCCTCCCAAAAGAACATGGCAGATTATGTTTACAACCGCCATACTTTCGTTTTTGTGTATCGATTAACTATATAATATGTATATAATTATGTCTTTACGATGTATACAATTATTCCTGACTTGCGGACCAACATTTTGTCAACATTTATCTCCCTTTGGGCCAGGTGTCTATTCAGAACACGCAAGGTTTTCCATCCAATATCAACGATACTTTAGAAAATCTTGATAGTCAAAAGGGAATTTCTCATTCTACCTTGCCATAAATTTTCTTTACCCAGGATACAAATGAAAATCATCCTTATGTAACCTACCAACAAAATGAAACACCCTGTAAATTTTAGGAACACCGTTGTGTTTGTCTGCTGGGGATTCCATTTTCATTCGAGTTACCTGTTTTTTCTGCACCCGAATCCAAACATCGATTAGAGAGACTTCGAAATTACACCTGCTCTTACGGAAGGTAACTCTGCAAGAACAGGATAAAATATGCCTGCATCCCCAGCTCCATAATAGGGAATACGACTTGTTAAAGATTTGAAATAAGTAATTAAAATACACACAAGTTTAAACAATTTAATTACTAAATAACAAATTCTTGGGCACATTGCTCATGGAGCCCTAAAATATTTCCACTGGACAAAGTAGTCGGTTAAAAAATATATTGTTATTTAGGCATAGTATTGAACTCTACTTCACAGTTATTGGATATTCTACTTTTTGAAAATATTGACTTCCTTTTTTCATTGAACTAATATCAAAATCCTTATCCAACGTAAAAAACTATAATTTTTTAACACAAACCCATTATGTATCCCCAATACACATTAGAGAAAATTTTGCAGCTCATTATCACGCTTGGCCAAGCTATCAACACACATGCCCTATTTGATGACCGTCTGCATTGTTCACTCAGACCCCTTAATTGATTGTAGTAAAAACAGTCCTTCTTCTAGAATTAGTAATTTTCAGAAATTTATTACTCTCAATAGAAACCTTTCAAAGTTAACCAAAACGTATGTCCAAGACAATTTCAGCTATTGTCTACATTACAAATTTCTTACTCGAACAGTAAATGAATACACATGAACACTGACAAAACAGATAAATACAAAAGTAACAAAAACAATTTCTTTATTGAAATAAATACACAAAACAGACGAAATGGTCCCTTCTATTTAAAAATAAAATAAAGCCAGTAATGTTCGTGGTTCTAACAAGTTACCTTATTTTCACTGCGTACAATACATACATACATCGGTAAAAAAGTTTTTCACATCAACTTTTAAAGGAAAACAACCCTGCCCATTATACACAAATGCGCACTATACACACCAAAATACCGTAAAACACATCTAAGACTAACGTTACCTGATCCAATGTTGTGACATGCTGTATATCTTCATCTGTGTCTTCATCTGTTTCTTCTGGCTGTATAATAAAACTTTGGTGTTATGCTCAGGAAAACAAAAACAAAAGAAAGTGCAGTGTACACGTCAGACCCATCGAAATTTTTTTAAGCACATCTGACATTCGGTCAGACACAAGGTGATGACTTGTCTGACCGAACAACAATTTATCTGACCCGAAAATTCTGAACAATTTATCGACACGCTAACATTTTTGATGGGGGGGTGGGAATCTCCAAGTACATTTTATTATCAAGCTGATTTTAAAACTACTGGGTATGGCTCTTGTATTTGTTAATTTGTCACCATTATTCATTTTGGCTAGAGTGTATCTGACGAGTCTTCATAAACGAAACATGTGTAGACAACGGAACGGACGATATATCAAAGGACGAAATGACGTGTAGCGAATGAACCGGAAGTTACATATTATTGTTTACAATCAAATTGATTGACTATCTCGCTAGACTGTAGACTAATTCACATAATTATTAAAACGTTCTAGTTTTATTATTCAAAAAACCACTTCAGTTTTGAGAATATCTTCTTTAACGTAAGAAAAAAACATCGGACACCCAGACCGACAAGCAACGTGTATTTACCGGACCTGGGACAATTTTTACCGGACAGGTCCGACGGTCCGGCAGGTTTCGATGGGTCTGCACGTGAACAGTTATGGTAAAATGAAAATGGAAAAAAACACTCAGTAACTTAAGAACATAATAGCAATTACACCCGGAGAATCAGAATCATGTAGGCCATCCAGTTCCAGACTGGTCACCTGAGCAGGTGCACCTCTGGATGTTGTGGAATATCACTGAAACAGCCAAGGAAGAAGGACGCCATCTGGTGATGGAATAGGATTAGCATCCGTAAGATGTTATAAAGTTAGAGGAGGACAATAAATGATTCACGTTTACTGGTGAAACACAATATTTTGACAGAACTCTATAGATCCCAGGGTTTTTTCCTGGATTTTGAATGCTTTAGTCACTTTAGCGTGAGAAAATGAGGCCCATTTTAATGGTATATTTTTGAAGTAGTATTTGCATCTGACATAAGATATTTCAGTATCATCTGTTATTTACAGCACTATGTAAAGACATTAAATAAAACTTAAATATACATTACATATGAGTAAAGCATATTATTTTTTTACTATCATGTAAGCATGTTTTCCAGACAATCCAAATGGCAAATACACCTGAGATTAAAAAAAAACTCCCCACCCTTTAAGAATCATCAAAAATAGAAATCCTTTTAGGACACTCTTACACTTAATCGGGGACTATATATGTGACGACTCAAATTGATACAGATCAAATTAATATAGCCTAGCTGGCCGAGTGGTCTAGGGCGCTGGACTTTGTGCAGGCGGTGTTGCCTATATAGATGTCACAGCGGTACGAGTTTGAGTCCCGCAGAGGGAACGACCACACATTTGCATCGCCAATTTGATAGTTCTAACATCGTTGGGAATTTTCCAGACCTTTACATTTATATATATCCCTAGCATAATTTGAAATTCTTCAATATTGAAAAAATGTTGTTTTCTGCTTGGCCACCCTTTGCAGAAACTTATAGCATGATTTCAGCTGTGCTTTTGGGATCCAGACTGAGTTAATGACAATTTCACAGTTATATTCAGTATTGGTCTCTGAGGAGTTTATTGATATTGCCAAAATGTAACTACAAAATGGAGTAACACCTGAGTACTCGTCATTATTGTCATTCTGAAGTCTTTCGTCAATGGCAGTAATGACAAGTGCTAGAAAAATCACTGAATCTTGTAAACCACGTTTTCATCAGTTTAAGTAGTACATGTATTAAATTTAGCAGAAATATAAAAAAATTAAGACCAGTCACAAATTATCTACATATCTACACATGGATATTTATATGTATTAAAAAGAATTACTTTTAAAGTGTTGTTTATCTTCAATACTTAAAGCTGTATATCTAATAAACGACAAATCGCAAATTTGGGACTTTTCCCCTATAATTTCAACCCAAAATAAATAGAAGAAATTGAGGCACAACATGCAAGCAAATGTCAGACATCATTGACGAACAACGGGATTTGCAGCCAGATGACTAGTATTGTAAGGAAAATCTTATGGCTACTTCCGAAGAATGTTCATGTTGCTGGTAAAAAAAAATTATAGAACATTTCGTGCAATTGTAAGCTTGACAAGTCATCACGTTTTGGTGATTAGATAAATATGATCGTAGAAATATTCACGGAATATTCTTTGTTTACATATTATTTGCAGTACTTGTATAAATACCAAACCGACTTAATGACATCACGAGCCAATCGGAAGCTATCGGTAAAAATCAATAAAATCTGGCTAAGGTCTCCCTGCAGATAGGAGAGTTCTGCAAGATGGCTATCCACTTATATTTCAAGGATTTCGAACTTTGCATAGACTTGAGCATTTTATATAAGTGCATTTTGTATTTAAGGTTATTTATTTTTGTGGGTATAATTTATCATAAGAGTCTAATTTAATGCAAAGGTGGTCTTTCCCTTTAAGTCTTGAGAACTTTAGGTTTGTGTGAAATGATCCGTAAAAATCAGCTTTAAGGTTTCTGAGAATTCCAACCAAATTGGAGCATTTTAAATTTTTGGCAGAAAAAATCAGTTGCCATGGCAACTGGCAACATATCTTTCCATTTTTTTTGCATAAATTGTTCAGCATGCAAAACACTACCTTTGTACCAAATTTCTGGTTCCTAACCAAATATTTTTCCAAAATAATGCAATGTCCTATATTTCATACATGTGAACCTACCATTGGGAGGAAAATCTACCGCACCAAAAACTAAGTGCCCAAATTGTCAAATTCATGTTTTTCCTAATTATTGCACTTGATCCTAATAATTGTTTTGTAATTTTAGATTATCCCCGTACTAGTGAATTTCTATGATTTGGTTTGTCTAGGTTCACTAACAAATTCACAAATTCAATACATAAGTACATATACTTTTAAAGTTTGTAATAAATCAATAGACCATGACTACAGGGGCATATACATGAAAATGATATGGAATTTTAAATTTTTTTGTGATGCTAATGCAACTTAACAAAATACCATTGACCTGGCATGAGGAGTTAACTGACCTAATAAAAAAACTTAACATTAAAATTTTAACAAGAAATTTCAAAGTCAATAAACCATGAAAAAGATATGCAACTGTAATGTAGTGATAATGCAACTGCATACCAAATACAATTGATCTAGCAAAAGTTATACAGTGATTCATGTTTAACTGACCTAAAATGTATGAGAAATCTTACCATAAAATTTTTACAAAG
Organism: Perna viridis; assembly: GCA_037379345.1. NCBI lineage: Eukaryota > Metazoa > Mollusca > Bivalvia > Mytilida > Mytilidae > Perna > Perna viridis. The sequence goes on from CM074519.1 coordinate 1,541,743, forward strand.
ACAGTGACTGGGGCATAAAAATTGATTACAAGAGACAGATTGTGATGTAATGACACTGACACCAAAAAACCATACTTTAGCCCATAAGTGATACAAAAACTCCTAATTTAGGAAAATCAATAGACAAATAATGGTACCTGTATGTATATATTCTACCTAAAGAATTTTGTGAAATTCTGAATAAATTAATTTGAGATAAATACTGTAATCTGATTGGTTAAAATAATTTTGTTATATCTCAATGGATAAAAAAATATTGACACGCCCCTATTCAGTAAAATTCAGAGCTACTTTTCTCATGTTTAAAGATAAAAATATGTTTTAAAATTAATTTATAAGAATTGGCTATGAAAAAAAATTTTGTCTACTGAAAAATAACAAATTTTCCATGTGCATATTTTGTTTATTGCACTTTGAAGCATCATTATTGCTTGTGTAATATAAAAATTATTTGTCATTAAGTTTCACTTACTGGCACAAATCCACCTCAGTGCAGTTCCCCCGTCTTCTCAATGTGGTTCAGCTATAAATTAAAAGAAGAAAATGGATACATATGTCATAAAAAGCCAGGAAATCTGATGCTATAATATACCAGATAAAAACATTATCTAAAATGTCTTCAGTTCCAGCTGGCAATTATGTTTATATACTGTATATATTGATCAAACTGCTAGAGAAAGGAAGTAGTTCTGTAGTCAGAAAAAATTGCTTGAAACTACCCATCAATCATACAGAGAAAATTAGTACATATACAATGTATGTACTTGGCTTAACATGTACTTAATTACAAATCTAATGTCTTATGTTATAAAATCACTTGCACCGAACACCCTGGATACTCTTCATGAAAGGATAGAATTATCTTCCTTGTATCTTATTACTTTCAATATCTTCATACATGACCTCTTTTAAGCAAAATTAAGATTAAGAAGGGCCTAAACATGCTTTAAAAACCTGCTAATCCCATGTCTTTCTTAGGAAAACATTGTCACAATTATTACTATCTTGATTCTACCATCCCCATCTGCATACATGTATTTATAATGCCTAGCAGTTTGATATTGATGTAATGATAAAAAAAATATTTCAGAGGTTTAATACCAAAATGAATAGATGGATAAATCTATATGGTAATTTCCTATACCCCTAACTTCGAAGGGCATTAAAAAATCATACATGTAGTAAATAAACTGTTACTGAACATATTCATATATAATAACTGACAAAACAAACTTAGCAGCATTGTTACTAACCTTGACCTGCTGGTATCCACACCAGTGTTTCCACAGTGTCAGAACCACTGTGTAAGAATTGCATCAACCTATCATAAAAAAACAGAACTTCATTATCTTTTAATTGAGAACAGCAGACATGTAATCCTTTAGAAAACAAAAATAAAACATGTGCATGTATATTAAAGAGCTGATAGAGAATATGAATTGATTTATAATTATGTATCAATAAATATCAACAAACCTTTTTTATGAAAGGGTCTACTCTTTCAGTAATTATGATGATTTGCTGTCTTTGGAACCGTGGGATGCAATTCTGTAGCTGTCTTTCCCCAGGAATCAGACTGAATCTTCTCCCGCCAAAGACCTCACAAGAAATCCCCCCAGATTATCTTGCAAGTAGGCTCACCACCCCATTCAAGGTTAGTGGTTTTAGTAGTATTAATTGAACGAGAATGGACGAGCGTTTTGAAATGAAGAATTCAGGCAGAGGGTCCTGTAACCTATGGGAACTTGGCTTCTGAAGCTTGCTGTTCTGAGTACAGCTGCCATTTTCTGAAATAAATAAATCATCTGGTAATTTTGGAAAACCATTCAATAACATGATTGTTGGGGTTCAAAGCCCAAGCAGCAATATTTCAGTCATATTCAGGTGATCATTCAACAACATGTATTAATTATAAATGAAATGATGCAAATTCAAATGTTACCTTAAATATATATACATTTTTGAAAAATAAAAATTGAGCACATTTTAAAATGAACTTCGCATTTATATTGAAGCCTCATTTACTCAAAAGTTCAGTTTAACTTCGGTACAATCAGGGGTTGAAGTACAACTTCAGTATAATTAGGAGTTGAAGTACAACTTTTACACAATCTATCATACACTACATTGTATAATAGTACCTTCGTCATTAAGATCATTGCATTAGGCGAGTTATTCTTTTAATTTTCAAAAATTCTCTGGTACATTTTATATTTTAAGGTCAAAAATTCTAATAGGGAGACAAACAAGCTCAACTCAATTAATATCTTACTTAGTATAATCGTATGGATATTTTTTTTCAATTAAAAGCTTTTTTCTAAAACTACAAGATTTTAAATTATACACATTAGAAGCAGCTTAAAAGTGCTAATTGCTACATTTAGCCTTTTCACAGGCAATAACTAAAATTTGGAGTTGACAAAACAAGTTGGACTCAATAATGAATACAAATGTATTTCAAGGGCTTAAGCTAAAAGCATCTGTCACATTTTATTTTCCAGAATCTTATAAGTTTATTGATAAAAGTTGCTTCATCAGCATACTAATGACACAGTTTAAGTACATACCCTGATACATTTGGTGACAATCCACTGAGTAGTTAGAAACGAAAATAAGTTGAAGTAACTACAACAGATGATGACAATAATGTACATGTAGCTCAGGTGGACTGTAAGCTGAAAAATGCAACAGTGAATACTTTACCTGACGTATAAGCTTCTTTGACCATAAGATAATGGCTGACCTACAGGAGGGTAGGCTGACCCTTTCTATTGTACATGATGTGGACTGCAGGGGCTTCGACCTCACACCACTCAGAATGTACCTTTAAAACGAAAAAACTTTTTCAATTAACGTGTAAAAATCAGTATGATGAATGCACTGTTGTGTGAAGTGAGCTCCACAGACTGAAAACATACGTTTGTGAACATGTACATCTGACAGCACAATTTGTGGAACCAACAAAAATAGAATAAAATACACACATGTAGCCATCCACACATACATGTACCGGTACATGCAGTAGTATTTGTTCATGTTTACTCCTAATGTACATGTATGTTTTTGTAATGTACTATGCCATGACAATTTAATGAAAATGTGTGTCAGCAAATAAAATATTCAATGCTTATTTTCTATAACATACCACAAATCTATGGCAAGGCAAGTTCACAATTGTGTGTGCATGTGTGTATGTGGTGGGAGCTGTGCTCGAAAAGTCTTGATAACAATTTGTATCATATTATAAATTGGAAAGAAAACTGGAGTGCCCCCTTTTGAGCATTTTCAGATTATAGATCATACAAGGATTTTTATTGTCTACTGTAAAAATCCTTGGTACATACCTGTACATGTATAAATGTATACATTTACATAAAGTAGGGTCTACTAAAATTTCTTTAAGTACATATGTAGTTAGGGAATTTATATTAATACACACTCCCTGATGAAGTCAAGATTAGAAATTTCATATCACCAAATACCCAGTAAAAATTTATTTTATTAAGCTATTAAGCCATGAAATAAATATGATCTTACTTTATGCTAGTGACAGAAAAAAATAAAATTAACCACTTGGAAGGAGTGATTTAAATTTCTGTGAGAGAAAGCTCACCAATTAAAATTTTCAAAGTTATCTACATACATGTATTTCATGGGAGAAACCGGCTCTCCTGAAGCAATTTCTTTTTGTTTTTAATGATTAAAAAATAAATGTTACAGTTTCCAAACTTTCAACTTTACATTAACCTGTATTTTGAGTGCCATAGCCAGGCCAAAGCAATGTGGAAGTCTTTCATAGCACAGAAAAGGGGGAATGGCTTCTCGAAATTGAAATTTTAACTTACTAAATAACCAATACTCACAGTGACATCGCCTTAAAACAAATCATTTATAAATATTAACAAACAAGTGACAGATAAAATCACTTACCTTTGAAGCCAAGTGACAGCGCTCTAAATTTCTTTTTTATACAACATGTTTCCTACTCCTTCAATTGCTACTGCCTTGTACGATAGCAGATGGCCAACTGACATAATAGCGGGAAATCTGTAGATAGAAATTACAGGAGCCAATAGAATTGCAACAGTGCTAGTGCGGTCCAATAAGAATTAAGGTTATTTGAAATAAGGCCCAACATAAACCGAAAATGACCGAATTAAGACGATAGATTCAGTCGTTTTCCTACGGAAACTGATACGAATTTGTGGCCTGGAGATAAATTAAATACTTTTTTGTCAAATTGCCCGAAATCAGGTCATAAGAGCGATGAATTAATTGCGCAAAAGAAAAAAAAATACAACTCAACATAACCCCCAACAAGCAAAAGAAAATGGCCTGCAGATAATATTTTGGGAGAGTCAGTTAATTTTTGCTTTTCAGAAAATTTTTGTTTTTTTTTTTTACTTTTCCGATTTTTTTTTTCTTTTTTTTTTTGTGAAAATTATATGCAGGTAAGATACATGTATTGGCAATACGAATTTTTATAGAAATTCTATTTATCTTTTCATCAAGATGTTACGAAATGGTTGAATATTACATATACATATACCAATGGCAGCATTTATTAGTACATACAAAGTAAACAACTATATCATTAACCATAAAAAATAGATGGGATATTTTGACATTCGAATCTATTTACTGATTAATTATGTTTCCTCACCGTCACCGTAACATTATTAGTTTATTTATCTAGTCGCCAATTTGAACAGTCTACGAGTGGAAATACGTACTCCAAAAATCTTGACCTTGGCTTATGTGCAAGCGAAGTCTGAAGCAAAAGTATCTGGTTCCCTTTTCAACAAATTTGAAATTTGTGCCTTTTATCATTTTGCCACCTTTTGTTAGGAATTTTTCATCAGTTATAAGTGGGAGACGGCAAAGGGAATTCCAAATATTTGTAAAATAATTAGACGAACCAGGAATGTCAGTAGAAGCCATCAACCAGAAAAAATGAAAGGTTACTTGTTCATCTTTTGACTGCTACTCTATTTTTAAAAATGGGTGAACTCTTACAAAAGTTTCATCAGTTTACTTCCTACTTATTATATTATTCATGCTACTTAAAATACTACTGATATCCCACAGAACTGTTCCAGGTTCAGTGTAAATTGCAGGGTTTTATCAAGATCCAACTTGAAGTAGCTTTTTCAGATGTCTTTTAAACTATTATCTAGCCTACATTTTTACTATTTCTGACGCTTTAATCATACAGTATGTATCCCGATAAAGTGTTTTGCTTAGACGAAAGTTTCTCAGGTGTCAGTATAATGAATTTTAGACAAATTTCTATACATTTATGTGCTGGTTTATAGAATTAACAAACTGATTATGTCAAAGTTATGATGGAAATACTGAGGTAGGGTATGTTCACAAAACACTAAAATATAGTAACAATTTCAAAATTTTCCTGTAAAAATCAATAATTACTTATTAGTTTTCAGTAATTGCCCTGGGAAAATTAATGAAATTGGTCGCCTTCTAACTTAATAACCCTCTTACTGACAAGCAGACATGTGTGTCCATCACCAGCTCGTTGCCAAGCAGATATATATATATATCCTTTTTAAATGAAAAGGAACTTGTATCTTTAAATCTCCTTCTTTCCTGGCTATCAATGCATTAAGGTGTAGTGAAATGCACGTATGACTATTCTAATATATAATAGAGTAATCAAGGAAACCAAGGTTATAGCGGTAATCAAAAGAATGTAATCCAGGGCAAAGACCAGACATGGAAAACAGACATGCACAACAAAGAACATAAAGTAACTAAAATCATACATACAAAGTAACAAAAGCAAATGAGCAATTAGGACTCCAATATAAACTGGAAGCATGGACCAGGTGCACCGGTAGGGTAAGCGGCCTCTACTGTTTCTAGAAACACTCACCGAGTTGCTCATAAAAAGTCAAGTACATAAACATGATTACATAATTTCATTAATTACTCCATGAACGCTGACTTCCAAAGATATACAAAGTACTGACACTTTCAGAATTTAAACTTGACAATGGCTGACTGATGACTGATGGTTTTTGACTTAGGACAACAGAAAAGGTGGTGAGGTTGATGTTAATGAGCCAGGCAGTCACCTTTGGAAATCAGACAAACTTATATGATGATTAATCCATTCAAAGTGCAGATGCCAGTCCACATCTGAAAAAATCCTTGTGCAGAGATAAAGCCTTCTTCATATGGGTATTATGAAAAAACCGGCGTTGAATCAAATCATAGTTTCATGCATGTGTACTGGCAGAAAGGACATAAATTTCAATCATCCAACATGCCAGCATGTGGCTTGGTATTGAGAGAAAATTAACACATTCCAGAATATGTGTAATAAAAATTTACCCTCATATACTCAAGTATAAGTTGATCCCTCCAAAAATTGGACCCCCTTTCAGTCTCAAATTTCTGGAACTTAGTCTTGTCCCGCTTATAAGTCAGGCTGATATTTGGCAGTTGCATTGCTAATATTCCTGATTTACAATGAGTATACCTGTTTGTTTTGATAACTTCAATAAATGTTGAAATGAATTAAAAGGTCAATTGTTCCAGAACAATTGAAAGGTCTTTCCCACTAACTCTATCCTGACAAATATCATGATCTTTGTTTCACGGCTAATGGCTAATCGTGTTCTAGCCTATAGAGACGGCGCGATCGACAATATTTATTTCTTGTATATGTTTTAAAAGGCGAGGTTTTTGACAATTATTAAATTTGCAAAATAGTTCTGATTCTTATAAGAAAGATGAATTCTGCAGTAACTGTGTTGTAATAAACTAATTTTTTCCTGTCAATTTCATCAATACAATCAGTTGAGAACCAAATGAACGTGTGATTTTCATGAAAATAGATAAATTCAAAGGGAGATAATTATAAAGTATTGCAAAGCAAAAGGTCTCAATCGTCACTTCCAGGTCAAATGGCCACCCTTCTATGAAGTACTAAAACACACTTAACCTAGAATTATGCATTGTAAAAGTATTTTTTGAGTGTGTATTGAACAAATGTGGTCAAAATTAAACTCAGATTGTAAACTCTTATTTCGTACTTTTAAGTCTCTACAAAAGTATGAGTATTGTGTATAAGTGTGAATAATGTGCCTCCATTGTGTAAGTTGGAACAACAATGTCGGAAGAAAGTGATTTTACAAAATTACTGTACAATAACTGTTTAAATATTTTGATAACCAAAAAGTCGGTCTCTGTTCTTGCTATTTTAAGGCAACTAAAAGAGTAAATGTAAATTGATTCAGTACATGAGTACTTTGATTTTCCTATTTTAATGACAATTGAAAATTATTAATACATGTTTATTTATCGTGATATTCTCGGCTATGCTGTTGTTTAAATGTTAGGCCATACATGGGATTGTTTTGCATTTAATGATCGTAAATAGTGGTTTTTACTGATAAAAAGCTGGACACCCCCGATTTAGGTGCCCATGATAGGTCTAAGGCCACTTTAAAAAAAAATGTATTGGAAGTATACTTTTAAAGACAGTTTTCAGAAACGAACATTACATGTATTAACATTATTTACTTATTGTCTTTATCCATATGCATTTTTTTAGAATAGTTTTAAAAATGCATTAATTACGGGAAGTACTGCTGTTTTCAAAGTGTGCACCAATTTTCAAAGAGAGAGGTGATTTTCAATAACGAGATTGGCAAAGACACCACTAATGGAATTCGTTGTATTCGAATATAGTTCTAAATGTCGGTGGAGAGTTTTCCTATATAGATACATATTTAGATAGTAAATACCGCGTTACCAGTAGTTATAAATCATACTATAAAGACTTAAACAAAAAAACTACAGCAAAAAAGTGCCTAATAGAGATTCAGAAATGAACATACAAATGAGGTAAAATATCTTGTCAAAGTTTGACTAAGAACCAAGAAATACAAAAACATACTGCAAATCATTCAAGATCAACAATGAAGGTCCCAACTCTATACGACTTACGGTTTAAAAGTTTAGTGACCAACCGAACAATTTCATTTTAGGTCGTAGCCAGGGAAACCTCAAATCTTTTCGAAACTTTGTCAAATAGTACTGCCCCGGGTTTCTAAAAAATATGGAGCTTTCGGTTTGTGTGTATCTAAAACGGTTTAAGAAATTTTAGCAAAATTAGTTTTTCCGCTACGGGGCAGATAACTCTGGACCAACAAATCATCACGTCTCACAGGGCGAATTCCAAAGTCCCCTGTCAGATTGCAAAAGATTGTCAAAATCTTGTCGTGATACGTTCAGCCAAAACTTTGGCAAAATGCCTGGCGGAAAAAAAGAATAATAATAATAATCAGAAGAAATACAAGAAGGTCTTCCCATTGAAATGGGAAATACCTTAATAAAATTTGTCGAAAAGGGCTTATATTGGTTATTCGAAGGAAAATATGGTATCCAGGAGTCAATACTACAAAAAAAGTGCAATTTTTGAAAATGTCGCGAATCGGTGTATTTTCAACGATTTCTGAAAATCGTGAAATTTGACCGGAAGTATGCATTGTGGCATATCATTGGATGTGGAACCATGCTTCTAAATTGATTGGAAGTAGTTTGAGTTTTGGACCCAGTTTTTGACCATTAAAACAAATGACCTTGACTTTTGAAATGGGAAAGACCTTAATAATTACAAGCCAGATTTGTTTTTACAATAGTAAGTAATTAAATTCTTGACAAGCAATGTAAATTGTTTTACTACAGCCATTTTTGTAGTCATTCTAATTTTGGTACAACTAATAACCCAAATTAAAATCATTTATATAGGGAACAACAATGAATAAAACAGGAAGTTGATGATATTCTAACAACTCATTATTGAAGATATTTCAGTAAGTTAAGAGGTTTTATCTGAAGGAAGAAGAAATTAAAAACATATAATTGTCATAACCAACTCAAATATTGATTACTTTTGCCAAATTATGGTACATTATTCGGTCATGTTTCCATTACACCTTTTATTTGCTACATAAGCGGACACATGTAAAATGGATGAGTGGGAAATACAAATAAAGTCATAGAAGGCCTGTATTTAGCAAAATAAAGACGGTAAACAGTAAATATAATTTTAATGCATTATATTTTAGCTGTAAAACGTAGAAGATGAACATTTTAGTTCATAAGATAGGTCTTGTCTGCAAGTCAGAACCCTTCTCAGCAGTTAAAAATGTATCCCCAAAATCTTACTTAAAGGCATATATGGTAGAAGCTGTTCCATCTAGTTAGGAAGGACACTGCAGGTTATCAATGGTGAATTCAGAAAAAATTGTCATTTAACAAGGGACATAACAATACATGTAAATAAAAGCATTGTGAGATTTAGAGAAATAAACTGCCTTTTGTCAATGAAGAAAGTATTTCATAATTTTGATTTATAAATAAAGGGATAAACTTCATAAAATTTATCAAGACGACCTAATTAATATGCATAAATGAAAACCGGAAGTAACACCCACTTACCATATGTGGAAGTGCTATGTCATTGGTTCTCAATCTCCATTTGGGTGCATTGGAAATGTATACATGGGTGGCTTCTTTTATCTTTACATGGTTCGGTGCCTGGTGACACAGGTGTCGACGCAGGTGTATGACTTCGATAATTGAAATATAATTGCATTTCTTTTGTCTTACGATTTTGGAAATGACCCAATTTACATGAATATTGGACACAATACCCAATTTATAATGGGCAACCCTAGGTGAGTAGAAGGGAGTTTTTCTGGTACGAACAATACTTTTTACCTCACATTGCCAAAGGCCATGTGAGCTATTGCCATCACTTGGCGTCCTTTGTCATCGTTATTAACAATAATACTAAAGTCTTCTCCTCTGAAACTTCTTGACCAATTAGAACCAAACTTGGTATGAATGTTGCTAGGGGTATCCTGCATAGAACTGATAAGGGGATTTTCAATCCGTTAAAAAAAAAATGGCCGCTGTTACTAAAAATAGAACATAGGGGTCAGACAGTAGTTTTTTGCACATACATTTGTATCTCCAAAACCGTAGATTAAGCTAAATTCTCTCATGGGTTTAAAGTGTACATCATGATGAGATCTATCTGTGGTCAAATTTTGGTTTTAATCTGTTCAACCATGTTGGAGTCATTGCCCCTTTTCAACTATTTTTGCTATTTTTCATGTTATTTCTTTCAAAAGTCACCTCCTCTGACATTATTTTATCAATTGGAAGCAAACTTGTTATGGATGTTTGTTGGTGTATCCTGCATAGAACTGATGTAGGGATTTTTGATCCGTCTAAAAACATGGCCACTGTTACTAAAAACAGAACATAGGGGTCAGACAGTAGTGTTTCGCACATATCTCCAAAACCATTAGGTTTAGCCAAATTCTTTTAATAGCTGAAATGACCTTTTTTATTAGGACTATACAAGTTGTCAGACGACTCCTTGTAAGAGTTATTGCCCTTGAAAGGAGAATTTTTTTTTTACAGTTTTCAGTCAAGATCTTGAAAACTATGATAGATTAACAGAAACTTTCAATTGTTGAAATGATCCTAATGGTAAGTCCTACCAAAGACTTATGAGTCATAATTGTTGGACAACTTCTTGTTAAATTTATTGCCATTGAAAGGCAAAATTCAACCAGGTGAGCGATTCAGGCTTCTGAGAGCCTCTGGTTTTATACGTCAGGTAAAATATTTAATTTTAGCGAAAAAGATTTAGAACAAGAGGAATCTTCAGCACGAAACCTTTATGGGTTCTCAAATATATTATCAAAAACCAATAAAAAATAAACATGTTCGTATTATCCTATAGCTGTACTAGCTTGCAAGGTACTGGTACACTTGACAGGAGTAATGTTACGTAAAAAAGGATCGAGATCAGAACAGTTTCAATCTTAGAATGTGAATTTAATTTATTTTATTTAAAAAGTCCAATCGAACATGACAGAACGTAATGAAATATTTCTATGTAATCTTTGAAAAGAAGTGGTGTCGTCTGTGGATCTAGTCTTCACACATGTCATTGTTTATCATTTTCTTCTCGAAGTTGTTTAAATTGATACAGCTGTATCAATATATTCGCTGGCAAACCAAAACTTTCATTATTTTTACTCTCCATTGTAGAAATCATGTAAAAAGTGTAGAAGTCCCATGCATTTCAACCACTCGACCTATGAATTGAGAACCAATGACGGAGCACGGTCACGTAACCACATGACTAATTAAAATTTGTATGGCTTGGGTCATTGTCCATTTTGAATCAATTTAACTTCATTTGAACCATGCAAGTGACTACAATGGACATTTTTATGATATATATCAGATGTAATAAATCAAATAAACCAAAAATTGAAAAAAAAATTGTGTCATGTCTCCTTTAAGTGCAGCAATGGATAAAAGATTAACAGCATTTCATGAGATACAGTAATTCATCTTAGAATTACAGATAATAATTTATTTCTAATTCACTAATTGCAAAAAATATGGATGTTCATGAGATATTCTACTTAGTATGACACGGTGGTAACTAATTAAAAAAAAGTTTTATGTTGTTCATAGTAACACAGAACAGGTAAAATATTTGGCAATAAGCGGTCTGTCTAAACACTGCAAAGACCAGTCGTGGTGCACAAAGACTATAAAAGTAACACTAACACCCATGAGATAACATTTTTGGCTCACCTGGCTGTAGGCCAAGTGAGCTTATGCTATCACTTGGCATCCGTCGTCGTGGAAAACTTTTAAAAAATCTTCTCTGAAGCTACTGGACTGATGGGTTTTAAACTTGGCATGATTGTTCCTTAGGGCGTTCTGCACAAAATGTTCGTTGGGATTTTTGATCCATGAAAAAGCATGGCCGCTGTTACTAAAAATAGAACATACGGGTCAGATTGCAGTTTTTTGCAAACAACTCAAAACCGTTGCCTTTAGCAAATTTCTGGCTGGGGTAATATTGTTCAGCATCATGAGACGTACCTATGCCAAAATTTAAAAACGATTTGTCAACTGATGTAGGAGTTATGGCCCCTGAAACAGGTATTTTTGCATTTTTCGCACGTGCAACTTTGAAAATCTTCTTCTCAAAATGACTGTTGGGATTGTTGATTCATGAAAAAACATGGCCTCCGTTACTGAAAATAGAACATAGGGGTCAGATGGCAGTTTTTTTAAAATAACTCAAAAACTGTTGCCTTTAGCAAATTTCTGGCATAGGGTAATATTGTTCAGCATCATGAGACAGACCTATGTCAATATGTGCGAAATGATTGGTCAACAGATGTAGGAGTTACGGCCCCTGAAACATTTTTTTTGTATTTTAGCATGTGCAACTTTGAAAATCTTCTTTTCAAAATCCATTGCACAGAATTCAATGAAAGTTGACATATATGTTCCTTATGGTATCCCACACAAAATGACTGTTGGAATTGTTGATTCATGAAAAACATGGCCACCATTACTAAAAATAGAACATAGGGGTCAGATGGCAGTTTTTTGCAAATAACTCAAAACCCGTTGCCTTAGCAAATTTCTGGCATGGGTTAAATTGTTAAGCGTCATGAGAAGGACCTATGCCGAAATTTTGTAAACCATTCATTGACTAATGTAGGAGTTGCGAACCCTGAAACAGTTTTTTTTTTTAATTGATCATTGGACGAACTGGGAACAGATGAAATTAAACATCTTACAGTACGAACAATTTACGAATCCAGAACTAAGATTCATGCGTACCATTTAATGGAAAATATAAAAAGGAAAATATCGGAAAAAAATCTTGTCCGTTTTATATGTTCCTGATAACATTAATTATGGATATTAGAATGAAACAGAATCAATTATAAAATTTGAAATTGCATAAAGCTACTAAAAAAATTAAACTTATATGAAATAAATCTTATACAACAAAAATTAACATATTATAAAAAAAAACGACTTAAAGATTTTTTCTCCCTACTCTCACATTTTAAGGACACCAGTAGAACTAACAGAACTATGATGCGTGTATACCAAACTTTGTAAAAGACATCGTTTCCATTTTGTTGGCATTTTATATGCATTTACTTTTATTGCTGAAACTGAGTAAATTTTGAAAGGCATTACTAAGTTGGTAAAACATTTTCCACGCATTATAATTTTAACTTCAAATAATAAACTGTTTACATATATACAAAAAAATCATTTCAAGTATATTAACCAACACCAGAGGGTGTGTCAGTGACGGGTCTAAATTATGTAGGACTATCGGTGTAAACAATTGCATGTTGCACATGTTTGTTTATTCGAAATGTCAGTTACCTCCTTTATAATTTCAATATTTTAAAAATTGTCTATATCTTCAACAGTAAAGGACATTTTTCCATAATTTGTAATTGCAACAGTTATATGAAATAAAATTCCTTCTACTTACATAAGATTTTGATATTTCAGTTGAGCAATATCGAATATTTATAACATTTCATGCAACATTTCACATCAGAGTATGTCATAAATGTAAAGAATAAGTTGCCCTTATCATTAAAAGTTAATAACCGTCCATGTAAGACCCGACAGGGTAGTTATGGACGTTAAAAACCTCTTAGTACGTTAAGGTTAATAAGCTGACTCACTGCAAGAAAGTTAACGAATTTAAATATCACTACAATCTTTTCACATTGAAACTGAATTCATAAGTCTTTTATAGAGGAACTTAAGGCTTCAGTAATACATTGTCAGCTTATTCACCTCTATATATATGTGTGTGTTGTATAAGATGTATCTGTTTTTAAAAGCACTTGGTCATCTGAGAAAGGTCTTTCAATACAATAAGGGTGTCATGCATATATTAATTATGCAGTCAAATTTACTCAGTTTGCAAATTATGATGCAACCTTCATTTTCAAAAGTTGGCAGGTAAGCAATAAGAATAATAATTACTGACTTAACACAAACATGCAAAATCAACATCCCTTCTTTGTTGAAAAAAAACATGCTACGCGCTAAAGTGCCCTCCTTCCTCCGCCCCTCAATTTTCAAATCCTAGCTAGAACACTGGTCACAATGTATGTACAACTTCCTAGTCAAATGTCAAGGTAAAAAAAATCCCTTAAAATCTTAGAATAAACGAGACCATGTAATAACTTCAAATAATTCTTCATATCAGCTTGTTTACCACCTGTTATTGACAGTGGGGCTCACAGATATGATTCCCATCTCATTGATATCTAGTTTTTTTATGCCCCCCGCAATGATAAGTTGGGGCATATTGTTTTACCCCTGTCTATCCGTCCGTAATTCTGTCCGTCCCATAAGTTTTCAGCACATTTTTAAAGTCCTTGCAGATATTGAACTGATTTTTTGTATGTGAGTCTTTCATGATTAGTTACAGATCAAATTAAAGTTTTGTTCCGCTACGCTGAGTTTTACCAAAATTATGGGCCCTGGACTTAAAAAATGCCATGAAAATAACAGTTTTCTGCACTTTTTTTGTAAACCCTTGAAGATATTAGACTGGTTTTTAGTATGTGAGTCTGTCATGATTAGTTACAGATTGAGTTTAAGTTTCGTTCAGCTATGCTGAGTTTTACTCAAAACCACATGCGGGGGCATGTGTTTCACAGACACAATAACACATCTGACAAAGTGTTTTTTACAACTATGAGTTATGATATAGATATATGAAGGTTAAATGCGGGGGCATCACTTTATCTAGTTTTTTGAAATTTGGACTCTCTTAAATCGACAAATAATGACCATATTAATTGTGCAATAGAAATTTGAAAGATTCTGGTCTTGTCGGATATTCAAATAATTCAATTGTCTTTATTGTCTTTGTTATTTGATAATTCCCCTTGCAAATATCCCCATCCCCCCATACAATCTCCATTGCGTATTTCTTATCAAATATTTTCATTATCGAATCAAATTTTATATTTTTAAATTCTTAAAGAGTTTAGCTGTAATTTTTAATTAAATATACATGTAATATATTTCTTTATATCAATAATAGATTTAAACCTGATTACCCCATTCCCCCCATACAACATTCCCATCCCCATACCCCATCCCCCCATATACCATAGAATGAGAAGCTTTCCCCATACAAGTACACTATCTATTTTGGCACACATACAATGTACATATGTACTCCGTTAATTGTTTACACATTCTTCATTATACATTTAACATGTACATGCACATTTAGATACATCTTGCATTAATGTTTTGCTTCAAACTTTAGGGAGGATGCATTCAGCTGTAATCAGTGGTGTAAATGCTGAATCAAAGAGTGTTACCGTTGAATGGTTCGAAAAAGGAGAAACAAAAGGCAAAGAGGTAATAAATTTTACAGTCTGAGTTTAACATTACGACTGTTCCACTAGTGCTCAGGACAGTAAATCATAATCAGAACTTTAGTCTTAAACATCAGAATCTGATTGTGATGACTAAGTTGTGTAAGAATCTTAACCATATTTGTTGCATCAGAAAAGCATTTGAATTTTGTATAGTGTCAAGGTCAAAGGGGGCTAACTAATTTCCTGGGTTTTATTTAATCATAGTGTGACCAAATATTGTGATAAAGTATACTGACGAACTCATTCAAATTATACAAAAGTAGTCTTAATAGATATCTTTGCATTTCAAGACAAGTATGGTGTTATAATAATATTATTTGCCATAGTATACTCACACAATAGTAAATTCAAATTAGCAATTATATACATTTATACATATATGCATGTATCTAAAAATTTGGTGATGACTGTTTCTAACCACACCAGTGTTCTTCCCAGACCATTATAGCGCTGTACGTTGCAGCGCTATGATTTCTTATTACTGTGCTATCAGTAATTCATTTTAGTTAGAATGCATTTTGAGCACTGTGCTATACTTTTGGAGGAAGGCCATAAGAGCTGTGCTATGCCAGGATGCACTGTGCTACTTAAAAATAATGGGGAGAACACTGCTGACACATTTTTTAATGCCACTTTATATTTGGTATGCAACTTCAATTGCAAGTTCCATTTTGCATCTGGCTTAGCTCTAACCCATGTGCCTGCCTAAAAATTACATATACATGTATAGCCTTTTCAATCACATAAATCGATGTAAACTTTAGGTCAACATTTTGAAGTACGTCTTCATTTCTTTTGAAATAAGCCATTAAAAATATTTATCTTTTTTAAAGATTGAAGTAAAAGCAAAGTTTATGTTGAACTCTGACCTGCAACAGCACCCACCGCTCCTTCAGGAAGAGAGACGAAATCATCAAAGGTAAGTTTTTATACGGCTGCAACAAATTGTAGTGGTATAATGGTATCATCCTGTTGTTGTCTTTGTTATTTCATGACAGGACAATAACTTAAGTACAAGTGTATAGATGTTTATGAAATTGTACCACATGGTGCTATACCACCAAAGCAGTGTTCAAACAAGAAAATTGCACAATAGCCCTCTTGACAGTAAAACGGGGTCATTTTCAAATAGAAGGGAGCCAATATACCAGTTTGATAGGTGGTCATTTTTGGATGAAAGGAGAATTTCAACCAATAGATAAGTTATCCTCAGGTTCTTCTCTGCTCTCAGGACAGTGCAGCATCATGGCACTTTGGTGCAGGGTGTATGTACAGTGATGAAGGTTGTGCTCTATTTACATGTGGTGGTGACTGCAATCTGTATGTGTCGTGCTATTTAAAATTGATATAAACAAGTGCAACATCTACTTCATCTTAACAAGCCCTGATTTGAAGGATTCAAGGGCTTGTACCGTGGCAGGGAATTCAGACAGGTGAATCAATAGTCTGACGCCAGATGAGAAGAATGAACATTTGTATATTTCAGTCCTGTAGAATGGTACAATAAATCGAATTGTGTTTCCTCTGGTGTTCAGGCTTGTTGGGTGTAGGTTTTGTGCTTCAGGGATACTCACCAAGTTGCATTACATCAGCATGAGGTTGGTGTTGATTCTGTGTTGCTGCAGAGTTTGTCATTAAGTCATTTTGTCCAGTAAAAGTTTTACTTTTTTTACTTTTGCTTCTCCTGTTGTGGTCAAGGCTACTGGTGCTTTAAATAACGAAAATGCATCTTGACATGGAACTGAAAAAAATCTGGAAATTCAGAGATCAACCTACGTAATACTGTGCGCCCGCAGGACCCACATGCCAAACTTTTCGTGTGTCATATTGAAATATCCCTGCCAATGGCCCAAGGATGTGGCCTGGAATGAACACTGCCAAACGAAGCCCTGGCTTAATTTTGGAGGTTGTGACTTGATCTTTTCAGGAATTAAGGGCCGGAGACAAGCATTTTCATGATGTCTGGACAAGAACTTGACTATAAAAGAATGGATCTCCTGTGAAACTGTACTACAAAGTGTCAATCCACAAAAGAAATGCTTTTTGGGTTTAGTGATTCAAACCATTTAGGAATTAGAGGAAAAGAGGTCAAAAACAAGCATTTTCATTAAGTAATAACTTGATTAATTGTGAATAACTCTCTGTTTTTTTTTTTTTTTTTTTGGAGCATTGCTTTACCATGGCAAGTTACAGATCAACTTGAAATTTAGTTTTGGTCCGCAATTTTATGCTGAGTTATGGCCCGTGGACTAAGAAAATTAATGCAGACTTGAAGTTTTCCACACTTTTTTTATAACAAATTTTGCATGGAATTTGCATTTAGTTCTCTTCAACAGTGATTTCTTTTAGCAGAGGACGTTGTATTACTATGCAATGCACTCAGAATGCTTGTTTTATTATGATAGATGTGTTGTAGTATTATTTTTTATAAGCTGGTAAATTTTGTTTTCTATAAAAATTTCACGTTTTGCGACTTTCGGCACTTTTTCATGACAAAATGTGGGACTTTCCGTTTTCATGCCCTATTGCTTTATGTTTGGTATGTTAGCCGATGGGTGTATCATGCACTCATGGCAAAGCTCTTCATTGAGAGAATGTAGTTATGAGATACTTGAATGAACATCAGAAAGTTTTATTTTGCAGGGGAATAAGCCAGATGGTGATGGTCCTTCAGCTAGACAACTTAATGTTGTCAAGAAAAGTAAGTTGTTTTCTAGGTTCTTGCAGGAAGTGATTACAAGATTATCTCCCCTTAACCAAAGGTCAATGAGAGTTTATGCTATCACTTTTTGCCTGTCATCATCCTTTTAAATCCACGTATAAAGGATTGTTTTATTTGTCACAACCAACCTTATAAAAGAAATAGCCCTTTTTCTGTCAAATTGATGATTTCCACATTTTGTATGTGACTTTAAAAATTGTCGAATTATGATATGGTATTGTTTTTAATACCAAATGGCGTATATCGCACAAACAATTACCGGTATTGATTTTATGAATATGGGGACGGGGGTACCCATCTTTTATTTGCTACACCTCTTACACCATTGGTAGAAATTAGATGAAACTTTCCCAGAATCTTTATTACGGGGTGAGGAATGGTAACAGACTAAAAGTGGTTATTTAAACATTTACAGACCAACCCTGGTTACTTAAAGACTTTTTGAGATTTATTCTATGACAGAGGAGGGTGTTTTGTTTTATGGTATTGTAATGTACATGAGGTCTCCTTGTTACTGTAAACGTGACAATATAATCCTAAATACTGGAATGATTCAAGTTCACTCAACATGCTTCAAGCACATGTCCAAAAATCACTATATTTGTTTGGTTCAATGTTCAGAAGAGTCATATTGCATGTGAAAAACATTACCTTTGAAGAGTATTGACAAGTATGATTTATTATTCAAACGTCAAATATTGATTATAGTATATTTTTAATGAAGTAGCATGACACCGTCTTCAGTGTTTATGAATGACATTATTTTCGCTTACTTTCACTTCCGGATTTTAGGGATGGCACGTCATAAGTTTTTAACCTAGGTTTAAGTAATATATTTATCAGTTTGATATTGTTTAATGTAAATGTTGACTCCTAGAATGATAGCAGTTTCGATATTTATTTCAACATTTCAAACCTATAGATGTTTGGGACCATGGACTATTTGTAGTAACATATTTTACCACTTCACATAGCAACAGCATCAATGGAAACACTAGCCAATTAATTTGAGTTTTATAGAAAAAAAAAACAAGTTCATGGAAGAGAACCACAGGGATCTTTACACAATTATGAAATAATATTAGGGACATATTATGAGCCAAGGTTCTTTTGTTTGCTTACATGTAATCATTATCATGAGCCTGTGTATGAATAATTTCGAAGGTATAAATACGGAGCAAGTTCGCAAGAACATGGTAGATTGCATTTGGCTGCAGTGCTGTCAACATTATTTGAAATATAAGGAAACAGCCATGGGAAGGACTTAGTGCTGCAAGAAACCATCATTAATGGAATCACCCACCAAACCGATATTGTCGTTTGATGTTTATTGCATTTTACAATAGGATACGATATTTTCTGCCAATATATGAGCACCACTGGAGGAATTTAATGGGAACCTGACTTTGAATTGAGTGAAATGCAAGCATTATTTATGGTGGATAAGAAATATGAAGGGACTTTAGGAAGCATGGTTAATATTTTTAAGGATCGTTTGATGTGGAAAAGGAACTAGGAACTATTAACTTTAGTTGGTGAATACTAGTGTGAGTGCTGTTCAAGAGCTATTAGTAAATTACAGTTGGACTAGGATGAGGCAACATAACAATGCACACAAGGCGTACATTTTATTAAAGACACAGAAACTGTTATCACCAGGGGTCAATATCGTAATATATCCTGGTGAATAGAAAATGCATTCATTGTACTAAATTTATCGTTCATTTTTAAATGCTTTATTCTACATGCATATGCCAATATAATACACAGAAACGTAAGATTTAAAACTGAGAACTATCTTACCAAAACGAACCATTCGCCATATCTGTTACAATATAATGTGAATTATACATGTTACCCAAAAACTTATTACATATTCTATGGAATAAAAAATGCATGCATCTTCCGAAAGGTAGACATCACTTTACGCTTTACTTAAGCACCTCAGTATAATTTATCAACATCTAAAAGGCTGATCTTGAGTGAAAATTTAATTTGTAAAAGAAATTTGCTGCTTTCTTTATAAGAGTAAAATTATGTGCAAAAGATGCCTCATTAAGAGTTTACATTAAAACTTATTTCCCAATAGAATTTATGGCCTTTGATGATAATAAATTTAGTTATTAATAACAAAACTGCTGAATTGCCTCAAAGGTATTTATGAATGCATTTCCATGCTAACTCTATTCAAAACCTTTATAGCAAAGATTTTAAGTTTTCGTCTGTACATTCCCATTTAATGTGCTATTTGATCACAATTAGTCCATGAAGTTAAAATAAAAATCCAAAAAGTCTGCTACTTTTCTGCACCATACATTATGTCTCCCCTGTTCATCTGTCTGTTACCCTTTTGTAATTGTAACTCTCCAGAAACTGCAGCTCAAAATATCTAGAAACTTTTTAGGTAGTTAGGTAAGGACATTTGCAGTTGTGTATATTACCAGGAATTTATAATCCTCTAAATGTTGTGAGCATAGGAATGGGTGAGGCATACGTTTTTTAAACTTTAATTACACTTATTACATTTGTGTACCTCCTACTTTGTATGTTACATTTTGACCCAAATCAATTGCAAGGTCAAAAGGTACTTTTTATCAAATGGGGGAGCAGGGCATTAATTTTGTGAGCAATTAAAAGCTTTACTTAGAAGGAAGCATCTTTATGATATGAGTATAAATGTCAAGCCGAAAATGAATTACAAATGTATTATATGAAAAATAAATGGTTTGGGCTTTATATAACTTAAGTCTACATGATTTATTTTAATTAAACTTACAATGACTGCAAAAGACAAGAAGTATTCTTATGAAATTTGAGGTTAATAAGTTCAGAAGTCAGCAGGTTGTTTCATTTTGTATTACTGAAAACATAATTCAAAAAGACTGCAAACCTTTCAGCGATTTTTCTATATATGATTTAGAGCCAATATAAGACTTTTTCCCAATGCCTTAAGCATGATCATTTTTCTTAATGTCTCAAAAAATTACCAGAATCCTGCTATTCATTGATTTTTTTAATTTGACACGTGCAGGCTCTGCTGACCTGATCAGGTGAAAACTTCTCAAAACTCCAAAACTAATTTTTCCCTCACTTCTCATCTTCTGTCAATAAAGATGTAAATTAAGGACTATTAATGCAACCAGCTGTATGATGAAATACAATTGACTTAAAATTTCACAGTTTGTTGTTAATTTTAATAATTTGTTTTCCTAAATTGAAACGCACAGGCATCTTTCAAAAACTTTGAATAGTCACTGCCTTTAATGATACCCCCTGCTAACTGCAAAGTGTGGGGTGGGGGGTGTTTAGGTTTAACCCTGCCTGTCTGTCTCAATTTTTTTGTTAGTAGCTTGCAGCATTGTTATGAAACTTTGTAGGATGTAATATAACCATGTTGTGTCAAGATGTGCATACTGTCAGTAAAATATGTCTGGACAAAACTTGTAGAAATGACAGATGTTGACCTTAAGATTTTTTCAGCAAAACTTGTGTTGTCCCCAACTCCTCCTCAGTGACCTGCAGGATTGTTATGAAACTAAATGGGATATTAGATTTCCATAATGGGATGTGCACATTGTCTGGATTTGTGTTTGGGCAAAAATTGCAGAAGTGACGGCTGTTTGAACTTAGGCATTTTGCAGCAAAACTTTGTCGTATGCCTTGTCCCCCACTCCTCCTTAACAACTTGCAGGATTGTAATGAAACTCAATTGTGTGTTAGATTATCATATTAGGATGTGTATATTGTCAAAGACTTATGTTTGGACAAAAATTGTAGAAATGACGGCTGTTTTAATTAAGCATTTTTTTTCTACAAAATTTGATCTCATGTCTTGTCCGCAACTCCTCCTCAATATGCAGGATTGTTATGAACACAATGGGATGTTAAATTACCATATTTGGATGTGCATATTGTTAGAAATTTATGTTTAAAGTAAATTTGCAGTCATATTCTGTTATTATGTTGTCAACAACAAACAAAATAGTACTGATTGTTGTTTGGAGTTGGTTGTTTTAAAAATTGTGTCCGATATGAATTGGGTGTCCACATTGGTCCCCAAGTGTACCAGGTTCAGCATGCTGCGGGGGTATTAGTCACGTTAGGGGCAATGTCTAGTTATACTTATCTTATTTACTCTTGCTGAGAAGTCTAACCTAAAACTTAGCAATGAATGCATGAAACAACTATGAAGCAGTCATACAATAAATCTAAATGAGAACATCATCTAGCCCTCCAGTTCCCAGTACAAAGTATGACTTGTACTAACATTTTTTTTACAGTTGCTGCACCATCATCTGCTAAGTCAAGACTCAGTTACCAAGCACAGCAACAGCCATCACCTGTATCTAAAGGACATCCTGCTATCAAACATGAACCTGATCCTCCGAAACCTCTTGGCGCTGCAGGTAAGGTTATGATGAACACAAAGCTGTCACAATAAATATAAATAAACTAGTAATAAATATAAAAAAAATAAGTGTCCTGCAATGGTGATCAAATATACTAAAAGCACATCAAATGTTACTTGACGTAAGTAGGATTTTTAAAGTTGATTAAATATCTCTTTTCTTCAGTCTTCAGAGTTCTGTTTGTAGCATACATTTGCATGTTTTTTTTCAGCTCGAAGAAAGTCTAACTGTGTAAAGGCTGTTGAGAGTATTCAAAAGAAAAGAGACGAGATAAGAGCACAACAAGAGGGACTACGTTTGAAGAATGAACGAGACTATGATATGTCAGATCCTAATTGGGAGTTTTTAGCTGTGATAAAGTAAGCATTGTTGTATTAGTCATTGGCCAATGAAAGGGGAGAAGGTGGGAAATTATTATTTTTTAACATTGAAAAATACTCAGAAATCAATGTAGTTAAAAAAACAACATCCGAGCAAGAATGTTATTTAGCATTTTAGTATATCTAAAAGTAAGTTGATGCATTTTTCTGGAGTAAAATTTTGTGGTCCCAGGCCCCGGCGCCACAAAGGTAAAAATATTTAAGTCTGAGAATATTCTTAACTTCCATGGTAACTCCAATCAGTGTCTGAAATTTTTTGACGTTTTTGGCCCTGTGGCCAGGTTAGAGCACCTGTTTTCTTTTGTAAGTCTCTGGATCCACTGGGCGTGCTCTTATGGTACATAAGTTTAAAATTTCATTAACTGTTGTATCACGGAGCACCAAGGCTGGTCATTTTTGTCTCATAATGACTAAACTGACCAGTCTCATAAATTACAGTCTCTATGGATAATTCAATTTTTATGAGACTACAACTTTTCTTTTGCCTGTTGTTACAAAGCTGAACTCTTGTAATGGTGTTGAAAAAAAGTAAAATTCCGTCTGTGAAGTTCTAATCACGTTGTTCCATGTCTATAATGTTTATCATGACACATCATAAGTGGGTTGTATGGAGGTTAAAGAAATTTCACGTCTTGGTGTAAAATAATTAATGTATTATGCATATAATTTAAATTTCCCAATCGCAGAGTATACCATATTTAGGAATAGCAATAAATTTTTGAGGGGTAAAAATTTGTGTGTTTTTTTTTTCACGTCCATATGTTTAGCGTGAATATAGAATATGTACACATTAAGGTACTACTTAATAACCATGACAGTGTTTTCAGAGCATTTGTAAGACATCTCATTTAAGAAGATTATACTTCACGCAAGAACTAGTGTTTGAGTTGTGTAATACCTTACCTAACTCCACCTTCCACAATATTTCATCTTCCTGTTTTGAATGTCCCAATTCATTGTTTATTATTAATTTAGTATTTTTTGCTTAAACTCAAAAATATAATTTGGTTCATTTACATGTAGTGTGCACTTAGATATTTATTATTTTTGTAAGGCGTTTTATTTTGAAATATGTGTATAATCATGGGACACAGACATTGCCAGTACTTGCCTTTATGACTGGTGTTTACTGGAGTACCACACAAGGAAGAAAATATCAACTTCCACTAAGCCTTTAGCAATAGATTATTTCCTGTGTATTCTATTGTAACAAGATCTATTGCATGCTGCATTTATAATAACTGTAAATTCTACTTGTATGTGACATTTATGCATTTGGCAAAAAAAAAAAAAAAATGGGCAAAAAAAGATTTCTGAAAGTTGTCACCATAATTCATCACACATGACCTCTTTATCTTTATTAATCTTTATTATTGGATTTCAGGGAATACAGGGCAGGATTAGACTTTCGACCTTTTGACCTCTTCAGATCCTATCATAAATCTTCAAATATGTGTATGTGTAAGAAAAATGCCACTGAACAAAAAAGGTAAAACTAAAAATATGACAGTCATTATTCTTTGGTTTTGTTCATATGTAATATTCTATAATAATTTTAATCCCATAGATAGAGAGGCAATCCTTGAAAGTAGGATCACAGTCCAGGTTTCATTGAAAATTAAAATTGCATTATCAACTTTACTCAATATTATGTAATATTGTGAAACATTAATTATGAAGAAACACAGATACAGTCTGTATATATTGTTTTATATAGATAGCGGTGATTTCAGGAGTTTTTTTAAGGGAAAAGATTGAAGGATAATTAATTAACAGACTTATTAAACAAAATATTATCACAAGTACTTGAAGCAACAACAACAATGCTAAAGTCTATATAATGTAAAGATGACATATCAGTAATATTGACGACAAATATATGATTAATCTTGCTGTGAACAATATGAGATTAAAATACACACACACACACACACGTACATATAATATATTTGGTTTCCTTTGCACTTGTGGTCATATTTTGGTGAATACTCCAATTAATTATGGTTTAAAAATCCAAAGTTGTTGTACCTTTGATTGTAATAATGTTCTAAATGTCTTTTTTAGCTCACCTGACCATAGGCCAAGTGAGCTATTGCCATCACTTGGCATCCGTCGTCGTTAACAGTTCTTCAAACATCTTCTCCTCTGAAACTACTGAATGGATTTGGATGAAACTTGATATGATTGTTTTTAAGTGTATCCTGCACAAAATGATTGTTTCGATTTTTGATATGTCAAAAAACATGGCCATCATTACTAAAAATAGAACACAGGGGTTCAGACAGCAGTTTTTTGCATATATATCCAAAACTGTTAGGTTTAACCAAATTCTGACAGGTTAAAAGTTCTTCTCCTCAGATACTGCAATACAGAATTCAATGGAAGTTGGTATTTTTGTTTTTTAAGGGTATCCTAAACAAATTGACTGTTTGGATTTTTGATCTGTTAAAAAACATTGCAGCTGTTACTAAAAATTGAACATAGGGGTCAGAGAGTAGTTTTTGGCATATATCTCCAAAATGGTTAGGTTTAACCAATATCTTTCAAATTTGTTGAAATGATTCTTATAATAACGTCAATATCTTGAAAACTATAATAGATAGAATGAAACTTTCAGTTGATGAAATGATCCTTATGATAAGTCCTACCAAAGTCTTCATGGAGTCAAAATTGTCGGACAACTGTTAGAGTCATTGCCCTTGAAAGGCAAACATTCAACCAAGTGAGCGATTCAGGGTCCTAGGAGCCTCTTGTTTATTTCTTGAAAATGAGTGAAGGGTAACAAAAATTGTGTTTTTTTTTTTAACTTAATTTTTCACGTATACCTTCTAGGTTTGTTTATAGGAATAGAAAAAAGATCAACTGCAGCACAAACACTACATTTTCATCATGTCTTTGGTGAAAATGAGTCCTGAATAACTTCCATTGTTACTCTAATTATTGCTAGATAATGCCTTAACTATCAACATGTAACACTTCTCAACCCTGTACTTTCAGTGCAACCATCTGATTCACTCAAGGATTGTTGATTTACATTTTATCATTTAAAGCTATGTACATGCAAAAATCATTTCCAAATGAGTTCATAAATGGAAATCATTGCATATTATTTGAAGAATAATACTATTGCCCAGAAACTTAAATTAAAATAAATCACAATTAATTACATTCCTTTTACATTTCATTTAACTTTGAGGTGAAACACTTTTTCAGTAAAGTACTAACATTAGTGCCGAAGAATGCCTAGATTTAATTAGTGTGAGGAACTTTTTCCACACACAAGTTAAATGTTCAAGCATTCAATATTTTGGTTATTCACGAATTGATTATTCTATTTATTATCTAGATTTTCCTCATAATTTATCGATATTTTCAACATGACTTTTAGATTCTGATATTGGCGTATTGATATCAAAGTTGTAACATTTTGAGAAAGTCCAAGAGTGAAATTACCGAATTTGTTATACCCCACGCAACAACGTTGTGGAGGGTATAATGTTTTTGAATCGTCCATCAGTCTATCTTCAGTCCATCTTCTGTTTTGCAGACTTTTTTTATGAAACACTTGCAGATATGGACATGATTTTTATACCCCTCGCAACGAAGTTTCGAGGGGTATTATGTTTTGACCCGTCCACAGTGTGGGAAATCATTTTTTCCCCAACTTGCAATTCTGGCTAGTGGAATATCGATCTTGCTAGCCAAATAGAAATTCAACTATACTCGAAGTCACATACAGCACATTTTCGATTTGAAGCTCTATTTTTTAAACTGTCGGGACTTGCCCAATTCACTTGACAT
This sequence comes from Perna viridis, assembly GCA_037379345.1. Classification (NCBI taxonomy): domain Eukaryota; kingdom Metazoa; phylum Mollusca; class Bivalvia; order Mytilida; family Mytilidae; genus Perna; species Perna viridis. Next base: position 1,568,360 of record CM074519.1, read on the forward strand.
ATTCAAGCTAAACTTCTTAAAATGTAGGGAACATATTCTTAATGTATGATGTTAAGGGATGTTTTACTAAATAACCTTGTTGGTTGGTTAATTTCCTTGGAACTAAAAAATGATGGTCCCCAAACTGACGAGCGTAAGCTAATGAGAACTGGCCAAAATACACATCTCGTATTTGGCAAGCTGGCGAGCGTTGGTTTCCCACACTGAATCCGTCAATCCATCTTCAGTTTTCCGGACTTTTTATCTAAACGATAATGACATGATTTTTGGTCTATAAGTTCACCATGATAAGTTACAGGTTATTGATTTTTCCAGTGTTCCAAGGAAAGTTGTTGAATTTGTATATATTTCACTAATATTGTGATTATAAATAAATAATTATATAAAATGGCATGGTTTACCAGGTGAGTGATTCAGGCTCTTGTGAGCCTCTTATTTGTCTTTAATATTTGGCATTAGGGTAGATCAGCTCAAGACAATTTGTCATGTACCTTGGTAGATGACCTTTGACCTTGAACTTAGACCTGAAGGTCAGATCAATGATTTTTTGCATGAATGTTTTGTGTCTCAGCTGTAATGAGTTTTTCCTGATAAATTGAATGTGGCTGATGTACAAAATTTTTACCACAGTGGGTTTCCACAGAGATGGATTCCATCTCAATGATATCTAGTAAGAATACTTATATCATTTGAATGTTGTTGTGTATTAAGTGAAACTTGTCTTGAAATCAGCACTAGTCTAATGCAGATATGTTCTGAACAACCTCCATGCCACAAACAATATATTTTGATCCTGTCTAAATACCTATGTAAATTGAACAAATTCTTTAGTCTGAAAGTGTTTAGTTTACACAGCTTTCACTGAACATGTACATAGCTAATGAGCCTGTTATACTTCCTTTCAGATTCACTGCCAAGCCTTTAGTAGAAAGTATAGTTGATGGAGGAATGTTCCAGGAAGTTGGAAAACACATGTAAGATATTTAACAAATATTTGTTAAAAACTAGATAAGTTTCTTATTGATGTAGCCAAAGAAGATTTGGTTAAGGTTATGTCTTCTATCCAGTCTGCCTATCATTCCTCGCTCTATTTGGCTCGTGAATCTATCCCTAGAACCATTGCTCTGTAACCGGTAAAAAATGCTGGTCATTGAACAACAAATTTTGCTAATGAGCAATGACAATTTTCCAATGTTGGACACATTATATCATTTGGCAAACCAGTGCCGCAAGCAGTAGTACCATAGTTTTCCCACAAATCAGTTTAAAGACAAGGAGAAGTAAAAAAGTTGTCAGTACACGTGATAACCTTGATATCTTAATCATCCATTAATAATGCAGTTCTTGACAGGGGATGCTAGGCTTCCTTCGCTTCCCATAGTTTTGCCTGGGTTTAAAGTGTATATCAATATATTATTTAGAATAAGTTTTCATCTTATTTCTTCTTTTTTTTCTTGATATCAGGATATTAACTTTACTACTGGTAAATGGAATAAAAATTATCTACAACAAGCTGTTTATTCAATAACCCTAGAGGCTGTTTCGTAATTAGGAAATAGGTCAAGTGGGTCAAGTCAGGGATACGTCATCAGTTTTGTAGTTTCTTGTTGAGTTAACAGGTTATTTATTGAGGTCATCCTAATTAATGTTTTCTTTTAAATTTCCGCCATCCTCCCCACCACTCACCATGTTGTCAATGCCTTAGGGTACTTATATTGTTTATTATTTCCATGTTTAGTCACTGACCAATGATCTTTATTTTGATGTTTATCTATACTTTAATGTTTTTAATTTTCATGTGTACTCATGTTGTATATTTCTCGTTTTGAAACCTTGCTTAATAATTTTTGAAAATGCTCCCCATTTTGATGCTATGCTCACGTATGGATGTATGCCTTTCTATTTCGATATCATGCTTACGTACGGCTAATAACCTTCCCATTTTGATACCATGTTTACGCATGGTTTAATGCTTTTCTTTTTGATACCATGCTTACGTATGATTACATGTTTTCCTTTTTGATACCATGCTTACGTATGATTACATGTTTTCCTTTTTGATACCATGCTTACGTATGGATTTATGCCTTTCTATTTCGATATCATGATTACGTATGGTTTATTTTCTCGTTTTGTACCATGCTTATGTACGGCTAATTACATTCCCATTTTGATACCATGCTTTCTTATGGTTTAATGCTTTTCTTTTTGATACCATGCTTACGTATGGTTGAATGTTTTCCCCTTTTTGATACCATGCTTTCTTATGGTTTAATGCTTTTCTTTTTGATACCATGCTTATGTATGGTTGAATGTTTTCCCCTTTTTGGTACCATGCTTACGTATGGTTAAATGTTTTCCCCTTTTTGATACCATGCTTACGTATGGTTAAATGTTTTCCCCTTATTGATACCATGCTTACGTTTGGTGAAATGTATTCCCATTTTGATACCATGCTTACGTATGGTTAAATGTTTCCCCGTTTTGATACCATGCTTACGTATGGTTAAATGTTTTTTTCCTGTTTTGATACCATGCTTACATGTGTTTTAATGCCTTACTATTTTATTACCATTCTTGCCTTGTTATTTTTAACATGCTTTAATATATTAGTTTGGCTATGTCAATTCAAATTTTGGTAATTATTAAAAATAATTTTTAATAATAATAATAAATACAATTTTTCTCTCATTTCCAAGTTTCATAGTTGAGTTGACCCCCTTTCAAGAGAGACATTATATACATTGTATTTTCAGCTGCAGTTGTTTAAGTCCCCATTTGCCAAAATGTAAATTTTGTATATAAATAGTTTAGTTTAATCTGGTTTGTTATTCTATAAGTATAGTGTCATGAATTTCATGGAATATAAAGGTTCATACATGTACATGAGAAAAAGTTATGGGCTTGGTTTAGTTTCAGGTATTATGTTGAAGGTACAGGTCATTTATTCACTACAAAACAAAGAGCATTGTTGAAAAACATAAGCTTTCAATGACGAAATACAGTATTTGAAACTTTAGGTGCTTTGTGTGTTCATATTTATATATGTACATGTAAATATGAGATTTGGGTGAAATATGGTATGGCAATGTTGTTGTTCTTTACACAGAAATAGAGTAATAAATCTCTTTTAAATTCTGCTGCGAGGTTCCATATTCCCAAGGGTTGGTTGGCATTGATTTTTCAGGTTATGACTGAAACCATTTATGAAACAAGGAACAGAAAGGGGACACTTTGATTCTTCTTAAAAGTCAAATCGCAATCAAAACTTGAAGCTGTATCAAGCTTTAATGGTGTGTCTACTTTCCAGCTGTCCCAGCTGTTCAGGGTTTCAACTTTTGCAGTCATATCACGCTGTGCCCTTAGAAGTATATTAGTAGTGGTTTTAGATAATGAGTTGATATTTGGTTTTTAAGTAAGATCAAAATTAAGTTTTAGCAGTTCAACTAATTTACAGAATGAACATGTACTTACATCATGAGAAAAAATTGTCTAGGCTATATGATTTTGCTTTGAATTATACATTGTATTACCTTAAAGTCCTTCATGTGCCTTTCAGTTTAGTAGATTCCTGTAATTTTATTTAGAAACTAAGAAAAAACAAAACAAAACAAAACACAGAAAAACAAAAAAGACAAAAATATTGATTGAAAGCGACAATATTTTCAGAGCATGGGTGGCGACTTTTCTTCCAAAGGACAGCAGGACTGTTCCAATGGTATATACTGTTTAGCAGGTAAGTTCAAGGCATAAATAAAATCAGATAGTAACACAGATAAACTGTATGTTACAACTTACATTAGTTGCAATTTTGGTATTTTGTTCTGACTCATATGAAGCCATTGAAGGGGTCATGAAAGAGATGTTTTCATATCAATCTTGTTATTTGATCTCATCAGCCATACTTGTCTCCGCATCTAGCCAATTATCCTAACCTCAATCCAATTCAAAAATATATTGAATTTGTTGTATGGCACCTTAATAATTATCACAGAAAGTGTACATTAAAATGTGCAAATGTAACATCAAATTCATGATTTCATGGGTGACAAAAAGAGCATTTAAAAAAATTACTATACATGAAAAAAGTTATTGCATGAGTATATGGTAGTATACATATGGCTCTGTCAAGCTCGTGCTATATACAATATGACCATATTTCCCATATTCATTCTATAAATCCTGTAATACAGGATCAGTATGACACCATCCATTAATAGTAATGTAGTATTAATGATGAAATGATTCTATTCAAAAACTGGCATGAAAATGTGTACATTATATTTAATTATTGTGTACCTTTTACAGGCAGGGATGTGTTCAAATTGTTCCATTCGAAGTACAAGAAAGCTGATTTATCAGTGCATTCAAGTTTCTTTGAGATATAAAGTGGCAAGGTTTGTATTCAGTTAAGTCCTATGTTTTTATCTTTGAGCCATTTGGACTTGTAAACTGCAAATCTGGAGGTAAGCAGGGATAATTCTGGGACACGGAGTTAACACATTTATTTTTAAAATGGTGGGCTGTCGAAGTTACCATGTGTTTCATAGATGCTTGATTTTCTGAAATGCCCCATCAAACTTCCGTTAAGTGCACTTGCTTCAGTAAAATTTATGTTTGTCCTTAAACATTGACATCGTTTTGATTAGACTGGTTGCATATTGAATCACTCTTACAGTGTTTGTAAGACAGCACATTTAAGAAACCAGTTTCCTTTTAAAAGACTTTAATTCATGTTTTTGTTTCTGAGTATGGTTCCAATTTTTAGCTCACCTGGCTGAAAGCCATGTGAGCTATTGCTATCACTTGGTGTCTGTCATCGTCGTTAACAATTGTTCAAAACTCTTCTCCTCTGACACTACTTGACCAATTGGCACCAAACTTAATATGAATGTTCCTTGGGGTATCCTGCATAGAACTGTGGTGGGGATTTTTAATTCATCGAAAAAACATGGCTGCTGTTACTAAATAATAGAACATAGGGGTCAGACAGTAGTTTTTCGCATATATCTCTAAAACGGTTTGGTTTAGCTAAATTCTGGCATGGGATAAAAGTGTTCATCAGACGAGATCTAATTGCGGATAAATTTTGGTTTTAATCCGTTAAACCATGTTGGAGTTATTGCCCTTTTTTTAATTTTTTTAAATTTTTTATTTTATTTCTTTCAAAAATCTTCTCCTCTGACATTACTTGACCAATTGAAACCCAATTTGGTAAGAATGTTGCTAGGGGTATCCTTCATAGAACTGATGTGGGGATTTTTAGAAATAGAACATAGGGGTCAGACTAGTTTTTTTCTTATATCTCTAAAACCGTTAGGTTTAGCCAAATTCTTTCAATAGCTGGAAGGATCCTTATTATTTAGACTACAAAAGACTTCAGAGATAAAAGTTGTCAGACGATACCTTGTAAAGTTATTGCCCTTGGAAAAATTAACCTTTTTTTCTTTTTGTTTTTGTTTAATTTTTTACAGTTTTCAGTCAACATCTTAAAAACTATGATAGATAGAAACTTTCAATTGCAGAAATGATTCTTATGATTAGTCCTATCAAAGTCTTCTGGAGTCAAAATTGTTGTACAACTTCTTGTGTAATTTATTGCCCTTGAAAGGCAAAATTCAACAAGGTGAGCGAGTCTCTTGTTAAATTCATGGTATGATTTCATTCATTATTTAATATAACAAATTTCCAAAACATCAAGACTCATCTTGTGCATTGTTATAGTTATGTAAATTTATATAATTCTATATTAAATAAAATTCCTGTAAATCAAATAAACATGCCACAGAAAAAAATTGTGTGGATAGAAATGAGTAAAGGCAGATGAGTTTGAAAGCTTTTATTTTTGCATGATCATGTAATCTCCTTACAAAGGACTAAGTTTAAATTTACCAAAACAAAACTTAAGGAAACTACGCAAAATTTATTTTATTATGTTGTTTGTTATATAAAAGTGAACCTGATATAACTGGTAATGATCGACGGCACCTTTTCCTTCTTTTCGAATGTTTCACAGTACCCCTGAAGACTTTTGTTGTCCCCCGTGATGTGTCACAAGAGGACATGGAAATTCTGGGCGTCCGCCTGTGTTTTCCGCACTTTTTTTAGCTCACCTGGCCCTGGGCCATGTCCGCTATTGCCATCACTTGATGTCCGTTGTCTCCGCCGTCGTCATTAACAATTATACAAAACTCCTCTCCCCTGAAACTGCTTGACTAATTAGAACCAAACTACGTATGAATGTTCCTTGGGGTATCCTGCATAGAACTGATGTGGGGATTTTTGATTCGTCGAAAAACATGGCTGCCATTACTAAAAATATAACATATGTGTCAGACAGTAGTTTTTCACATATATCTCCTAAACCGTTAGGTTCAGCTAAATTTGATGGGGTTTAAGTTTTCAGCATGATGAGATCTATCTCTGGTCAAATTTTGGTTTTAATCCGTTAAGCCATGTTGGAGTTATTGCCCTTTCCCAACGATTTTTGCTATTCCTAATGTTATTTCTTTCAAAAATCTTCTCCTCTGATACTACTTGACCAATTGAAACCAACCTTCGTATGAATGTTTCTTGGGGTATACTGCATAGAACTGTTGTGGGGATTTTTTCACATATATCTCCAAAACCAAATTCTTTCAATAGCTGAATTGATCTATAATTAGGATATCCATCCTCCTTGTAAGAGTTATTGCCCTTGAAAGGGGAAAAATAACTTTTTTTTAAATAGTTTTCAGTCAATATCTTGAAAACTATGATAGATTAAAAGAAACTTTCAATTGTTGAAAAGATCTTGTGATAAGTCCTACCAAAGACTTCTTGAGTCAAAATTGTTGGACAACTTTTTGTTTAATTTATTGCCTTTCAAAGGCAAAATTCAACAAGGTGAGCGATTCGGGCTCCTGGGAGCCTCTTCTTTTGTTATGCTTTTACCATTTAAGTTTGTTTTTGGTATGTGGCCTTATAATGAACAGTTACAGATTACGTTCGACTTTGATTGTGGTTGAATGATTTTTACGAAAGTTATGGCCCTTGGATTTGTTTATATCTCCATCTGCTAAACTTGCAACTTTTCTTTTTGTCTACTACGTCTGTGGTGCTTCCGCCATAATTGGTTGAGAGTAATTATGGAACGTTTATGACCGTATCTAAATTTAGAAGTATATGTACATCCATCAATATACATATAAATAGAAACATAGCATCAATTTTAAAAATAGAAACAAGGCTTCATGTAAGTGGAATATCCTTGGCATCATGTGATCATAATAACCAATGAACAATGGAGACTGTTACACCATATGTAATATATTACCATATTTACAAAATGTTGGCATTTGTGTATTGAACTGAAAATCGCTGTCTGCCTTTTTTTAAATCAAATTCCAGATATCTTTACATTTTTAGAGTTATTAGGATAATAGACTTAGGTTTTTTATGAGCACCCTCAAAGCAGAATTTTGTGCAATATTGTTTCCAAACCAGTTATTGTGTAAGTCCTTATGCTTAAGTGAGTCAAAAACTAATATTGTGTCTGTCCAAAGTGATCAGAGTTCAACATGCTGGGGTCCAATCATGCTGTGTTCTGCAAAGCTCTTTGTTTATTATAATTTTATAATCAGGTTTTCAAGATAATATCAAAGTCTTAGGGGGCAATTTTGACATTGTGACATTTCAGCATATTCTTTCAAAGTTTTAAGTAGGTCAATGAGTGACAAGTCTACATCCGTTTTCAAAGACCCAGATGTAGCAAAAAACATTGTCTACTATGCATGACAAATATGTTGTCGTACCAGCAGACAAAGCCCAAAACAACATTGTTTTTGTCTGCAAAACGTTTTATATCCAATGTTTATTATCAGAGGTAGACGTAGAAAATAATAGCAGTGATAAGACTTATACTGTGACCACTCTCTCCAAAGAAGAGATTGTGGAAAGCCATACATCTGTGCTATCCTCTTTTTGTCTCTCTAACAAGGGCGATGATTGTGATTTACCGTCTATGTACTGGATTCCTAAACTCTACTAGAATCCATACAATCAACGTTTCATAGCTGGATCTGCAAAACGTACCCCCAAATCTCTATCAAAACTTTTTAACTTCTATACACACAACTGTCACAGAGAGGAATTTTTAATTGACAACATATTTGTCCAATGTGGTGGACAAGTTTTTCAACAAATGGTCGGCATTCCAGTTGGAACAAATTGTGCTCCTTTACTAGCTGACCTATTCCTTCACTCTTATGAGGCTGACATTATAGCTGATCTGATCCGAAAGAAAGAATATCATTTGGCTATATCCTTTTGATCTCAGTGTCCGCTATATAGATGATGTATTATCTTTATACAATTCTAATTTCGGAGATTTGATACATCGCATCTTATTCCAAAAAACTTGAGATGAAGGATACTACAGACACTGTGAAGTCGGCCTCATATCTTGACCTACACTTAGAAATCGATGGTAAAGGAAAACTATTGACTAAACTTTACGACAAACATGATGACTTTTCATTCAAAATTGTCAACTTTCCTTTCATCTGTGGCAACATCCCTTCAACACCTGCGTATGGAATGTTCATATCACAACTCATACGTTATGCCAGAGCTTGCCGAAACTACGGAGACTTTTTGTATCATGCTAGAACTCTAACAAATAGGCTTCTGGAACAGCATTATGTTGCTACAAGATTGAAGTCATCACTATAGACGCTTTATGGTCGTCATCATGAACTCGTGGATCGTTATGATGTATTCATCTGCACTGTGAAAACTGATTTATTCAACGGGTCATAGTATTCCTTTCCTCGTTTGTCTACCCTTGACTTGACTTTTTATGAGCAACTCAGTAGGTGTTTCTAGAAAAGCAGAGGGCCCTTACCCTGCCGGTGCACCTGGTCCATGCTCCCAGTTTTTAGTTGAGTCCAAATTTGCTTATTTGCTTTTCTTACTTATGTATGTATGTATGATTTTAGTTACTTTATGTTCTTTGTTGTGTATGTCTGTTTTCCATGTCTGGTCTTTGTCAAGATCAGCAACCTGATATTCAAGAAATCACAAAAAAAAAAAACAAGTGTCTACAGGAAAATACAATTGTTGTTGGCATCTGTTAACTTTTGTTTGTTTTTCACTAGAACTTAAGTAAAACTTATTCAATCTTTTTGAAATTT